>OW240915.1:120459679-120574679 GCA_933207985.1 Pelobates cultripes
TGTAGAGTTTTAAAACATGTAAATTCCATTTCAAATCCCAATGTGGACACTCCGGTGGCAAGACATGTGAGACTCAATCATGACAATAACCCTTGAGTCTTGAAGTTTCAAGTTATACAGAAACTACAACTTAATCACGCAAAGGAAATTTCAGTCTCCTGTTATTGAAGGCAGAATCACGCTGGATCTATACATTTCAAACTTTGTTCCCTAAAGGATTGAACGAGGAGTTTAATTTAACCCCATTCCTAACTAAATAAAAGGTCAGATATATATATATAGATAAAATATATATATATATATATATATATATATATTTTATTTACATAATATTATATTGTTCCTCTCAAATGATCAGTGTGTCAATAACAACAAAATTTCAGTAACAAATTTCATTTCAAATAAAATCTATGGCTATTTTTTCTGCAAACCAATATCTTTCATTTATGTAGTACTAATTGGATTGACTAATCCGAAGGCAGCACAGTTAACCCTTTCAGGACGGAGTCAATAGTGCACGTTCTGATCAAAACAAAACGTAAACAAAAACTGGAATTTGCGCTATATGTCTGTTCAACCGTAATTCACCGCTGTCACATTAAGTGCACCCACACTTATTACAAATAATTTTGTTTAGGAGAAATAGGGCTTTAATTTATCATTATCTATTCATATATGGAACATAATTTATTAGGAATAAAATTTTAAAAAATGTGAGAAAATATTTTTTTTTTTAAATTTGTATTTCCGTCTGACATTTTAGCTGTGAATGTCATAATACTGTTAGGTTTTACTGCAAAAAATGCACATATTTGTAATCAGCGATGACTCACGAGTACAACAGTACACCCCATTAACAGGTTTTGGAAAGTTACAGGGTCAAATATAGAACGTTCCATTTTCACATTGAAATTTGCCTGATTAGTAATGTTACCTTTGAGACGGTGTGGTAGCCCAGGAATGAGAATTACCCCCATAATGGCATACCATTTAAAAAAGGAGACAACCCAAGGTATTGAAAGTGAGGTATGTTTAGTCTTTCTTAGTAGCCACTTAGTCACAAACACTGGCCAAAGTTAGCGTTCATATTTGTTTTTGTGTAGAATTTTAATAAATATGCATTTTTAGGTATTTAAATTCTACGTGTATACTAATGTAATCTTTTATGTAATTATATATATATATATATATATATATATATATATATATATATATATATATATATAACAAAATACAGTTAGAATGAAATTACATATGAATATATAATTTTGTTTCAATATTTTTTTATTATTGTAATTATACGTATGTGTACATATCTATTATATAGTTACATAGTTACATAGCTGAAAAGAGACTTGCGTCCATCAAGTTCAGCCTACCTCACATTTGTTTTTTGCTGTTGATCCAAAAGAAGGCAAAAAAACCCAGTTTGAAGTACAATTTTGCAACAAGCTAGGAAAAAAATTCCTTCTTGACCCCATATAATAGATATATACATATTATATATATGTAACGTCATTCTAAGTGTATTTTAATACTAATATATGTACTTATATTAATATTAAAATACACTTTGTATGATTTTACACACACACACACACACACACACACACACACACATATATATATATATATATATATATATATATATATATATAAATAATCTATTTTATTTTATAACATTTTTTTAATTCTTTTTTTTTTACTTTCCCACCAGCAGGTGGACTGTCTGACATTTCAGACAGTCCCCCTGCTGGCAGATCCACAGTCAGCTATAGGGGGCCTCATTTGCCGTGGGAGGGCTGCCTGGGCTGTCAGGCAGCCCTCCAAAAGAGGATCGTGGTGGAGGTAAGTAACTCCGATCTCCTGGGTGCTTTAAAGCCCTTTTAATGGGCGTCATAGAACGCCGTAACAGCGTTAAGGGGTTAAATCTCTGTGCCCTATCAATTTCAACAAAGGAGGAAAAACTTTTTTTGTAAACAATCCTTATTCCTGTAAATAGCTTTATTCATACATCAACCCTCTTTTTCAGTTGAGCAATCAAATTGGATTTTTCAAAATGTATATAATTATAGTTTTTTGCTGTTAGCCTAACAATTAGGGACTCACACATGGTTAACTAATTTCCTATAAACAGGCATAAAACAAACATTTAATATACCTTAGAGTCCTTTTATTAAAACATACAACAGGATCTATTTCATTTAAACCATTATAAGTATGAGTTCTTAAAAACTCAATCCAGTGCTCTCTAAATCAACCTCTCTGTTGTGTATAGACTCAGACACTTTCTTTCATTTTGCAGCCTTACGATTGTAGCTGCTAAGTGTATTGCTCTTGATGAGTTTAAGTGTGTCAGTTTACTAAATTTAAACTTTGTTGCAATGATGGACAGCAAGCAAGCTTTCGTTATATATTGTAGTCTATGAAGAATTTAATCCTTTCACACAGGGAACAGGAGAATATAAATGGTGTATATAAATAAATGAGAATATTTTATTATTATTTTTATTATCATGTCCTTTATTCTATCTAAAGACTGTTTACTTAAAACTGTTACTTTACAGCTACCAAGCCACACAAATCCCGGTTACCAATATTCAATATAACATAACTATTAGACAAGGATAGAACCTGAACAAAGCATACCAAGGGTTAATACTGCAAAAGCAGCAGAACCCTTCCCACAATCCTTCTCACTAACCGATTGGTGAATGAAGGCCCAATGACTGTTAGAGGCACCCTTTTTAAACTGCTGACTCTTTAGACTCAGTTCCCCTGGAAGAGCCTTAACGGTGAAACGCGCGTCGGGACTTGTATAGAGTAAATGCTGGTATCACTAATATGGGACGATATGCTTTAAAGATGCACCAGACCTTACCAGCTTTACTCCTTTCATTTATTCATTTTTTTTTTTTTTATCTATCACTACTTACCTGCATAGGGAATCCTTTTGGGAGATCGCGCTTTCATTATACTAACCTACCACCACGAGCTGGACTTATAGACATACTATATGTTACAAGAGAAGGGAGGAGGGTTTTAGAATTTGTTAAGGGGTGCCCTCGATGGCACAACAGAGTAGGTAACAGTTTTCCAGGAGTTGTAGCCCAGTTGCAGGAGATGGCAAAGAAAGGAGGCAAAAAAACAAAAGCGCAGTACAGATTAAGTGGAAATCCAAAGGCAGGGTCAGACGAGAAGCAGAAGTCAGGGCTGGCAGCAGAGTAGCGTAGTCGGTAAAGCAGGCAGAGGTCAGAGTTCAGGAAATCAGTCAGCAGCGAAGCAGAGATC
Organism: Pelobates cultripes; assembly: GCA_933207985.1. Classification (NCBI taxonomy): domain Eukaryota; kingdom Metazoa; phylum Chordata; class Amphibia; order Anura; family Pelobatidae; genus Pelobates; species Pelobates cultripes. The sequence continues at coordinate 120,462,971 of OW240915.1, forward strand.
TGTCAGGAAACACCAAACAGGCAAAATGACCAGATCATAGGTTTCAGGCAGGGCTGGCTTTTACAGCCTGCTAATTAGATGCAGCTGACCCTAATTGGAAAAGGGTTTCAGGTGGATCAGTACTGCTCATTTCAGGCAAGGGGTCAGGAAGCAGAATAATGCAAACAGAAATGGAAGCCCCCTGGCAGAGAACCGGACATGGATAGTGGAGCTGTGAGTTCAAACCCAGCCAGGTCTCTTAAAGGGGCAGTTACACCTTGTGGTCTGCAGGGTTTGGGCTGTGCCGTGACAGAGTCCCCCCACAAGGAGCGACCTCTGGGGGCGAACAGACATGGCATCAACTAGTCCAGTTCAGGTTCAGACAGGAAATCCAGGTCTGTATAGGCATCAGAATCTGAGAGTGTTCCGAGAGGAACATTTTGCAGGTTGTTATTCTTAGAGAAGGCAGTGGAGGCAAGGAGACGAGAAGGGGATGCAGCTCTGGCCTTAAGAGCCTGTTCAAAGACCTTTAGATCTTGCCTGCAGACCACGGTTCCATTGGAGGCAAGATCTAAAGACAGATCCTCTGTGTTGTAGCAGGAATCTTTAGGGGAGACAGAAGCTGAGGATTGGAAGGTAGCCACAGTAGCCTCCCTTTGAGGCTCTGGAACAGGACCAGGGTTAGCTAGGACCATGATGGTGCCATTGGTCTGGTTAGGTGGTCTTTCCGGTCCAGTAGCATGCAGAGTTGAACAATAAAGGGGCCATGGAGGACTTTCTGGATGGTGATACAGAGCCCCCACATGGCTATGTTTAAGGCGAGGAGGACGTATCGGGCAATAGCTGATGTAGTGGCCTGCCTTGCCACAATAGAAGCAAAGGCATTTGGCTCTCCTTCTGTCCTTTTCAGTTACTGTGAGCATGGTATTTGGTGCTCGAATCTGCATGGGTTCCTCTATGTCCATGAGGTGATAGGGGTATAGGTCTCACCAGCAGGTTGGGAGCGTTAATCGGGCAGAGGGTTAGTTTCAGATCGCTCCTGCCTTCTTTCTCTGAACCGGAGATCCAGCTGGGTGGCTAGCAACATTAATTTTTCCTGGGAGGTTTGAACTCCCACTCGTGCCAGTTCATCCTTAAGGGTTTCACTTAATCCAATGCGGAATTGGTCCACTAGGGTGGTTTCATTGAGTCTAGTGTCTGATGACAAGCCACAGAACTCTGTGATGTAATTTTCAACAGGACGGTTTCCTTGTTTAAGGGAAAGGAGAGAAGTCCTGGCTGTGGAGGCACGGAAGAAGTCCTCATAAAAGGAGGTCAAGGCTGTAGCAAAGGATTCCCAGGTGTCCAGGACATTTGGCATACAGTTGTTGATGAGCCCAGGTCTTGGGTTGCCTTGATAACTGGGTGATGACAGTTCTTACTTTAACAAAATCTGTGGCATAGGTACGGGGTTTAAGTACAAACAGGATTTCACAGTCAGTGATAAATGAGCGGAAAGAAGCCCTGCGACCAGTGAATCTTTCAGGCAATGCAATATAAGGTTCAGGAGCATGGTGTGTGTTCCCCTTTAAATAAGCATAGCCACACTGCAATTCACTTACGATTTGAGACAGGAGGGTCACTTGCTGTGTGAGGGTACTCAGGACATTCATCATCTCCGCGGGCTCCATGGTAGTCGATCTGGTCATTATGTAACAGTCACCTGGGGACTTTTGTAACAGTTTTCCAGGCGTTGGAGCCCAATTGCAGGAGATGGCACAGAAAGGAGGCTAAAAACCAAAAGCGCAGTACAGATTAAGGGGAAATCCAAAGGCAGGGTCAGGCGAGAAGCAGAAGTCAGGGCTGGCAGCAGAGTAGCGTAGTCGGTAAAGTAGGCAGAGGTCAGAGTCCAGGAAATCAGTCAGTAGCGAAGCAGAGATCCGGCAGGAAACACCAAACAGGCAAAATGTCCAGATCATAGGTTTCAGGTAGGGCTAGCTTTTACAGCCTGCTAATAAGATGCAGTTGACCCTAATTGGGAAAGGGTTGCAGGTGGATCACTACTGCTTATTCCAGGCAAGGGGTCAGGAAGCAGAATAATGCAAACAGAAACTGAAGCCCCCTGGTGGAGAGATTCTGACTGGGATGCTGGAGCTGTGAGTTCAAACCCAGCCAGGTCTCTTAAAGGGGCAGTTACACCTTGTGGGCTGTGCCATGACACAAACCTGTATGGAACAATCACATTATCAATTATCTCCTTTCTGTACATCTTTATTTTTTCCTTTGTCTTAGGTATTTATATATATATATATATATATATATATCATATTAATTTAGGTTACACTGATTGCTATCTTGAGCTATTTCATTTCTGGACATGCTCTAAACAGAACTTTAGAACAGAAGAAATATAATCCTCTATGGGTTAATCTACAAGTTTAGGATTTTCTTTGTCCTTCTATTTATTGTTATTTATTTAAGTTTTTGATTGGGATATTGACTTTATAGGAATGTTTTAATTAATATATTAAAAGTGATGTTTTAATTACTTTTATGGGTTACTCATTGTTGAAAAAGGGTTTACCTACTTAATGGTTAACCCAGGTGTTCTCTTCTTTGCCATATACCGTATATACTCGAGTATAAGCCGACCCGAATATAAGCCAAGGCACCTAATTTTACCACAAAAAACTGGGAAAACTTATTGACTCAAGTATAAGCCTAGGGTGGGAAATGCAGCAGCTACTGGTAAATTTCTAAATAAAATTAGATCCCAATAAAATTACATTAATTGAATATTTATTTACAGTGTGTTTATATAATGAATACAGTGTGTGTTTGTGTAGTGTGTATATAATGAATGCAGATTGTGTGTGTTTGTGTAGTGTGTGTATATAATGAATGCAGAGTGTGTGTGTGTTTGTGTAGTGTGTGTATATAATGAATGCAGAGTGTGTGTGTGTGTGTGTGTTTGTGTAGTGTGTGTAGTTAATGAATGCAGTGTGTGTGTGTGTGTATTTGTGTGTAGTGTATAATGAATGCAGAGTGTGTGTGTTTGTGTGAATGCAGTGTGTGTGTATACAATGAATGCAGAGTGTGTGTATATAATGCAGAGTGTGTGTTTGTGTGAATGCAGTGTGTGTTTTTGTGCAGTGTGTGTAAATTGGGTGGTGGGAGGGCATTTTTAATATTTTTATTTTATTATTTAATTTGTTTACTTTTTTTTGTCCCCCCCTCCGTGCTTGTTACCTGGCCGGGAGGGGGGCTATGGCATTCCCTGGTGGTCCAGTGGCAGCAACCTTTCCTGCAGCTCCTCCAGCTTTCCTGTGTAAATCTCGCGGTCTGTATGCCGCCGGAGCGTTGCCATGGTAACCCGTGGCAATGCTCTGACGGCCGCGGGACTCACAAGATTTACACTGGGGAGCTGGAGGAGCTGCAGGAAAGGTAAGTAACAGCTTGCTGCCGGCCCCCCCAGGACCGCTGGGCTTGTAATGAGCCCCGCGGTCCTGGTCTGTATTATGGCAATGTAACTTGACTCGAGTATAAGCCGAGGGGGGCTTTTTCAGCATAAAAAAAAATGTGCTGAAAAACTCGGCTTATAATCGAGTATATACGGTCATTAATTCTTGGGAGTTACCCCCCTTTTCCATAAGAGTAACGTAAAAGGTCACTCAGTTTGTAAATTTTGACAAAACAACTAGCAACTGAGCAGCTGTTGCAGCCCAGTTGCTAGAAAGGCCCCATCCCATGTGTAACAGAACTATGCTTTTGCCCATGCTTTTTGCCTGGACTTAGATAACAATGCTGCTGGATGTATTACACAAAAACCGAATGGCTATTTTCGTGGAAATATTCCTACTAGAGAGTACAGCCCAAAATACCGAACATCGGACCACCCAGGGGAACAGTTAATTGGTATTTTACCTTCCAGCGCTTGTGGAGCCGTTCGCATGGTTCATACGAATTCCTTTGTGCTCAGGTTAGATGGCCGCCATTTCGGGACTTTACACGTGTTCGCAGCCATCTTACGCACGAACAGCGGTGTTTGCCTGTGAACACATGGAACTAAAAACGGATACGCAAACAGGCGAACACCGCTGAGACCTCCAGGAGCTCGTAAGTTTGTGCTGGAACTACCGAACAACCGGCCGTTCGGTAGTTTTGTTTAAGCTCTCATAGGGATTCCAGCGAACACCAGGATGACTGTAGATGGCAAGGGGTTGGTGGGGTTTTAATGCACGAACGGAGACCGACCGCAAGGCCAAAACGTATGGAACTCTTTTCGGCTAGAAAATCTGTGCGTTCGGTCAAAACTTCAAAGATCCATAACTCAAGCCCCCTGTTTTTGGGGTACATCCAGAATGTGGTTAAAATTGTGTCTGTTTTAATTATGTTATATGTTATCTGAGGGGAGGAGACGTGGGGGTTGAACCATGGATCTAATTGGCTGTTGTGTTAATTATGTGGGTAGCCTTTCAGAGGGCACCATTGCATAAAAGGAGACCCCTGTCAATAAACATCAGTTCTACTTGTAGCCTCGTCTCGTTCTTGGAGGGGATTTATGGTACCGTTACTTTGCCTCATTTTACACTACTGCCGGATTATACACTTGGATATCGTGGATGGGAATAAGAACTCCATTACTTCACAGCAGCTTGCCTAGAAAAGGACGTCTCCAACGGCAGATACCCCTCTCCAGCTGGGTAGCCGTTACATTGGTGGCAGCGGCGTGATGGTCCTTTTCATCCCCAAAGCAAGTGCTGAATGGAATCCCAGTACGCTAAACTGAAAAGACCCACACTAAAGGATCTACTGGAAATCAGAGGAAGGAGTGCCAGCAACCGACCACGGAGAGAGCTGATAGCTGACCTACTGGAGCTGGACGAGATGGATCGATCCATGGAGGTCGCGGACCAACCTACCCCTGTCAGCGAGGAGGAGGAAATTACAAATCTTGTTCAGCGGAGATTATCCATGTACCCAGCAACATCCGTGGAACTAATAGATCAGCTGTTCCGGGAAACAAGAACGGAGATACAAAATAGGAGGGGACACAAACTTGAACTGGCAAGAGCTAGACAACCCATTGCACATACAGTTCATACTCCCCCACCCGCTGCTACAGGGCAGAAAATACCATTCACTGCGTTCAAAGCGTTTGTGGAAAGTGAGGAAGAGATTGACGGTTATTTGGCTGACTTTGAGAGGCAGTGCTCACTACACCAGATACTACCAGACCAATGGGTCACTATTTTGGCTGGAAAGCTATCAGGAAAAGCAAATGAGGCTTTTCGGGCGCTTACTGAGGAAGATATTGCACAGTATCGACGGGTGAAGGCTGCACTGCTCACCAGATATGCCGTCACCCCGGAAAGGTATCGCCGTCGCTTCAGGGAGTCTAAAAAGAAGGCTGCAGACTCCCACATGGAATGGGCAAACAAGATACAAAGGGTGGCATCACATTGGGTACGAGGGTGCAATGCCAACACCGGAGAAGAAGTACTAAAGCTATTCTTAATGGAACATTTCTTCCAAGATCTGGCTGCGGACATACAGGATTGGGTGAGAGATCGCCCTGCTAACTTAATCGAGGCAGCGCAGCTAGCGGACAAATACGCAGAGTCAAGAAAGGTGAGCCAGGGGACCACATGACCAACACCTAGAGCAGAGCCACGCACAGAATTTCGGGCCCCAGTACCCCCAGTGCCATCGCTGCGGCAACACGGGGCATATTGCCCGTTATTGCCCCTTGGGATCAGCCAATAACCACTGGAGGCACTCGACCAATGCACCTCTGCTGCTCACTGCCTGGAAACTGAAGGGAGCCCTGAGGAGTGTTTGGGCATCCTGTACGAGGCAAACCCCATACAAGCTGCATCCCCAGATAATCGCCAGCATCACCGCCAGGAGGTGCGTGTAAATGGACAGGTAGCACAAGGCCTAAGGGACACTGGCGCTACCATCACTTTGGTGCAGAAACATCTCGTGAAACCGGAGCATGTATCTAACTGTACTATTGCTGTCCGTGTCGCAGGGGGGCTGTTTTTCGCCTACCCACTGCCCGGGTACACTTGGATTGGGGAGTCGAGTCGGGAAAGACCACAGTAGTAATCATGGACAATTTACCTGCTGAAGTCGTGTTGGGCAACGACATTGGCCCTCTAGCTTCAGCTTATTTACCCACGACTGCTGCTGCTTGTCCCGTGACCACCCGCTCACAGACCCGTATCAAGGAAGATCCTCCAGCAGGCCAGGAGACCCAGGTAAGCCACAAGCAGACACTCAGCCCTAACACAGCAGAAAGACCCATAGCTTGGGACACCCCAGAGGAGTTTGGGAGGGAGACTAGAAAGGACCCCACCCTCCAAAAATATCGGGAATTAGCCGACAGTGGGGGGATGAGCGGGAGCATTTTATATGGGAGGGTGACAGATTATACAGGTTGACCCAAGGTAGGAGGAGAGGCTGTATCCCTTCGCAGAAGCGCCAACTACTGGTACCCAGAAAGTACCGGTTGGAACTTCTCCGAATTGGACATGACATTCCGTTGGCAGGGCACTTAGGGGGTAACCGCACCGCCTACAGGATCACACAGACCTTTTTCTGGCCTGGGATCTCGAAGGACGTGCAGCGTTACTGCAGTACCTGCGACACATGCCAACGAGTAGGGAAGAGAGGGGATCACCCTAAAGCTTGACTGTCACCCATGCCCGTGATCGAGGAACCGTTTAGCGGGGTGGCAGTCGACCTAGTGGGACCCCTACCTAATCCCAGTCCCTCGGGTAAGAAGTATATTCTTACAGTAGTGGACTATGCTACCCGCTACCCAGAGGCCGTCGCCCTGACGAATATCCAGGCTGACACTGTCACCAGTGCTCTAGTCGGGATATTCACCAGAGTGGGATTCCCTCAGGAAATCCTATCTGACCGAGGGAACCAGTTCACCGCAGACCTAACCCAGCAGTTATGGAAGGTCTGTGGTGTCAAGACCCTGCTCAGCTCCCCGTACCACCCTCAGACTAACGGTCTCTGTGAACGCTTTAATAGTACCCTAAAGCAATTGCTGCGGACCTTTACGGCGGAATACAGAGACTGGGAGCTATTCTTGCAGCACCTCTTGTTTGCATATCGAGAGATGCCCCAGGAATCCACAGGGTTCTCTCCCTTCGAGCTGCTCTATGGACGACGAGTGCGAGGCCCCCTCGACCTCATCCGAGAGCACTGGGAGGGAGAGATAGAACATGAGGGGGTTCCTATCGTACCTTATGTGCTGGAGATGCGGGACCGCATGGGGCACCTAGCCAGGATGGCCCGAGAACATTTCCAGGTGGCCCAGGGCCATCAGAAACATTGGTACGATCGGTGCGCCCGGTTGAGAACATTCCAAGTAGGTCAGAAAGTTCTGGTACTTAGACCTGTCAAGGGAAACAAACTACAGACCTCCTGGCAGGGCCTTTACAAGGTAGTGGCCCAGATATGTGACACCACCTATGTAATTGCCAGTAGCCAAGACGAAAGGGTCCAGAAGTCTTTTCATGTCAATTTATTAAAAGAGTACCAAGAAAGGCCCGAAGATATAGCGGCCATATGTATCCCGGCCACTGAAGACCCTGACAGTCTTCCCATCCCAGATCTGTTAGCTGACTCCGAGCCTAAAACTCTGCTCAATACAGTGCAGCTAGGGGAGCGGTTAACTCCCACAGAAAGGGAACAACTCCAACAATTGCTAGCTGAGAAAGGATTGACGTTCTCTCAGGAGCCAGGTTACACACCCTTAGCGACACATTATGTGGAGACCCCAGGACAAACCCCTCTCAGACAGACTCCCTATAAAACCCCCGAGGCCATAAAAGAGGAGACGAGAAAGGAGATTCAGGAGATGTTAAAACTGGGAGTTATAGAGCCGTCCGACAGCCCCTGGGCATCCCCAGTTGTCCCGTCCTTTTTGGGAACTAGAACGACTCGGTTCTGTGTCGATTACCGACGCCTCAATGACCGGACCATGACAGACGCACACCCCATGCCCCGAGTAGACGAACTATTAGATCGTATTGCCAGGTTACGATAGCTGACCACCATCGATCTGTGCAAACGGTACTGGCAGATTCCCCTGGACAAGGACGCTATCCCTAAGTCGGCGTTTGTCTCCCCGTTTGGCTTATACCAGTTTATGGTCATGCCATTCGGGATGAAAAATGCCCCAGCTACATTTCAGCGCTTAGCGGATCGTCTCCTTGATGGCTTTCAGGAATTTGTGTGCGCATACCTGGATGACATTGCGATCTATAGTGAAACTTGGGGAGAGCACTTAAGACATGTAGAGGCTATGCTGGATCAGATTAGGGCCGCAGGCCTAACTCTGAAACCAGAGAAATTTAATTTCGGAATGGCCGAAGTACAGTACTTGGGACACAGGGCAGGGTGTGGGAAACAGCGACCAGAACCTGCTAAGGTGGAAGCTGTAGCCAACTGGCCCACACCCCACACCAAGACCCAAGTACTGGCATTCTTAGGGACTTGCGGGATATTACAGGAAATTTGTCCCTGACTACAGCGCCATCGCTAAACCCCTGACAGATTTGACATACGCACCGTTTTTTTCTGCCCCCGTCCCTAACAAAAGATTTGTCATCCATACAGATGCGTCCATGTACGGACTGGGGGCAGTTCTGAGCCAGGTCGGGGAAGATGGAGGGGAACACCCTGTCGCGTACCTGAGTAGAAAACTATTGCCCAGGGAAGTGAGCTACGTGGCAGTGGAAAAAGAGTGTCTAGCCCTGGTCTGGGCTCTAAAGAAGCTCACACCATACCTGTAAGGTCAGGAATTCACTTTGATCACAGACCATAACCCCCTAGTATGGCTGAACCGAGTGGCTGGGGACAATGGACGATTACTAAGATGGAGCTTGGCACTACAACCATACAACTTCTCCATTCAGTATCGCCCTGGCCGGTTCAATGGGAATGCAGACGGACTGTCCAGGCAAACGGAACTTTTACCTTAACCACAGACCGGACAGTCTCAAGTTGCCCCGAAAGGATCAATCCTTTCTACAAAAGGGGAGCAGTGTAACAGAACTATGCTTTTGCCCATGCTTTTTGCCTGGACTTAGATAACAACGCTGCTGGATGTATTACACAAAAACCGAATGGCTATTTTCGTGGAAATATTCCTACTAGAGTACAGCCCAAAATACCGAACATCGGACCACCCAGGGGAACAGTTAATTGGTATTTTACCTCCCAGCGCTTGTGGAGCTGTTCGCATGGTTCATACGAATTCCTTTGTGCTCAGGTTAGATGGCCGCCATTTCGGGACTTTACACGTGTTCACGGCCATCTTACGCACGAACAGCGGTGTTTGCCTTTGAACGCATGGAACTAAAAACAGATACGCAAACAGGCGAACAACGCTGAGACATCCAGGAGCTCGTAAGTTCGTGCTGGAACTACCGAACATCCGGCCGTTCGGTAGTTTTGTTTAAGCTCTCATAGGGATTCCAGCGAACACCAGGATGACTGTGGATGGCAAGGGGTTCGTGGGGTTTTAATGCACGACCGACCGCAAGGCCAAAACTTATGGAACTCTTTTCGGCTAGAAAACCTGTGCGGTCAGTCAAAACTTCAAAGATCCATAACTCCCGAACCCCTCAACCGAATGGGCTGAAATTTGGACATATTGTTCCCCTGAGTGAGAGCTATCAAGCGGTGCTGGACTTAAAGGTGTACCCCCTGTTTTTGGGGTACATCCAGAATGTGGTTAAAATTGTGTCTGTTTTAATTATGTTATATGTTATCTGAGGGGAGGAGACGTGGGGGTTGAACCATGTATCTAATTGGCTGTTGTGTTAAATATGTGGGTGTAGCCTTTCAGAGGGCACCATTGCATAAAAGGAGACCCCTGTCAATAAACATCAGTTCTACTTGACCCTTCAAAACGTAGCCTCATCTCGTTCTTGGAGGGGATTTATGGTACCGTTACTCTGCCTCATTTTACAGTACTGCCGGATTATACACTTGGATATCGTGGATGGGAATAAGAACTCCATTACTTCACAGCAGCTTGCCAACGGCAGATACCACTCTCCAGCTGGGTAGCCGTTACACCATGGGACTTGAAATTAAATAATGTGGTCGGTAAGTGGGGGCAAATAAGCAGGGTGGGTGGGAGCTAATATGGGTCCTCACCTATAGGTGTTAGTCCTCACCCATAGAAAATATGCAAGTGTTGGTGGACATGACATTATCCTTAAGTTTCTCTGTGGCAAACCTAGCCACTTGGGACTGTAAAAGACTTTCGTGCATCGTATTGCTTTAAGGACACTGGAAATGGTCGTATTTTATATTGTATGGATTATGTGAATTAGAGCATTCGTATGCTAGTGGCACGAAAGCCGCCAGCATTCAATTGGGAGTTTCATGAACAGTAACCTGCAACACTGTTCGTGAAACTAAATATTGCCGAATGGGAGACCACACCGATATGGTCGTGAGTCTCTCATTAGCTAGTTGCAACAATGTTTTAACCACTGTTAATGGATTTCATGGGTTCACTGGTGTTTGGTCGTCGAGTGCTTGGAGCTAAAATCGGATACTTGATTTCCAAACACCACTGGACTTCCAGACCGTTCAGGCAACTCGCTCTTTCGGTAAAACATAGCTTTTCTTCTGTCTTTCATTTAAACCCCGGTTCACCTAGAAGTGTATTTCATGTGGCATTCTGTTATATCTGCAGGGATCTGAGCGGTATTTCGTCTGAATACTCACTCAGATCCCCACAATCCAATGATCGTCATTCGGTTAAATCCACTGTAAATTGCATGTGATACTGAATTTAATATAAAAATGCCTGTTTCACTGTACATACAAATAATGTAATTAACTGTATCTGTATCTGGTTATGTCTCCATCTTCCCTGTACAGTAAGGAATGATGAGAAATGACCCTGCATGGTCAGTTTCCCACACAGTCCACATGATTAAAACCCCTGCAGTAGCAATCTGAAAACCCCTTGCATGGGGAATCATATAAATTTGGTGACCTTGCAATAAAGCTTCAGTTGACTCCCAGATTATGTTTAGGCGATCGTCCCCTTTCAGAGATGCAGGCACAGCTACTGTAGAACACCAAACTCCCGAACCGCATGTAAGGGAATGCTCCAAACTCCCGAACAGCATACAATATAGCATTCCAAACTCACGAACTGGAACCATATGAATAGCTGCTAGCAGACAAATAGGAAAAGCACCCAAGCGGCTTAGACTCCTTGCAATCAGTCTCTATCAGCATTCAGTAAATCCCCCCCAATGACGAGACAAGGCTCCGTGTTGTGGGTCAAGCAGTGGTCTGTTTAATGAGGGCTACCTGCCCAGTATTTATGCAGGTCTCCCACCTGGTGGACACTCCCCTAGGGGACCAAATGGGAGACTTTGACAAAAGACAGACAATCAGCAAAATAGGACACACAGTCACATTATATTCCCACAATGCATCCTGGCTTCCTCCCTTTGCCCTGGAGATAATTGAGAAGTAATTAAATTATCTCCCAGGACAAAGGCAAATCGCCATTATGCACGTGGGGATACTAAAATAAGAATTACTATTAAAATACACTATGTGACACAAGTTACAATAAAACTATACATTTAACATATCCCCAGATAGCTCAGGTCTGAGCACACATTATTAAGCGAATGGCGCTCAGACCACACGAATACAGTTTAATCGCCATGGAGCCAAAGTCTTCCCAAAGTCAGTTCTCATACGAATGAGCTCCATGGGATTCCTATCTGGGGTATAGTGTAGTCAGGTACAACTACCGAATACCTGGCCATTCATGTACTTCCACCGAACAAGAAGGGAGGTCGGCGGCTTCAGCGGTGTTCGTGTCAAACTGTGTCCGGTTTTAGTTCCATGAGTTAGGCGTCGAACACCGCTGTGCGTTCAAGTGTTTAAAATGGCCGCGATCTCGTGTTCGTTATACGAATGGCGGCCACCCAGTATTCGTCAATTAAGCTGCGGTTAACCGCAGCTTCTGGTAGGCTAATTGCCGATACACTTCAGCTCCCAGGTGGTCTAGTCATTTGTGTGGTTGTTCGGTAGTTTGCCCCAGACAAACAAACTGTCACACATGCAGACACAAATAAACAAACACTGACACATATAGATACAGATACACACACACCTGCAGATACACAGATGCAAACACTGACAGATATGCAGATACACACATAAGTCTTTTCTGCAGGGGAAACAAAGTCTTTTAACATGGGGCCATAATGCAAAGGTAACAGTTGAGCAACCAGGCTTCTCCAATGCAATGTGGCGAGGTTGCTCTCGTCACAGTCTCCCTCAGGTGGCTAAGGGTCCCTTGCCAGTAATAAATGAATCGTCAATAATCCATCCATACAGGAGAGAAAGGGCCAGCTTGCATAAAGTCTTTTCTGGAGTTTTATTTATCTTTTTATTAAGGGCAATATTCAGAAATCCAAAGGTCGCATCCCATAGTTCTTTTATTGTGGCACAGTACCACCATATGTTTAAAGAAGTGCCTTCTGTTTGAAGACATCACCAACATAAAGAGTTTGCATTTGGAAACATTTGTTTTTATTCTCGCTGGAACCAAATACCATCTGTTTAAAACTTTAAAATATATCTCTTTAAGATTCAACAAGCGTGTATTCTTAATTCTTGATTACTTTAATGTAAAAGGTACACCAGTTTTTTATGTCCATATCGATTTTCAGTTCCCTTTCCCAGGTTTTCAAAGTAGTTGGGAGTGTATCTTTCTTAATAGATCAAATTATTTGTAATCCTTTAGACAATGGTCTAGAAGTTCCATTTGCAGTAAATAGGATTTTAATATTATTCGATGTTTCACTAGATACAGCTATCATATGAGATTTTAGAAAACTCTTAATTCTGAGATAATTGAATATCTCTTTTGATGGTAATTTAAAATCAGCCAATATCTGAGGAAAGCTTTTCAAAACAGAATTTATCATTAGCTGAGATATGTTGGTTATACCTAATTGTTTCCATTTGTCTAAATGCTCAATGAAATTTAATTTAAGTTATTATGGAATCTTCGTATTGATACCCATGGTAGTTTTATTTATCCCATGCTTCCAAAAGATCAGTGGTTGCCAACCTTTTTTCACTTGAGTACCCCTTGGAAGCCCATTTCCATAAATTGTACCCCTCGCATTAACAAAATGTTTGTAATTAATATAGTTACATTTTCTTCAAATGTATTCATTTTCTCTGTTCCATCTCCCCTTTTTCTCTGCCCTAGGCTCTCCCTGCTTCTCCTCTGACGCAGGCTCTCCCTGATTCTCCTCTGACCCCGGCTCTCCCTGATTCTCCTCTAACCCAGGCTCTCCCTGATTCTCCTCTGACCCAGGCTCTCCCTGATTCTCCTCTGCCCCAGTCTCCCCTGCTGCTTCTCTGCCCCAGACAAACAAACTGTCACACATGCAGACACAAATAAACAAACACTGACACATATAGATACAGATACACACACACCTGCAGATACACAGATGCAAACACTGACAGATATGCAGATACACACACTGACATACATACTGGTACATATGTACAGATACAATGATACACAAACACACAGATAAAAACACTGACATACATACACAGACACACAAAAACATTACATACAGATACACAGATACAAACACTGAGACACATACAGATACAGACAGAATAAAACACTGACACACATACAGGTACAAAGATATATACCCTGACACACAGATACATACAGTGACACATATGCAGATACAGTGAAACACAGATACATAAACTGACACAAATGCAGATACATAGACACACAGATACTGAAACACACACATACACACAATGACACAGATACATTCACTGACACACATACAGACACAGATACCCACACAGACATACAGATACAGACACTGATTCACAGATACACTGACACATGCAGATATAGACATACAGATATAGACACTGACACACAGTTACATACACTGTCACACATACAGATACACACCCAGACACACTAACACACAGATACATACCCTGACACACATGCAGATACACAGACACATAGATACATACATTGAAACAATTAAGAATTCACACCCTGACACACAGATACACACCCTGACACAAACATGCAGATACACGGACATATAGATACATACCCTGACACACATGCAAACACATAACCTGACAAACTTACAGATATACACCCTGACACACTGACAAACAGATACACACACTGACACACATACAATACATACTCTGATACACATACCGATACAGGCCCTGATACACAACCTAACATTGTCATTGTTAGGCATGGCCTGTTGCCCTGACACACATGCAGAAAAACAAATATATACATACACTGACACACTTAAGGATACACACCCTGACACACATGCAGACACACAGACATACATGCATATACAGAGACACTGACACATATATACATACCCTGACACACATGCAGATACACAAATACAGATACAGGCACTGACACACATCCTCACGCACTGATACTTATCCTGACACACAGATACATACCCTGAGACACAGATACATTGACACACATATACACAGACACAAATCCAGATACACAGAGATACACACCCTGACACACAGATACGCACTGACACACATGCAGATACACAGACATATAGATACATACAATTACACACTTAAGGATACATGCCCTGACATACAGATGCACTTCCTGACACACATATACATACCCTGACACACAGATACACAGACACACATGCAGATACACAGAGATACACACACTGACACAGAGATTCACACACTGACACACAGATACACACTGGCACACAGATACACACTGGCACACATGCAGATACACAGACATATACAGTGAGGGAAAAAAGTATTTGATCCCCTGCTGATTTTGAACATTTATTCACTGAGTGAGAGACAGAAAAAAAAAATCCAGAAAAACGCATGTCAAAAAAGTTGTAAATTGATTTGCATGTCAATGAGTAAAATAAGACATTTATTGTAGTTGGCCACCAGGTTTGCACACATCTCAGGGATTTTGTCCCACTCCTCTTTGCAGATCCTCTCCAAGTCATTAAGGTTTTGAGACTTACGTTTAGTAACTCAAACCCTTCACATATTTTCTATGGGATTAAGGTCTGGAGACTGGCTAAGCCACTCCAGGACCTTAATGCACTTCTTCTTGAGCCACTCCTTTGTTGCCTTGGTTATGTGTTTTGGGTAATTGTCATGCCGGAATAACCATCCACGACCCATTTCCAATGCCCTGGCTGAGGGAAGGAGGTTCTCATCCAAGATTTGACTGTACATGACCCCGTCCATTGTCCCTTTGATGCGGTGCAGTTTTCCTGTCCCCTTAGCAGAAAAACAAAGCATAATGTTTCCACCACATTATTTGACGGTGGGGATGGTGTTCTTCCTCCTTCCAGCATTCCTCCTTCTCCAAACACGGCGAGTTGAGTTGATGCCAAAGAGCTTGATTTTGGTCTCATCTGACCACAACACTTTCACCCAGTTCTCCTCTGAATCATTGAGATGTTCGTTGGCAAACTTCAGACAGGCCTGTACATGTTCTTATTTGAGATGGGGGACCTTGTGGGTGCTGCAGGATTTCAGTCCTTCACGGTGTAGTGTCCCAGCTGCCTTGTAGTTCTGGGCTGATTTCTCACGATCATTGAAACTCCGCGAGATGAGATCTTGCATGGAGCACCAGAGCGAAGGAGACTGTGTTTCTTCCATTTCCGAATAATCGCACCAACTGTGGTCACCTTCTCACCGGAAACAATTATTTAACTTTTCTTTCTCTTTCCATTCTTCCTCCCCCATTCTTGTTTTCTCTTCCTCTCTACCCCCACTCCTTCCCTTACCCTATTGTTCTTTCTCTAATCCCCTCCTTTCTTAATTTGTTTTGCATTACCCTATCCAAGATAAGAAAGGGAAAAAAGAAATATATGAGAGAGAAAATAAAATCAGCTTAGTGTAATTTCATCCATATATTATCAAGACATAATCCTTAAATTGCACATTTAGTTAAATCATTCAGTTATTACCCATTGGGTACCTCCGTTGATGGATGCTCCTAGTCCTTCCTGAGGACTCCAAGCACTCTACTTGACACCCTCAGCACTGCAGACCGAACCTCTCATCCTGCAAAAAGAGCTCCTAAAAGAGCTTAGTGATTATAGCTAGGGGAGTATAGCAATCCCCCAGTGTAAATGCAGCCTTTTCCCCCACACATGAGACGAGGCTCTATGTTGAGGATAAAACAGGAACTCAGCAGTCTGAGGGTTTATTGTCTTATATGCAACTTTTCTTACAAGGTTACCACCCACATGGTCTTGTGAAACAGCCAATCAAACACAATACAATACAGTCAGACACTCCCAGTTAGGACACACAAACCCTCCCCTATGCCTGTGATATAATTACTGTACACAATGGGTTAACTTAATTATTACAGGCAAGAAAATATACAGTTTCATACAATATTCATAACTCCCAAAATATACATACAATCTCCATAAAATTACGTATTCTGAATCAGCATACTCCATATACAAACATACTCAAAAATCATACAATTCCCTCCAGTGGTTCAAAAGTTAGATGGAAGTTCTATTTGACCGCCTGCAAGCATGGCTTTCATGCCCAAAACAGTTCCACAGATTTAGGCTGTGTAGCCGGTCTATCTTCTCCTCTATCCTGGAGATAATTGGCTTAAGTAACTATAGTAAACTCAATTATCTCCAGGTACAGAAAATATCACTAAGTTACAACTGCAACAAAACACATAAAAATACTGTAACGGACCATTTTGCACAAAAGGGGAAAAAAATGTTTAGGCGATCGGCCCCTTTTCCAGAGATGCAGACACAGCTACTGCAGAACACCAAACACACGAACCGCCAATAAGTGAATGCTCCAAACACCTGAACTGCATACAAGGGAATGCTCCAAACACTCGAACTGCATTCAAGGGAATGCTCCAAACACTCAAACTGCATACAAGGGAATGCTCCAAACACTCAAACTGCATACAAGGGAATGCTCCAAACACTCGAACTGCATACAAGGGAATGCTCCAAACACCCGAACTGGAACCTCACGAATAGCTGCTAGCAGACGAACAGGAAAAGCATCCAAGCGGCTTACACTCCTAGCAATCAGTCTCTATCAGCATTCAGTAAATCCCCCCAAAGACGAGACAGAGCTCCGTGTTGAGGGTCAAGCAGTGGTCTGTTTAATGGGGGCTACCTGCCCAGTATTTATGCAGGTCTCCCACCTGGTGGACACTCCCCTAGGGGACCAAATGGGAGACTGTGACAAGGGACAGACAAGTAGACAAATAGGACACACAGTCACAATATATTCCCACAATGCATCCTGGCTTCCTCCTCTCTGCCCTGGGAGATAATTGAGAAGTAATTCAATTATCTCCCAAGACAAAGGCAAAAACTCCATTACACACGTGGGGACACAAAACCAGTATTATACTTTAAAATACTTAAAGTAACATTTATTACATAAAACACAGACATGTAACATATCCCCAGATAGCTCAGGTCTGAGCGCACATTATTAGGTGAATGGCACTCAGACCACACGAATACAGTTTAATCGCCATGGAGCCAAAGTCTTTAATTACACAAATAGGATCCATGGCATAGCTATCTGGGTTAAAACATTCCCCCAACACAAAATACCTAATTTACATACATTCGTTAAATTGGTACGAATTAGAACCAGGGGCTGGAGGCTCAGCGGTGCTTAGCTGACACAGTGTCCAGATTTGGCGTAGGAAAGCCGGGCAGAAAAGCGCTGGCTGCCCGGGGAGCTCCAGAACATCGCCATCGTGTGGCAGCTAGGTGTAACCACGACCACCCAGTAACAGTCAATTAAGCTGCGGTTAACCGCAGCTACTGGGTGGTCAATTGCCGGCACACGCTCGTTAAGCCGTGGTTAACCGCGGCTTCAGGGAGGTAAATGGAGGGCACACGCCAGCTTCTGGGTGGCCATTTAATGGCGCCGGCCGACTTCCCACGGTTCTGGGGAGGCTGATAGAAGTCTGTTTGTTCGGTAGATAGAATCTACCGAACGGCTGTGCAGAAAGGAAGGAATAAATCTTTCTGCACAGTAAAATTAACCGTTTGACTGCCGGTCCATAATCCAAAGGCAGCAGGCGGGCAACCAGGCTCCTCCAATGCAATCTGGCGAGATTGGTCTTGTCACAAATACATAACTAATATTCTATAGAACTGAACCCCCACATCCCCGGATAGCTTGGATCTGATAACCGAACAGCGCTCAGATCCCACGAACACAGTCAAATCGCCATGGGATTAAACAATAGCAAGGGCTGATGAGAGATTGAGGAGGGACAAGGCAGCCAGTTTCAACAATGGGACAGGAAACGGGGGAGGGGAAGAGGCACACCTTCCTTTGGATTCAAAGGAACAAAAAAAGTGTCCCAAAATCAAATAAGCCCAAACAGACTTTTTAAATGGCAATACTTCCCAGGGGCCATAGTCACAAGGCAAGAGGCTGGCAAGCAGGCCTCTCCAAGAGCAAGTGGCGAAGGGCACTTCGTCACACCAGTATTTAGTGTTCACTCTTAATTATCAAAAGGAAAATAAATAAAAAATAAAACTAAAAATAAGCTTAGAGTATCATCATCTATATATTTATCTAAATATATTCTTAAATTATTCACTTGTTGCCTGTGTTTCGCACTTAATTTCCAAGAGGAAAAACAACATTTTTATTCTTAGTGTACCATCTTCTAAATATTTATCAAAATTATTTTTAAACAGATTTATAAGTGGATCCAGGACAGAACTCTGAAGTACTCAACTCACGACTTGTTACCAATTTAAAAAAATATCCAGTTATAACTGCTCTCTGCACTTTAGCTTTAAACTGATATTCTACTCAGGTGAAAGGTCCAGGCACAAGGAAACTGTCCTTCAGCAGATAGTTATTCAGTTCAAATCAGTTTTAGCTTGCAGCCTTTTTAAGCCTAACAATTCACACATACTTACAAGTATTAATAGAAAAACATGTGTAACACTCACATGAACTCTGTCGTCAGAGAAACACCATTCAATGGTGGATGGAACTGATGGAAGACATAATATATATGTCAACTTCATTAATACAAAGCATGAATTGTCTCTCCATCAAGAAAGTTGGCTGCTCTCAGTTTATCACAGTACCCATTGCTGGTATGAATTGCTACTTGTCGGATGCAGGATTCGACAACTAGCGGTATATGTAAGATGCTGCAACACACTACACCACATTGCAATAATATAATGTACCTCTGATGTGATAATGTGCTTACTGTTCTAAGTTAATCTGCCTGTCATATTTTGTTTTACTTTACATGTTTAGTTCATGATTTGCCCCCTAGACCCCATACCGTGTATAACAAATCAGTGAGACGAAGCCTCGGCTAGATACTGACACTGCCCCTTAACCACAGGACGGGAAGCCAGAGACCAAGGCCAAGAGATAAGCACAGAGGCCTAGCAAACCCCTGGGGCCCAAGGTCGAGGTGGCTTGCCGCACCCCCTCACAGCGTTTTACATACTACGGTTCACACTGCTCTCACATGCTCTCAACTGTGGTATTCCCTCTCTTATAGATTGTCTCACGGTTACGACCCCCACCGGCTGTGCGTGACCCTCAGTCGGCACAGCAAGGCTCAAACTCTATGAGTCATGTAGGGCTGAACCCCTCCATACCCCTCTACCACTCCCCTGTAGATACAGACTACGGGCTGGTAACCACAGCTCAACCACTCTGCCACTCTTCTCTGCCATACGCCACTAACCACAAGGAAGATTCCTCATGCCAAAATCAATAAAATGTAGACCAGATAATAAGTTGAGATGCGGGAGAGATCATCTCCTACATACTGTGGTACATAAGGCCTAGAGACCCATTCAAATAACACACAACTATGAGAATTATGACATATGATGTCAAGGGGCTTAACTCCCCAGGTAAACGTAGGCTGCTATTGCAAGACCTCAATAAACACTCTGTAGCCATTGCGTGTATCCAGAAAACACACTTTAGAAACTCTAGAGAACCATCCATTTTCACCAAACATTACACCACGCAATTCCATGCCATGTCTGAATCAAAAACGAAAGGGGTTTCCATCCTCATTCATAAGGATGTAGCATTCACACTGCAAAGATGTCTCATTGACGCCAAAGGGAGATATGCAATCATTGTAGTCCTTTTTAATAACGTACAATATACTCTAGTGGTCACATACTTCCCAAACGATAATCAAGCTGCATTCCTTACCTCTCTCTTGAAAAATGCAAACTAGGGGGACTTATCATAGGGAGTTACTTCAATTTCATCTAATCCCCCTCTCTTGACACAACCGCCTCCTCGACAGTTAGGAGAAAGAAAGGTATCCAAACACTCTGCAACACACTTAACCATACCATGTCTCTCTTCAGCCTTCATGACAGTTAGAGAATACTACACCCCACAGAGAGGGACTACTCATTCTATTCCACCGCCCATAACACTTACACCCGAATGGACACATTCTATATAGACAACACAACATTGGCTCAACTAGCTGACTGTTCAATCGGAGACATCATGTGGTCTGACCATGGGACAATTTACTTAGACCTAAAGGACACATTTAACCACTAGAGTAGAGGCACATGGAGATTGAATGAGTCCCTCTTAAAGGATGCCTCATTTGTGGAACAACTGAGGTCAGATCTTCAAAAATACTTCCACACAAACTCCTCGGAGGAAGTCTTGGACTTTAAAGTGTGGTCTGCCGGTGATAAGGAGTTGAATTATCAGACATGCGAAATACATCAAGAAGCACCACCAAACTCGCCTATTGGATTGCCACAAACAGATTACACTGATCACAGCCCAAAATAAAAGGACACCCAACCCCGGCACTAGCCTCCAAACTGAAGGACCTCACTACACTCAATGCACAAAAAACAAAATACTTTTTTACACAGGCTGAGGGCCACCAAGTATTACAACAGCGGGAAAGCATCCAAATATCTCACTAACAGACTTAGAACACAACAGGCAGCAATTAGAATCCCTTATCTAGTTTGTCACTCAGGGAAGAAAATCATGAACCCCTTAAACATAGTTCAAGAATTTGCCCGCTTTTATAAACAACTTTACAACCTCCAAGGGAGGGAGTCGTAGCCCTGGAGGCACATTCCATACAAACATACCTACAAGGAATAGATCTCCCTACAATAAGTCATGAATGTGCAACCACCCTGAGTCAACCATTCATATTAGAGGTTAATCCCTGGGAGCTGAAGGTGTACCAACTAGCTTCAGAGGTGGGCTCCCTCCCTTCTGTCACGGTCCACGCCGTGACATCCAGTCTGCCAGACGTGGTCGCTCTGGAAGCGCCCGATGGGGGATTTGAACTGTGGTTCTTCTGGACCATATCCTGCTGTTCTTCCTCTGAGCCATTTCAGGACTTTGGATAACTCCCTGTTTATTCTTGTATTGCCTGCAGCACCAGGAGTCTGGACTTCACTTAAGGCTCTGATCTGTCAGTTACTCTCCAGCTGAATCTGATCCTAATTAACAGGATATAAAAGCCTGCCTCACCCTGGGAGGGGTGTCAGTTCATTGACTCTGGTTCCCTTGTTTGGTTCCTGTTTCTCCGTACCTGCGTTCCAGTGATTCTTGTCTATTCTGGCTTCTGACCTTGGCTTTCCTCCTGGACTACTCTGACCTCTGGCTTCCCTGATTTTGGCTTCCCTTGACCACGCTTCTGCTTATCCCTGCTGTACTGAGTCTTGGAGCACCTTTCCTGGAAAGCCCCCGTGCACAGACTCACAGGCCAGGTGGCGTCT
Organism: Pelobates cultripes; assembly: GCA_933207985.1. Taxonomy (NCBI): domain Eukaryota; kingdom Metazoa; phylum Chordata; class Amphibia; order Anura; family Pelobatidae; genus Pelobates; species Pelobates cultripes. The sequence goes on from OW240915.1 coordinate 120,484,855, forward strand.
TACCTGGTCACCCTGGTCTGTGTCTACTTTGCAAGGGTGAGCGTATAACTCTGCGAGCTGGACTCCCTATCAGGTAAGACTCCGTTACAGATGAACTGACCATGGAGTCTGCAGAGTTATACAAGTTACTCACCTCCCTGGCCGAGCAAGTCTCCAACCTGTCCCAGAATGTTACAGAATTGCAGAGACATTCATTGGCATTGAAAGGAGCAACGCTTGCAGTCCCGGAACATGTATGCCCAGAACCGTATGTCTTTATGCCTGACAGGTTCGACGGTTCCCGTTCTGCTTTTCCGATGTTCAAGACGGATTGTGAGCTACTATTTGCCCTGAAATCGAGAACCTACGCCACCGACTTTATCAAAGTACGCTCCGCTATTAACCTATGCACCGGGCGGATTAAGGCGTGGGCACACCAGAAGTTGCAGGAGAGAAGTACTGTCTTGGACTCCTGGGAGTTGTTTATGTCCGCAATGGATTCTCAGTGTTTTGCAGCGAGAAAAGCAACTTCCAAGCCTACTTCAGGTTCTCGCAGAACCCGGTTGCCGAGAGAAGAGGAATTGTTTTATGGATACAAAAATCCCATCATGTTGAAGCATGAACCCACTTTCAAGGACCCGCCTTGTAACCCTGTTTACACTCGAGCTAGCAGTGAAACTCCAGTCGACATGGAGGAACCCATGGAGATTGGCTTCACCAGGACTAGATTGTCCCCTAAGGAAAAAGACCGCAGGAGAGCCCATGGTCTATGTCTATACTGTGGGAAAAGAGGGCATTTCATATTGCTTTGCCCGACTCGTCCACCTAGGCCAAGACCCCTTCTGTCTGGTGCCATATGGACTTACCCTGTCATCCCAGCAAGACAGCCTGGACACTGCCAGCCCTGTCCCCGTCCTGTGACACAAAAGGGTACCCAAACTAATACTGTTAATGTTACCAGTACCTCTGTGGAAACTTCACCTCTTGCTCTAGAAAAATTTGGACCTCTTCCTGATAACACTTCTGTACAAGCAAGCACCATCACCACTTCCTGCCTTGCCAAGACAGTTCTGCCTCCTGACTGCACCTATGCCTCAAATGGCACAGTTGTGTGTAAACAAGACCTAGAAATATTCGAAAAAGCTTTGAAAGCTGCAAATGCCTCCCCTATAGCACCCGAAACTGGTACCATAAAGTCCCAGTCTGTAGACTTTGATTACAAAGACTATCTTAGTGATACTGATGATGAAGAGTACCATTTCCAGGAAGAGCCTGTTCACGCCCGGAGGGCGTTCTTGACGGGGGGGTACTGTCACGGTCCACGCCGTGACATCCAGTCTGCCAGACGTGGTCGCTCTGGAAGCGCCCGATGGGGGATTTGAACTGTGGTTCTTCTGGACCATATCCTGCTGTTCTTCCTCTGAGCCATTTCAGGACTTTGGATAACTCCCTGTTTATTCTTGTATTGCCTGCAGCACCAGGAGTCTGGACTTCACTTAAGGCTCTGATCTGTCAGTTACTCTCCAGCTGAATCTGATCCTAATTAACAGGATATAAAAGCCTGCCTCACCCTGGGAGGGGTGTCAGTTCATTGACTCTGGTTCCCTTGTTTGGTTCCTGTTTCTCCGTACCTGCGTTCCAGTGATTCTTGTCTATTCTGGCTTCTGACCTTGGCTTTCCTCCTGGACTACTCTGACCTCTGGCTTCCCTGATTTTGGCTTCCCTTGACCACGCTTCTGCTTATCCCTGCTGTACTGAGTCTTGGAGCACCTTTCCTGGAAAGCCCCCGTGCACAGACTCACAGGCCAGGTGGCGTCTTACCTGGTCACCCTGGTCTGTGTCTACTTTGCAAGGGTGAGCGTATAACTCTGCGAGCTGGACTCCCTATCAGGTAAGACTCCGTTACACCTTCCCCCAGAAATGCTCCTGGCCACAACTGTAACACTGCCCAAACCAGACAAAGCCACGGACAGTTGCAAAAACTTCTGACCCATTTCCCTCCTCAACACTGACGCAAACATATATGCTAAACTATTGGCTAATAGACTGGCTCTCATAGATGATGACCAGATCAGCTTTGTTAAGGGTAGACGGCCTAGACAACATCAGGAAACTCTCCCTGATGATGGAGGGTCTGAGGGGGTCAGGCTGAGGCGGTTTGTTGCTGGCTTTAGATGCAGAAAAAGCGTTTGACCGTCTCAGTTGGACCTTCCTCAAACAGACCCTCATAAAATACAGCTTCCCCAAAACATTTTTAAAGCAAAGCTTTGCACTATACTCAAGCCCCACAGCACAGGTGCTGCACGACAGGTTTCTTTCAGACCAGTTCTCCCTCACGAACGGCACAAGACAGGGGTGCCCCCTGTCATCACCTGTTATATGTACTAGCCCTGGAGCCTCTCCTGTGCCAGATCAGGAAACCTGAAAACATTAATGGGATAAACCTCCACGGCCGTGAAATCAAAATCAGCGCACTTGCAGACGACATCCTCCTGTACATTTCCCAACTGGTAGAATCCCTACCCAACCTACTAGAACTAATCAAAAATTATGGTAGACTATCCTACTACTCCCTTAACACGGGCAAGACACAGGCGATGGTAATGCGACTAACACAGCAAACACTATCCACTCTTAAGAAAGACTATCCCTTTGTAAAAGTTAAGTCTAGATATGTCATACTATCTGTTCTCCATTCAAAGAAGTTGATGAATAGCTTCCCAGCAAATTATTTCAGGGTCTGGAAAGAATGCCAACACCTCATGAAGAAGTGGGGTTCCCTATTTCTTGCGACAATCAAAATGTCTGTTCTACCATCTCTTCAATATCTGTTCTGCACCCTACCGCTCCAGATACCCCTGTCTGGGCTGTTCAAAAGGAGATAACTAGATTTGAGTGGAGGGTGGGGGGGCGCACTGCTCGAGTACAAGGGTCACTACTGCGAGCACAGACAAAACGGGGGCTTTGCCCACCCAGACATTAAAGCCTACTACTAGGCGGCTGTGTTGGCAGCCGCCCTGCCCCACCTCCACAATGTAGACCCACCGCAGTGGGTATAGCAAGAAATAAAAGCCATGAAGCTATTCGACTTACCCACCATGCTATGGCTCCTCAAACGCTTTTCAGCCGCCCATGCCTCTGCTACCAGAACAACTCAAACTCGACGTAATCTAGAAAGTCCTTCCTCTCTGTCACTAGCTCCCCCACTCCATATTGTATACCAATTTTCAACGCCAAACCATGGATAGATAAGCGGCTCACTCATCTCTCCCAAATGCTCACACGTCCCAAAATAAAATCATTCGAAGCTCTGCAAGAGAAGTACCACATACCGAAGGCCTCGCAATTCTCACACATACAGCTGAGTTTATTTATGGCAAAATTTGATACCCAACCCTCTCCATCTGAGGTGCCCAACTTAACAATAACAGCAGATGGCGGTTAAAGGCTCACTGCCACAGGGCTGTAGACTGCTCTCCTGGTGTTACCAACTTCTCCAGTCCTCCATACACTTCGCGGACTCTAGACAGGCTATACAATGGGCCCAAGACCTACCATGCATGATACCAAGAGAACAATGGGAAGCCATTATAGCGACGCCTAAAAGAGTGCTCAAATCAGAAACATTGTTAGAGCAACATAGAAAAACGTTGTACCGGTGGTACATGGAACCCACACAAGTTCACAAAATATACCCAGACGCATCCCCAGTTTGCTGGAGATGTGGGACACAGGACGGCACAGCAATGCATGTTTGGTGGAACTGCGCTCTCATCTCTGGCTTCTGGGAAGCAATACACAGGCTAATACAGGACATTACACACACACAGGTGCCCCTCACACCATTGGCATGCTTTCTATTGCATACACCTCCGGGCATACCCGTAGTGACAAAAAAAATAGCCTTCCAGATCCTCCTGACAGCACAGAAGGCAATAGCTTGAATGTGGAAAGCCAAGAGGCCCCTGCAGGTCACAGAACCCCAACCCCAACAGAGCCCCAACGGATATATGAGACATGCTATCAAAGTGTCTTCCCTATGACAAAGGTGGCAACAGAGGTTTGGGAGCTCTGGGGCTCCTGGAGAGCAGACAACCTGCAGACAACAGACGGACACTTAGGCAACCGGGACTAGTACAACAATATACAATATAATGTGTAAATATACCTCCATACATTGCACCACAAACACCACCAGGATCAGACGGGACACATTAGGGTTAGGAATGGGAGAGGTAGGCAACCGAGACTGCTAGAAGGGATTATGGACAAACACCAAGTAATGAGTTTACTGTGTCTACTATGTCCAATGTAAGCCCATTTGTGAGAGGAACTCTTATACCTAGAAAACGTAGTGAATTGTACTGTACCTAACTACTGCAAAAGGAATCTTTTTATTGTATAAAAATGGCACTGGAAATGCTGTATGCTCCCCCCCACCCCTTTCTTTTTTCTGTATCCTATTCTCCCTCCCCCCGTTAAGTTGATGACAAAACTCAATAAAAAACTTTAAATGGAAAAATTTAATAATATTCTAGTAATATAAAATACATTATTATTCATTTGCATTTATTGTGAGTTTGTAAAAAAAAAAAATAATGTAATATCTTTGTGTTCATTGTATTTCATGTTGTGTACTAATCACTTATTTTAAATATAATCAAGAAAACAATGAAAAACTGTAACATCATATATATTTTGTGTATTTCTAGATTTAACAACGACATCAAATTTATGATTGGACATAAGCCAAATATTTTTTGGCAGGCTACATGGAGAGTTATTAGTCCTCTTATTATGATAGTCATATTCTTCTTCTACTTTGTGGTAAAAGTTAACCAGGAATTATCCTATATCATTTGGGATCCAAACTATGTAAGTGATGCACTGCAACATTATTATTATTATTATTATTATTATTAATATAGGACAATTTCATATATGAAGTGCTCTAGCTTAAGGAAAACTGTTGAATTTTATTTTTACAGTTTTGCAGACATACTATATTTTAAGATATACTATATTTTTGTGCATGTTTTCTTTGTGGGAAATATAAAAAAATCAGTTTACAAAAACTGCAGACCTGTCTATCTGCAGCATTTCCAAGCCCCACCCCTTCCACCTGGCATTGACCTTTAATCAGTCAATGACCTTTAATCAGAGGCTTCTCATTAAAAGGCCAGATGTGTTCCTGTATATGGGGTCTTATTCTTCTCAATGAGCTGTAGTACAGCTTATTGAGAAGTGGGAAAGGCAGGTGATCTCTTAACTAGAACACATACAGCTTCTACTATCAGAAGTGGAAAAAAGTATCCCACCTGAAAGTCTCCCACAGCAGGGGTTTCAGCCCTCAAATATAAAAGTGTCATTTTATATTTAATTGAAATCAGCACTTTTATAAACTGTCACAAATATGACAACCTCCAGACACTAATGCATTCCTCACAATTGCTGACACAAAGTAAAAGCTTCTATAATAGAAGTGGGAGGGGGAAGTAAAAGGACTGAGCAGATGGGCACCATCTGGGGCTAAACTATTCAAAAACAGTTTAACTCGATAAGACAAGACAGAGTCCAGGTCCTCTAGACCAGGGGTTCCCAACCCAGTCCTCAAATACCCGCTATAAGGCCAGTATTTAGGGATTACCCTGTTGTGTCTTAAGTGTTTTTTTTTTCTTTTCTAAAAATACCTTAGACACAACTGGGAAATATCTAAATCATGGAGTGTTAGGAGGTACTTGAGGACTGGGTTTGGGAACCACTGCTCTAGACCATTGAGATGAGGTTGTTATGGAGTCTGGGGTTTATTTAATATCCAAAACACTCAAAGTCTGCCAAAAGTAAGTGGGGAGTTAAAACTCAACTTTTATTAACAGATAGTAAAAAGACTAAAAAAGAAAAAGAGAAGAAAAAAAAAAGAATGAAAAATATAGAAAATCTGAACATCTAAAATAGTGGGATAATGATTTATCACCTAAACAGAGATTTAAAAGGAAACATTTCTTGTAGCATTAGTATTTTATACTGTGGTATAAAACTATCTCCTTTGAATAAATGACTTGTGATATATATGCTATATATAGACTAAACATATAAAAATAAAGGCACTAAAAAATTAAATAATAAAAAAAAAAGCAAACTATAACTTAAAAAGCTGCACCCCACCATTGTATAAGTCTCACATACTGTGGCGAACAGAACCTTGCCACAGGCTTTTGGAGGGGCTTGCTTGCCAGCCTCCTGCCAAAAGACCAGGTCAGCGACTGTAAAGATGCATATTTTATTCCCCCTTGTTCGGCACTTTCCATTTGTGTGCATAGAGCCAAACGCTAGCTCCCTGGCGGCCGTTCACATGGACCAAAACCGCGAATAGACTTCAGGGGCAATTAGCCGCGAATGCCCTGGAACTATTTTCGGCATGAAGACTTCACGGTTCTCTGTCAGTTCCCCTTAGCCACTATTCTATGGAACTGTTTTGGGCATGGTGGGATCATACGTGCAGTCAGTCAAAATTATGACTTACATGGAAATCCTGAACCCTCTGAACTGATCTGGGTGATTTTTGGATAACCATTTTTGGATATGTTTGTCCCTAGATCGGGGCTGTCAGGGGATATGACTTTTGTGGGGTTTCCATGTGTTTTAGGGGTACTTTTAAGGGGGTTGTTGTATTGCATGTTTTTCTGTGCTTGGAGATAATTGGATTAGATTAGTATTTGTGGTAAAATGGTTACATGAAAAGAGTCAAAATACCCTAAGTTTAATACCTTAGGTTGTCTTCTTTTAAAAAAATATATACATGTGAAGGGTTATTCATGGATTCCTGACAGATATCAGTGGACTTTGCTACTTGTACTTATAGCCCTATAACTTTCCAGAAAAAGCTAAGAACATGTTAACATTGGGCATTTCGAAACTCAGGAGCCCTGGTCCTTAATGGTAAGAAAATTAAAAAATGGTCTGGTCACTAAGGGGTTAAAATATATTTAACTACTCAAGAATCAAAAAAGTACTATCTAGAACTAGTAAATCATTTGCGTATCTCATTAAACCACACAAAAAAAATTCATAGTAAATGGGATGAAATCAAGGAATCAATATAGACAAAGATAAATGGAATAGAACACTAGTTAATTTATCATCTATAGTCCATTGTTTAAATCTATTAGAAACATAATATAAACTTGCTAATATGTGGTATTGGGTTCCAACAAGAACAGCAAAAATGTTTCCCTCTCAATCAAGCCTATGCTAGAGGTGTTAAAAATTGAAAGGAACATATATGCACATATATGTAACAGGGTATAAGCTAAATGGCAAATGATTAAGGTAAACTAGAAAAATGGTCAGAACTGTGGCAGCTGGCATTTAATGTGGATAAGTGCAAGATAATGCATCTTGGACGTAAAAAACCCAATGGCAGAGTATATAATATTTGATAGAGTCCTAACCTCAACATCTGAGGAAAGGGATTTAGGGGTAATTTTGTCAGATGACTTTAAGGTAGGCAGACAATATAATAGAGCAGCAGAAAATGCTAGCAGAATGCTTGGTTATATAGGGAGAGGTATTACCAGTAGTGATGTCCCGAATGGTTTGCCACGGACTCATCATTAAGTAAACTTTGACCTTGTACCTCACAGTCAGCAGACACATTCCAGCCAATCAGCAGCAGACCTTCCCTCTGAGACCCTCCCACCTCCTGGACAGCATCCATTTTACATTCATTGTGAAGCTGCTTTCTTAGTGAGCTGTCCAGGAGGTGGGAGGGTCTGGGAGGGAAGGTCTGCTGCTGATTGGCTGGAATGTGTCTGCTGACTGTGAGGTACAGGGTCAAAGTTTACTCAATGATGAGTCAGTGGCGAACCGTTCGGGACATCACTAATTACCAGTGTTCTGTACAATGGCATGAGCACTTCCCTCTTTCTACTGCTGAGACCTCACTTGGGTATTGTACGCAGTACTGGAGAGCGTATTTCTAGAAGGATATTGATACTTTGGAGAGAGTTCAGAGAAGGGCTACTAAAATTACAAGGAAAGGTTAAAGGATCTTAACATGTATATCTCGGAGGAAATACGAGACAGGGGAAGATATGATAGAAACATTAAAATACATAAAGGAAATCAACAGAGTAAAGGAAGAGACTATATTTAAAAGAAGAAAAACTACCACAGCAAGAGTGTCATACCTCCTCCCGGCCCACGCTGCCGTCCGTCCCTCCACGCTGTGCAGACGCCCAGCCGACATCACGCACACGCACCCGGGTGTGCGCACATGCACGAGCTATTACTAGCTAGGGGCATGCAACTTGTCTCCGGCTTCTTAATGTGGAAGTACCATTTTTACATTTGAACTGGCACTCTATTTATATCTTTTTAATTACTGCCCTATAATGTTCTCTAGCCTATCAGCTCTCACTTAGCCCTATTCATACCTCCCTCTTTCATTACTTCCTTGCCCTGTCGTGGTCTCTTGTAAGCCCAAGAGTGCGTTCTGTTGTTTTTTTTGGTATCTGACTTCGGCTTGTTTTCTGGTTATCCGTACTTCTGGCATCCTTGACCCTTGACTTTGTTATTCGCTTTTTCTTCCATCTCCTATCCTGACTTTGGCTTGTCTGACCTTTCTATTCTCATCCCTGTACTTTTTCACGTAAAGTCCGACCAAACTTGGGGCAACAAATGGCAGCTTGTGAATCTAGAATGGAAGGTTTAGATTAGGGGTAGGCAACCGTTTAGCAGCACTGTGCCGAAATAAGATTGTGATGTCCCGTAGCGTGCTGGTCCTATTTTTCTAAATTGAGGTGTGCGTGTTATTTATACTGCAGTTGCTTTGTATCCTTGTATTTGTGCAATTATGAGCTATAATATTGTATATGTTCATGAGTAGTTTGTGGCATTGTGTACCTATGAATGTGGGCTGTGTATGGTGGCAGCTTGTGGAATTATGTGTGGATGGTATATCACATTGTGTGTTTGGTGGTGTGTGTATTTGTGGGGCAGTTTGGGGTATTGCATGTGAGAGACTTCATGCGGGGTTGTGTGCATGTATGCTTATTGTCAGTGGTATTGCGTTTGTGCGGATTGTGTTTTGTGTTTGTGTGTGGGCTGTTTGTATTATTTGTATGAGTTCCGTTTGTTACACACCAAACGAAGGCTGTTATCTTATTGGTAGGCTTACTGCATAAAGAAAAGATAACATTCCAATCCATTTCTTCTCCTTCTTGCCCTCTAGTTCTTGGTTTTCCATGGTTACATAAACACAACCTTACTTTTGATTGGAGAGAAAGACAGGTGTTATCATGGAGCCTTTCATGTGAGCATGCATGTATTAGCCATGTTAGACCCCTCTGTTCTCTTAACACTCCTACTTCTCCTCTACTGTCCACTGTTATACCACCACAATACATAGACCTTAAGAAAGTGTTTGATAAGGTGACCGTCTCCCTCCTCACAGGCCCTAAGATTGCGCCATCAGACTTCTACCAGGCACTATGCCACCCAGAGGAAGAGTATACCAAGCTGAAAATAAAGTCATGGAGGAATATATACAGGAATCCCTAAAAAAGGGGTTTATTAGACGTTTGTCCTCACCTGCAGGAGCCGTTTTTTTGTTTCCAAAAAAGGAGACCTTCGTCCTTGTATAGATTATAGAGGATTAAATAAAATTACAATTAAGAACGTTTACCCCATACCCTTGATAACGCAACTCTTTGAAAGACTTTGAGGTTCCAACATTTTTACTAAGTTAGATCTCAGCAGAGCATACAATCTTATCCGCATCAAAGAAGGAGACGAATTGAAGACGGCATTCAACACTCGAAGCGGTCATTATAAATATACTGTAATGCCCTTCGGCCTGTGTAACACCCCTGCTGTCTTCCAAGATCTTATTAATGATGTTTTAAGAGACTATCTACATAACTTTGCTACAGTATATCTAGACGACATACTTATACACTCTCCTGATTTACAAACACATCACAAACATGTTAGAATCATATTACAGACGCTTCTTACCAACGGCTTATATTGTAAGCTAGAGAAGTGTTTATTTGATCAAACCTCCACACAATTCTTAGGTTACGTGATTTCAGCTAAAGGGTTTCAAATGGACCCCAAAAAACTTTCCTCTATTCTCAAATGGCCGTTACCTCTTGGATTGAAGCCCATACAAATATTCATTGGGTTTTCTAATTATTATAGATGGTTTATTAAAAACTTTTCTCAGATCATAGCTCCTATAATTGCGATGACAAAAAAGGGAGCGAATCATGTCAACTGGTCAATGGAAGCCAAGGTTTCCTTTACTCTCTTAAACAATGCTTTTGCCTCTGCTCCCATCTTGGTGAACCCAAATCCCTCTAGACCCATCATCCTAGAAGTAGACACCTCCAAATCCGTTGTGGGAGCTTTCCTTATCGCAGAGGGCATCTCCAACTGCCCCATTGCATCCTTGTGGGTTCTTTTCTCATAAATTGACTCCTGCAGAAAAGTACTATGATATTGGTAATAGAGAATTATTGGCTATAATTCTAGCGTTTAAAAAAAAGGAGTCACTTACTAGAAGGTTCTTCTGTACCTCTCATGTTACTCACAGATTATAAGAATTTATCATATCTAAGTGATTCTCAAAGGCTTTCTTTCAGACAGGCACATTGGGCTCTTTCTCTTTCCCGCTTCAACTATCTGATTTCCTATCGACCAGGAAATCGTAATACCAAAGCCTTGTCTAGACAGTTTGCAACTCTTGACCACCCAGGTGGTAACTTGTTGTACCACCTGGGAAAATTATTGCTTTAACTAGAACGAGAGTCTCCTCCCCTCTTCTGCACAGAATCCAAAATGCTCAAGAAAGAGCGCCTAGTGATAAACCTCCTGGGAGATACTATGTACCTCCTAATCTAAGAGGCGGAATATTTCATGACTACCATGATAGTAAAATGGCTGGACATATGTATCCAAGACTATTGACTTAATTTCCAGACAATATTGGAGGCCATCCCTCAGGAAGGATGTTAAAGACTATGTATTGTCTTGTAATGTATGTTAACAATCAAAACCATGTGGCCTTCTGCATCCCCTTTCTGTACCACCTGTTCCATGGTCACAACTGTCTATGGATTTTATAGTAGACCTACCGCCTTCTATGGGTTTTACTGTTATTTTTGTTGTGGTAGACCCCTTTTCTAAGATGGCAAACTTCACCCAACTGAAAAAATTACACTTGTCTGCTTAATTAGCAAACATATTCATTAACGAAATAATACGACTACACGGCATGCCTGACGTCATTGTATCAGATAGGGGTTCGCAATTTATCTAAAAATTTTGGAGGTGCTTTTGCAAGGAAATGGGTATTGAGCCATTTCTTCTGCCTTTCATCCACGAATGGTGCTGCTGAACAGACTAATCAAAGTCTTGAGCAATATCTCTGCTGTTTTACGTCTCAACTCCAGGACAACTGGGCGGACATTCTTACCTGGGCTGAATTTGCCAGAAATAATGTGAAACATTCTGCCTCTGGCCACAGTACTTTCTTTGTCACATATGGTCGTCATCCGAATCTGCTCCCAGCTACATTCTCTTACAAAGTAATGCCTGTTCTGGATGAGCATTTGTCTCCCATATGTGATACATGGAAGACAGTCCAGACCATCTTGGAGAAGACTGTGCTCACTCAGAAATCTCTTGCTGATAGACATCGTAGAGGTGCACCTTCTTATCATACGGGTGATAGAGTATGGTTATATACATGAAATATCCGTTTACGTGTTCCTTCAATGAAACTAGCCCCAAGATATATCGTCCCTTACAAGGTTTTACAGAGAATTAATCCTGTTTCTTATGCTTTAGAATTACCGAAAAACCTCAGCATACCCAACGTCTTCCACACCTTGCTCCTGAAACCGCTGGTTTGTAACAGTCATTCCAGGTCCCATTCTCATCCTCCTCCTGTTTTGGTCCATGATCAGGAAGAGTACGAGATCCAGCACATTCTTGATTCTCGTTTCTCTCAAGGGACCCTTCAATACTTGATCCATTGGAAAGGTTATGGTCCTGAGGAACGCTTGTGGGTTCCTGCCTCTGAGGTTCATGCATCTCGACTCCTTTGTGCGTTCCATGCTAGGTTTCCTTCTCACCCTTCTGGTGTTTCCCCAGTGGGCGTTCCTGTGGGGGGGTTCTGTCATACCTCCTCCCGGCCTTCGCTACTCCGGTCCCGCCGTCCGTCCTGTCCCTCCATGCTGTGCATACGCCCTGCCGACATCATGTGCACGCGCATGCACAGGCTTTTACTACCTTGGGGATGTGCGACTTCTTAAAGGGGAAGTACCATTTTTTACCTTTGAACTGGCACTCTATATTTATTTAATTACTGCCCCATTATGTTCCCTAGCCTATCAGCTCTCACTTAGCCCTATTTATACCTCTCTCTTTCATCACTTCCTTGCTCTGTCGTGGAACCCGAGAGTGCGTTCTGTTGGTTTGTCTTTTTTGGTATCTGACTTCGGCTTGTTTTCTGGAAATCCGTACTTCTGGCATCCTTGACCCTTGGCTTTGTTATTCGCTTTTTCTTCCATCTCCTATCCTGACCTTGGCTCGTCTGACCTTTCTATTTTCATTCCTGTACTTTTTCACGTTAAGTCCGGCCATTCGAAGGACTGGTAATACGTCTGGCTTTGTTTACCTTTTGAGCACCTTCGTTTGCGTGTTGGGGAGCTTAACCTTGACAAAGAGGAAGTAGTCTTAAATTAGAGGGGCAAAGGTTTAAACATAATATCAGAAAGTATTAATTTACTGAGAGGGTAGTGGATGCATGGAATAGGCTTCCAGCTGAAGTGGTAGAGGTTAACACAATGAGGGAGTTTAAGCATGCGTGGAATAGGCATAAGGCTACCCTAGCTATAAGCTAGGGCCAGGGACCAATGAAAGAATTTAGAAAATTGGGCAGGCTAGATGGGCCAAATGGTTCTTAACTGTCATCAGATTCTATGTTTCTATATGGTGGGAGTGTGAACTGGTTAAAGAAATTTTGAAAAATGCATTTGAATAGTTTTCAAAAATATCTGAAGTAAATATATGTTCACCAAAAGAAGCTCTATTACATTTGTACTGGCCATCTATTTTTCACATAAGAAAAAGAAACACGGGGAGGGACCCTACTACTTAGTAATTGGCCTTTTATTAAGCATCAACCTTTTTTTAAAACAAAACGTTTTTAATTTTTTATGCTTAATATAAATGTCCAAATCCAGATAATCAGTAGTGTTAGTATACTTGCTGGTAAACTGAATAATTCTGGTTAAGATTATTTAAAACAATCTCTAAATTAGCCACAGTACCATTCCAAATTAATATAAAATCATATTTAACCTGCGATAGAGATTAGGTTTACTCGCCATTCTGGGATTTCATAGATAATCATTCTGTCCCATTCAAACACAAACATATTAGCATTACTGGAGGTAAACCTAGCCCCCATAGCATTACCTTGGCGCTGTAAATAAAATCAAGAGTCAAAAAGAAAATAATTATTGTTTTAAATCTAGTAATTAAAAAGTCTATACACTTTAGGTAAACTTTCTCTGAATTTGTAAACACTCTCGCACCACATTACACCCTCAAGTGTGTGGGATAGAGGTGTACAAGAAATGTATATCACTTGTCACCTTGATACAGGAATCTTCCCTAATGATGTCCCTTAATACTCTAATAATATCCGTTGAATCTTTTATATATGATGGCATGGTTTTTACAATATCCTGTAAGTGGATATCAACTAATTTTGACAAATTTGCCGAGATGCCTGAGACAAGAGATCTCCTGGGGGGATTATGTACAGCTTTATGGTAGAGTGCAAAAAGTGGATATATGAAGATGTTCATTCCTTAAAAATGTGTACTCATGCTCATTCCATATACCTCTCTCCAAAAGGTCATACAATGATTTTTGTATCTCTGTCATGGGGTGTCCCTCCAATTCACTATATAGCTCTTGATCTCTCAATTGAGGATAACATTATTTCAAATACTCCTCTGTATTTTGAATAGCAATACTTTCCCCTTTGTCCACAGGCTTAATTAGTATATCCCTATTAATTCTCAAGCTTTCCAATGCTTGTCTCCATCATAATTTAAATTATAATGGAGACAGTGGGGGGGGGCTGACACACAACATGGCTGGATGCGTTTTCATGTAGTTCTTGCTCTTTAAGCATCAAGTTGCTTCTAAATTGCCTAACAGCGACACAGAAATTACCTTGATCCCACTGCAGACCAAGACTTTAATTGCCTGTAACATCTAACGCCTGTATAGTAATGGTCTGACCGGCACATACCTTGGTTCACATCTGCGGCCTTGAGTGCCAGGAGACTGGGGAAATGGCCGATCTCCTGACCCGATGAGCACACCTGGATGAATTATCTTTGCAGCGCTGTAACCCCCCCTCTGTATTGCATGTAACATGCGTCGGACTCCTTCCCCAGAGCAGGGACCAATAACATATGTAGTGTCACATTTCTGCTCCACTACCCGATATGGGCCCTTCCAAGCAGCCTGTAACCTGTCATGTCGGACGGGTTTCAAAACCAAAACCTTCTGACCAACTTGAAAGCTATGGCTCCTGACTCCTCAATCATACCAGGTGCGCTGACGTTCCTGAGCCGCCCGGAGGTTCTCATGCACTATGTCCGAAGCTTCAGCACATGTGGGAATCATTTTTCTTTGATTCCTTCCTGATCCACCTCCCCCTTCCAGTGTTCTCTTACTAAGAACACAGGGTCCTCTAACTCTTCGCCCAAATAATAACTCGAATGGAGACAGGCCTGTAGATTCCTGTGGCACCTCCCGATATGCGAACAGGAGGTGTGGTAGGAATCTTTCCCAGTATTTGTGACTTGCTGCAAACATGTGGAGCACCTACTTAACGTGCCGTTGAAATGTTTGCATAGGCCATTAGTCTGTGGGTGGTAGGGGGAACTCATAATTGGTTTAATGCCGCATAACCTCCACAGTTGGTGGGTCATTTCGGCAGTAAACTGGATGCCCTGATCCAAGACAATTTTCCATGGAAAGTCAATATGGGAAAAAACTTGCATCAGTGCCTTTGCTACAGTCTCAGCTTGAATATTATTCAGAGCCACTGCCTCAGGATACCTACTATCCATAATGGTCAGAATATATTTCTTCCCAGAGGGACGAGGCTTGGACAGGGGGCCTATGATTTTGAAAGCTGCCCTGCCAAAGGGTTTTCCTCTCTCCCCTATGCTTTATATTCTTACTTTGGAACCCCTATCTCAATATATAAGAATGAATAAAAACATCACAGAGAGACAAAATTAAGTTTATACGCGGACGATGTCATTTTGATGTTGACACATCCTGAAAGGTCTATAAATTGCCTCTTTAAAGAATTAGAAATATATTGTCACTTGTCAAACTATAAGCTTAAAACATCTAAATCAATTATTATTAGTTTTAACCTAAATAAGGTCACCAAAGATATACTTAAGAGAGAATATAATTTTAAATGGGAAATAGATAGCATTGAGTATCTGGGAATAATCCTTACTTCTCAGGCAAAAAATTAATCAAGGTTAACAGGGAAGCATTGTTAAATCAGACTACCATACTGCTTAATGAGGGGAAGTCTTTGGAACTCTCATGGTTTGGATGTATTAATGTCATACATTTATTTATTTTTTTGCGTAAAGTCATGGTACAGATATCACTGTTTTGTATACATAGAATATTGAAAAGTAACAATTATCTGTATGCGTCAAATACATAGAAAACAAGAATTTGTTGATAACAATTTTCTGTATGGTTTGTGAATCAAGATGTGTTTAAGTAAATACAAAAACAAAGAACAAAGATAACCCTGGTAGAATGGTGTGGAGTGTATGTTGGAAGTTTTCCCTTTCGGTTAGCTTGCCAATGCTATTGCGTCTTGCCCAAGGGTGCGTGTGGGATCCCCCCTCATGGGGAATGCTGAAGATACGTGCACCACCAGGACCAGATAGATGTGTAAGAGTGGTATCTGTCTGAGAGGGAGTAGCAAATGTCCTCCATATTCCTAGTGGTTTCCACTCTTTGTATCCAATCTCTTATGGGCGGCGGGTTTGATTTTTTCCAGTATATAGGGATCAATTGGTTTGCCACTGTTATCAAATGTAGGAGTAGTTGAGTTTTTTTCTTTGGGAAAGTTTGGTGGTGGGAGAAGGAAGATGAAAGAATCTCGGGTTGGGGTCAGTTTTTCCCCCAGTATCGTCTGTATGAGGCTAGAAATGCGCCTCCAGTAGGTTTGTATTTCTGGGCAGGACCACCAGATGTGTGATGCTGTGCCTGAGGGGTGATGGCATCTCCAACATTGATCAGAGGATTGGGGGAAAATGGCTCTTAGTCTCATCTAACTATTCTTTTATAGTTACTCTCTTGGGTGTCTGTTTCTAGATGTTTTGTGAATATTTCTAAAGATTTTGTGCCACCTATCAGGTGGTATGGTGATATTAAGCTCTGATTCCCATGCAGAAGTGAAGGCCTGAGGGTGTTTTGGCTGTATGAAGAGAAGTAGAGTGTACATGACAGAGATAAAATTCTTTTTTAATATATGCCCCTTGCAATACTTTTCAAAGGGTGTTAGTTCTCGTAGTGCCCTCCTTTCTTTAAAAAGTGTACCATTTGAATGTGTACCATTTGCATTGCTGTGATATCAGTCTCCGGTAACAATTTGTGTAAATGTGTGATTTCATTCCCTTCAATTACTGCCTCCACTGAAAAGTATTGTGAGTTATGATATTGCTTATATATTTTCCCATCTGCTCCAGGAGGGAATAGGGGGTTGTGAGTGATTGGATACAGAGGTGAGGGATAGGGGGATATGTCCTGATGTGAGCGTATGTGCGCCCATAGTCTGAGCGTGGGGGTTATGGTACTATGTGTGCCATGGTGTAGTAGGAAAGAGCCTACACTGAGCCACGGGATTGTGTAGATTGGGGTTCTGACATAGGCAGCTTCCAGTTTCACCCATTGCTTATCTGAGTGTGGGTTGAGTTGCTTTGTGGTATAATTACACATCTGGGAGGCCCAGCCACCCCTCATCTTTTGGTCGTTTAAGAAGTGAAAAGGATAATTGGGGTTTCTTATTGGCCCATATGTAGATGGTGAATAACTTGTGAAGGGTATTGAAAAAGTGTTTGGGCAGGTAGATGGGTACCCCCAGTAAATAAAGGATGCGAGGTAGCACATTGATTTTTAGAATGCTTATACTGCAAAACCATCTGAAATGAGGCATGTTCCAACACTTAGGGTTCGTAGTTATTGTTTGGATCAGTTTGGGGAAGTTGAGATTGTATATCTGAGAGATGTAATTTGGTATGTGTACCCGTAGGTATTTAAGTGACCCCTTTGCCCAAGTAAATGGATAATCCTGTCATAGTTGTTCTGCAGTTTGTGAGGGAAGTGTGATCGGGAGGATTTCACATTTGCTTAAGTTTGCCTGAAAGTTTACTGTATAATGTCATTTCCCTCATGATATGTGGTAAAGAAATGGAGGGATGTGTGATTGTGAAGAGATTATATCATGTGCAAATGCGGCTATCTTGTGTATTGTGTTTCCTACTTGGGTCCCATGCATGTGCGGATTCTCTCTGAAGCCCTGTAAGAATGGTTCCAGGACCAGTACAAATAGCAAAGGCGAAAGAGGGCACACTTGTCTGTGTGCCATTGGAGATTCGCACCGGGTCTGATAATTGCCCATTGATGAGGATGTGTGCTGTGGGTGTGGAATAAACAGCTTCCAGCCACTTCATCCAATTGAGCCTCATCATGGTCGGTCCAGTCTACCCTGTCGAAAGCTTTATCGGCATCAATCGACAGGAGTAGGCTGGTGTTTCCCGAGCGCTTTGCGTGGTGTATGAGGTTTAGGATCTTGGTTGTGTTATGCTTAGCCTCCCTCCCTGAAACAAATCCCGACTGGTCTGGGTGGATCAAATCCTGGAGGATTGGGTGTAAGCGATTGGATAGAATTTTGGTGAATAATTTGAGGTCAATGTTAATTAGGGATATTGGTCTATAACTTCCGCATTGTGTGCCAACCTAACTCTGGATACATACAAAACACTGATCCAAAACCCAAACCAAACATAAACTGACATTCACGAAGAGCCTTTTAGCACAGGGAGGAAAATGCGGCTGTCTTTTAGCACATGCACTAAAAAAACAGAGAGAAAGAACCTTCATAGTTGCTATAAAAAACAGAGAGGGCAAAAATTCTCACCTCATGCCAGACATAACCAACGCCTTCCATGACTTCTATTCCTCACTATATAATTTAAGGACCACCACCTCTCCACTAGAGGACATCCAAGAGTTTCTCGCAAGTAGGATTTTGGCCACCATACCGGCTAACCTAGACACTCCCTGGACCAACCTCTTTCCATTCAAGAATATCAAGAGACAATCAAACATTTACCATTGGGGAAAAGCCCAGGCCCAGATGGCTTTACGGCAAAATACTATAAAACATTCTCAACACAGCTGACACAACCCTTCCTAAATTCATTTGACTCCCTATTGCAATGCTCCACTCTCCCACCACAAGCACTAAATGCCACCATCACACTCTTGCCCAAACCAGGCAATGTCATACAATCTTATGTGCTCCCAATTTGGAATTATCTCTTTGGGTGATCCCTACATGTTTGTACAGATCGAATTTACTTAAAATCCAAAGAGTTTTTCTGATAATATATTTAAGGACAAAAGGCCAAGAATAAAAAGAAAGATATTGGAAAAAAGTATAGATGAAGGTGGATTAGCCATCCCCAATATTAAAAAATAGCATGCTGCTGCTATTCTTAAACACATTTCTAAGTGGTTTAAAACAGAATCTAAAGACTCTTGGTACGATCTTGAAAAATCTATGTTGGGAATATCTGATCTTTCATTTTGCTGTGGATTGACCCTAAAAAAACTGGGCATTGATGGGACTTTAGATAATAAAACTGGGAAACATCATTTTACTTTCAAATTCTACAATAGGATAATAGTATCAGAGCCAAGAGCAGCATCATCCTTTTGGAATATAATATGGAAGAAATTAATCTATCTAGATGGAAAAAGAATGGAATAAATGCTTTAATGGATATTTTGAATGGCATTTATATTAAACCTTTTCATGAATGATCTCTTGAATTTCAGCTACCCCCAAGAGAAGTTTTTTCTTATCTCAGAATCAAAAGCTATCTGAGAAACTTTATATGTAAAAAAGTTTGTGAAATTACAGGCTTGGAGTCCTTATTAAAATATGGAGATAATATTAGAACTCTTATGAAAAGCCCTATTTTTGATGATGAAGACATATCTATATCAGATCCAGTTATTAGTATCATAAATAACTGGAAAAGAGATCTTGAAATAGAGATCAAAATTCTGGACTGGTATAAGACTATACCGAAAGTCACGAAATCCATTCACTGCCATAATTTCATAGAGCTTCAATATACTAACTAATTGGCATCTGGTTCCAAAGATAATCAATAAGATATTTCCCACATATTCCTCTCTTTTCATATCTGGTGGAACTGCCAGAAATTAAAACATTTTTGTGAATTAACATATAATATAATAGGAAACCTTACGGGCACCCATATGTTATTTTCTCCTAAAATTGCCTTATTACATCTTGATTGGCCTAAATTGTCAAAAAAAGATGGATATTTAGTTACCCACATTTTGTTAGCTGCAATAAAATGTATTGTAAATCTTTGGAAGCAGAGATTTAGGGGTCGAAACATTGCTTTTTGGTTTCTTGTTCCAATAAAAAATTGCCTCTACTTTGGAATTTGCTGGAGTGCCTGGATTACTTTCTATATTCAATTCTATATTTGGTCCTTTTTTGGTACTGGGACTTATCCATTGTAGCACCCTGAATTCCATGACGAAGGAATGAGTGCACTTCCATCACCTACAAAAGACTGACAATACTGTTGTAAGTCTTTAGAGATGCCTGGCCAGAAAAAAGTTTGGGTGAGTCAATGTTTGGTATGACGCATTCCCAAATGTCCCGCTAGAAAAATATCATATGCCTTTCTCAACAACTCTTGCCTATACTTTCTGGGCACTATGAGCTGTTTGGTGGTAGTTGGCGCGGCCACTGAACCTGCCCGCTCTGCTATCCTGTATAACAAACCCCTTTTTCAGATAAACCTTTCCACCTCCAACCCTGCCTGGCTAGTGGCTACCTTGTCCCTATACTTCTGCAGGGAGGGATCCAATGCTACTTCCCTTTCAAACTCTGCAGGGATATCCCGGGGAAGGGGAACTGGGGCAAGGGAAATGGCATGTGTGCCTACCTGAGCCTCAGTGTACGAGCGGTCCTGGGTGGTGTGGGCCTGTTGCCTGGTCATCACTGGGTATAATCCCTCGCTATTTTCAGTAGACACAAAAGTGGAGGTCAGCTGGTCCAGGTCATTACCCGGTAACATTTATGCAGGCAGGTGGTTCATGAGCCCCACCTCCACCATTCCGACTCCAGCACCAAAGTCTAGGTGAACTTTAGCAGTGCTCCCCCTGCTACTCAGACTGCCACAGTTCCTTCTGTTTTCTCCACCTTGGTGATCAGGTGGTGCTGGACCAGGGTCAGTGTGGTCCCTATCACCCGTAGATCTTGTACCATTCATCTGTTCAATTTTACTGGCTGTCGTGATGACTCTGCTTATCCACTGCAGCTTGTATAGGATCAGCCTCATGCAGAAATTCCCAGGCCTCTTCGGTGGGGTTTGGCATGTAGGCGGGAGCAGCCTGGTAACAGTTGATAGCTGCTCTGGGCGCAGATGGTGGTGCGGGACGTACCTACTGGGACCGGTCTCTCTGGTGGGGGCAGTCTCTCCTCATGTGCCCATAGTTAAAGCATTGGTGACACTGGGTGTTTGCCCACGTTGGGGCCATTTAGGTTGTCACAGGAGTCGGTTGGCTTTGAAGCGTTGGTGCTGGAGTAGGATGCAAGGGTGATGTAGGACGAAGGGGGGTCTGTAGCTGGAACATTGGGGTCTCCGAGCGTCCAGGTACTCGTCAGTCCGCTGTGCTGCGTCCCTTAAGGTTAGGGGTTATCTGTCTCTCACCCATTCTTGGATTACTGAGGGGAGGCCATTGTAGAATTGTTCCAGCAGAAAGACTTGAAGTATCTCCTCAGAGGTCTTCACCTGCTGTACCTGCATCCAATTTTGGGCTGCTCTGGTGAGACTGCAAGCCCATTCCGCATGTGAATCCTTATCATTTTTCTTTGATTCATGGAATTTCCTTCAATATGCCTTGCATATTGCAAACAGGACTTGTTTCACCCTAGCAAAATTCCTCAGTTCCGTATCTGGCACAGCTCGGTAAGTGTCTACAGCTTTGCCTGTTAAATACCTTGCTAGGAGAGTCTGTGGTTGCTACCATTGTGTAGCAGGCATAGACATTCAAAGTCTTGTAAAAATTCATCAATGCCCACCTCTGACTCTGCGAACGTCTTGAAAGCCTGGTATGGTAGTTTAGGCTTGTGTTCTGGAACTACCGAAAGCACTGGGGCTATATCCATGGCTCACCATTTGGTGAGTTGCAACAGATTCTCCCAATAATCTTTCGCCAGAATGTACGCTTGTAACTCAGAGATCGTTCGGGCCACTATTTCCTGCAATGGATTCCCTCCGTAAAAGCGAATTTGCATCTCCTTCTGTAGCTCGGTCTCTTGGTCGATTAGAATAGGAGCACCGTGCATTCTGTCGACCTCCATGAGTGATGCGATCAAGGCTGCTTTAGATCTGTTGCTGGCTACTTGCCCACGTGCCTCCAGCAACTCTTTAAGCGTTTTCATTTTTTGCAATTGTACTATTTATAGTAAAATCTCCCTCTCATAATATTGTAAAGCGCTACGGAATCTGTTGGCGCTATATAAATGGCAATAATAATAATTGTGTAATTGTGTAATTCATGGATTGGTTCAGCTATTGGTTTGGCTCACAAACACTGGTTCCGTTCGGCTGGGAAGTGCCATCCCACTACTGCCACGAGATATAGCAGACCACAGGTAACCTGACTGGTTACCTCCGTTAATTCCTTCACTTAGCCATTCTGGAACCATTAAAGCCTACAGACACCCATTCCCTCAGAAACCAGACGAAACATAGTCAACTGATTTTATTCTGGCCACACATGGCTTTTATGCACAGGCCCCTATATATGGGGTTTCAATCCCTAGTTCCTGAGAAATAATTGCGTGAGAAAAACCTATAATTCAATTATCTCTCAGGTACAGAAAATTTACAAAAAATCTACATTGCCCCTATCATAACTAGATATAACTAGACAAAATTAATATCCCTGGATAGCCCTGATCTGGGTATTTAACATTCAAATATCACTCAGATCGGTTTGGTGAAACTGGAATGCCAGTAAATGCCAGGGAAAATTTTGACCGGCCGGACACAAGGCGCTTGGCCAAAATAGTTCCAGGAAAATAGGTGTTCTGTCCGTTCTCTGTTGGGGGTTCCTGTGCGAACACTGTGCGAACGGTAGTAGTCAGTATCACCGTCTAGTATTCCTTTTCCCAATAGCAGAATAACTCCAATAATCCACAAGAAGAAATATCGCTGTAATCGCCAAATAATCACACATGAGCCAAGGCTTAATGCTGGAACAAGACTGATTTTACTGGCACACAGGGCACACAATTTATGCAACACAAAACTCCTCCTCTAGGCCGGGCTAGATAATTGGGTTTGAGCAACATGCTAACCCAATTATCTGCTGGCCAGAAAATTTACAGTTTTTACAATTTTTAAAAAACAATACTTTCCACATCACATTTTAATATAAATTTTACATCCCTGGGTAGCTGATGGTCTGGGGAGCAACATACTTAAATTCCACGAAAATCCGTTCGGTAGTTTTCGTGTCACGTCATGTGGAAGTTTGACCGGCTCACTGCATGCTGGTATCCGATTTGGAGTTCCATGAAATTGGGGCTAAAAGCCAGTCTCTGTTTGCGTCAATTTACATGAAAACTACCAGGGTTAAGATGTAGAGAGTTCGTGGAAAGTGTTCCCCTCATTCGGTAGCTTGAATTTCCCTAACGCCGTTCGAGTCAAGTTCGTGGAAATAAGTCAGGCGGGACTTCCATGGGGGACCGGGTCATGCTGGAGGGCTATGCCGAAAATAGTTCCAGGCGTTCGACGCCTAAGTCCCGCTGACTGGCCGTTTGGGAGTTTAAGATGGCTCCCGAAATGGGAACTCTCAATTAACTTCACACGATTCTAAGTTCTAATTGCTACCCAGGGTGGTCCTCGTTCGGTGAAATAGCTATTTTACCGAACAAGGGATTTGGACGTACAGAAAATAACGAATGCACTAGTAATACAGGTAATAAATCTCACGAATACAACAGCAGGGAGGGAATTGAGGGTGATTCTTCACAAACACCATTTTAGGGTCCGAATGCTCCCCCTGTTCGGTAGTTCATATCTCTCGAATGTCGGTCACATAGTTGGTCAGGAAGTAGAACGAGCAGCGGTCTAATCTTTACCGTGCGAGTGCCTTGCCGAAAAGAGTTCCAGACCAAGTGCCACTGCTCATGTTCGGGAGACAAGATAGCCGCCATTCTTTGTCAACCACATTTATTTGGTTATATGAAATGGCGGCCATCCAGAGGAAGCATTTATTAATTACTTATTACTTATTAATTACTTCACTTGCGATTTCGAACTTAAGTTGCTGGTATGAACATTCTAATGGGGTACAGGGGAGGTCCTCGTTTGGGAGACGAATGGATGGCACGCGTACATAATAACTCCTGAACGGAAAAAGGGAAAAACACACGAACATGGGCAAAGTATATGAAATTGGCCACATATAGCGTTTTCTTATTCTTAGATTCCAATTTCTCAAAGTCACCAATTATAGATTTCTCAAACATATCTATTGCGCTAGTTTGATACGCTCTAGGATAAAATTAAAACTCTAGAAAATATTAAACTGTCAATACATTCAGAAAATGAATTGAATCTTCTTTGTGGAACAAATTGTAATCCTTTATTAAGTACTCTGATCTCATCTTCTCTGAGAATGTCCAGATAGATGTATCATTCCATCCATCTGCACATTCTCTTTCTTTTTTCTGTACTGTGACCTACATCATCTTCTTGTTCCTCTGTTCTCCTCTTTTTCAATGGGGAGGCAAAGGTCCATTCTCTTGGTTTCTCTAAAAAAAAAAAAAAAATCATGCTTTCTCTCAGGATTTCTCTCTGAAAAAAGTTTGCAACAAATAATGAGGGGAATCTTTCATATTTTGTGCATAAAGTAAAGTATAATTTCTACTAATTGACTCGCTATTTCTTCTCTTTCGTTCTATCTTTGTCCAACCTATTATGACTATGATGGCCTTGGTCTACTATGGGATGCCATGGAGGAGGTCAGTGATTTTGGCAGCATGGAGGAGTCTAGGGTCTAGGTTTTGGGATATTCGGGAATACCATATGGACCCATTGGAGATTCCCAGTACTGCAGGCTTGGGACCAGATATCACCCTGAACCTGGAGCAGGAATACCAGAACCTGAGAGAAGCAGTTCAGCACCAGGCAGCGTTACCGGGAGTCGAGACAGTCGGTCTGACTCCCCAGCAGCAGTATGAGTTAAAGGGACAAGAGACAACCGGTCTCTCTCCCTAGGGCCAGACGGTGTTACCATTCCAGCAGCAAGCGGCCCTGGGAGATATTTCGTCTCACTACCCAGCACCAGGCAGTGTCACAGGGAGAGGAGATTATCGGTCCCTCATTTCCACAGCAGCAAGCATCCCTGGGAGTGGAGATAGTTGGTCTCACTACCCAGCACCAGGCAGCATCACAGGGAGAGGAGATTGTCGGCCCCTCATACCAGCAGAAGCAAGCAGCACCAGGCAGCGTTATCAGGGGTTGAGACAGTTGGTTCGACTCCCCAGCGGCAGCTTACCTTACAGGGAGAGAAGACAACCGGTCTCTCTCACAGCGGCAGTGGGAGTGGAGCCAATCGGTCTCACTCCACAGCGGCAGTGTGGATTACAGGGAGAGTAGTATATCGCTAGAGACACCTTGGGAGGGGACAGGGAATGATACAGAGAGTGGAGGTCGTCGGTCTCACCCACCAGCAGCTGGGGCTGTCGTCCAGAGACAAGCCTCCTGGCATGGATGGTGCAGATGGGACCCTACAAGGATGCTGGACAGCCCTCCCAGATCCCCAACTGCAGAATCCCAGCCAAGATGAGGACGACAACAGCTGCTCCCCGTCATCTTCCCAGCGGAAGAGCTGGCACCCGGGCAGAGTGCAGTTGGCCTCAGTGGAGTAGCAGCTGACCTGAAGAGATGGTATACAACTAGATCTCTGGCATGAGGTGCTGGGGGCAACTCAAGTTCTGTGGAGATAGTCTTCCCAGTCCAGAACAGTGCAGACAGAGGCAAGTGGCGCTAAGAATACCTATGTCCAGGGCCTAGATAACCACAGGCCATCCCAGCAGCGGAGCTGGCATCAGGGCAGAGCACAGCTGGCTTCTGCCCTACTGGCCCACTGTACTATCCAGCTGTAGCACTGGCTATGGGGCAGAGCGTTTATGGGTGGGCTACTTGACTAACTTAGGTACCAGCCGACAGAAGGTAGTTAGTCTTACCTTGGGGGGGGAGAAATGTAATGAACTGAACCTCGTCACATGTTCTTGGGGACTATGGGCTCTGTTCATGTGAGTTACGTACTTTTGTACTCCAGCCAGAGAGACCGACCGTTAGCCCTGATTCCCTGGAACTGTTTTGGGCATAGGACCATGTGCACGGTTGGTCAAAAATAAGACTTCCAGGAAATTCCTGAACCCCTGAACTGGTCTGGGTGATTTTTGGATATGTTGGTCACCCAAATCGGGACTATAACTTTTGTGGTTTTTTTTTTATAACTTTTGTGGGGGGGTTGTGTGTTTTAAGGTATTTTATGGGGTTTGTAAACATTTTAATTTTTTCTGTGCTTGGAAATAATTGGATTAGATTAGTACAGTTCCTGATCCAATTATCTCCCAGGCACAGAGGAGGGATTAACTGATTTTGTATGGGAGTGTCCTAGACCTGAGAGCCAATGTAATTATAATATGTTTTTACTGTAGTCTACTCTCATGGGGCCAGTTGTGGCTACCATTAAGAGGGATATTTGTTTACCCTTCATGAAGTCTAGGCTCATGTTTGGGGGATTGGAGAACTATATTCACTCTGGGGATTGCTATATCACTATACTCCCCTGGGTATAATCACTAGCTCTTATAAGAGGTGTTCCTGCTATACTCTCTGGAGTAGGAGAGGTTCACCCATTGGAAGCTGGATCCTGGTCTTGAGTCCAGGGTGGGTGGAGGATGGCGAGATCCCAACCAAACTGTGGCGGTTTGTGGTTTACAGTGGTTATGGTGTTCCAATGCAGTGCTCACAAGTACTAGGAAGCAGCGATTGAGGGAGGTACCCGGCCGGAGTGACAGGTGGTCCGTCACAGTAAGCATAGCTAGAAAGCATGCTTGGCAGAGGTACCAACTCGAGGTACCAGGCAGTCATTCACTTTGGTAGCAGCGGTGGGATGGCTTCCTAGCAAGAGGGGAAGCATCTCTGGGACACCGGTTTATCTTTTGGGGCCCTGGCAAGACGCTAGCATCCGTGCAGCATCCCTTTCTGGAGAGGGATTTGTGAGCAAGCTGCAGGATCTTGGCCCAGGAGTCACTATACGAGGAGGAATTCCAGTGTAGACTGCAGGATCTTGGCCTAGTAGTATGGCCGTATTTCAGTGGAGTAGCAGCTGACCTGAAGAGATGGTATACAGCTAGATCTCTGGCATGAGGTGCTGGGGGCAACTCAAGTTCTGTGGAGATAGAGTTTTCCCAGTCCAGAACAGTGCAGACAGAGGCAAGTGGCGCTGAGAATACCTTTCCTGGGACAGCAGCCCCTGGCAGAGTGGGTAATGGACCTCCAGCACCTGGTCAGGATAAAACTGTGGCTAGACAAGGCATACCGGGCGTTACGATGGTACTCGGTGCAGAGGTGCCCTTGCATGACTACAATGGCCCTGGTCTGTTATGCAAGGCCTTGGTGGAGGATAGTGACTTTGACAGCACAGAGGAGTCTCGGTATTGGGACATACCAATAAATACCAATAAATGTATTTTGAATATATTTTTGGGATTATTTTATAAAAAAATTTGGCTCCCTGATCAACATATATCCCAGGTGGGGATCATACCACAATAGTGCTTGCTCTAGTCCATGTGAGTAAGATACTAAGATACTAATTCTTTTGTATGTGCACAGTCACTTTAGTATACATGTTGCACTACTGGATATTCGTATTCTTGTCTCCACATCCAATCCGATATACTGGCAAAGTCCACCATCACTACAGCTGAATATATACCCTGTGACAGGGATTATACTGCCTATGCCACAAGCTCCTTAAGGAGTGTGCTAGCTAGCCTCCTGCCCAAAGACCATGGGGCCGTAACCGGAGACCCCGTTCGGGAATTAACCTGCCCGGCCTCCCCAAGAGACTTCTCCTTGATTCCCCAAGTTCGGTACCCTCCCTCTCGCTCACTGGCGGTCATTCAGATTTATGAACTCTCTAAAGGGCTTCAGTGGTACTTAGCCGCGACTGCTATGGAAACCTTTTCGGCTATGTGACTTTGCAGTTCCAGGGCATCTTGACCCGGTGTGATGACCTCCTTGCTGGAGGTAAGGTGCCTGAGACTGTGTGGAATAATTGCTTCTTGAGAGCCAGGAGAAACACCATTTAATTTGTTCACAGGAGCCCAAAAAAGTTGACCGGCCAAAGCACTAATCGCTCTGGAACTCTTTTGTGCATGGAACATGTGTGCGGCCATGCCAAATTTTACCCCGCTGGCATTTGGTTCTTCAATTCCAACTCTCTCCTTGAGTCAGTCTGGCTTCTGCCCTCTTCACTCTACTGAGACTGCCCTTAATAAAGTCACTAATTACCTAATCACAGCTTAATCCAAAGGGCACTGCTCCATACTAATTATTTTTTACCTCTCTGCTGACTTTGACACTGTTGACCCATGTTCTCCTTCTCTAAACTCTTGAATCACTTGGTCTCTGTGATACTGTCCTCTCTGGTTTTCCTCCTATCTCTTCCAATGCTCATTCAGTGTCTCCTTTTCTATGATACCTCCTCCATTTCCATGTCCTTGGTCCCCTTCTATTTTCTTTTTATACTGCCTCTCTTGGCAAACGTATTACCTCATTTGGATTCCACTACCACCTGTACGCTGATGACACCCAAATATATCTCACCTCCCCAGAACTCTCCCCTGTCATTCTGCAACGTGTTACTGCTTGCTTTCAATCCCTGACCAGATGTCCTCCCGCTTCCTGAAACTCAATTTTTCTATAACTGAGCTCCTTGTCTTTCCTCCTCTTTCACTCTCACTTTAAGTTAGTGGTATCCACATAAGTCCATCCTTGCAAGTGCGCTGTCATGGCGTCATACTTGATTCTGTCCTCACCTTTGAGCCTCACATCCGGTATGTTGCCAAATCCTGTAGATTCCATCTTAAAAACATAACCCACATCCGCCCCTTTCTTACGCAAGATTAGCAAGGAGCTTGTCCACAGTACTTTCCCGCATGGATTATTGTAAGGGGACTAATTGGTCTTCACAAAAGCTGTATTGCCCCACTACAGTCTGTAATGAATGCTGCCTCCAGACCAATTTCTTCTCTAGTCAGTCCTCTCACACCTCACCGCTCCTTGTCTATCTACTCCTTCCAAATTGATTAATTAATGCATGCACGCTTTCCCTAGTAGTAATTCACACCGGAGACAAAGTTTCTGATCAGTGAAAAACCAAGGAATGCTTTATTTCCCCGGAGTGGGGGCTCCTTCTTAAAGCAAAAATATGTCACAGTTTAAACATACAGTATACATTCAACAATTGGTTAACAGTCTAAGGGGTCTTGTCTAAACCCCCCCTACAGGATGTAGTGTCGTCATTACAGACTTCTCCCGCCTATATTCCAGCTCCTGGATACACGATGACAGGGGGAGTGAGTAGTTTCTTTCAGTTACTTAACAGTGATTCTCCATTTTGTTACACGTGGCATATAGCTGTTAACTGGCACAAAGGAAGTGGGGGAGGAGTTAGTAAAGGAAGCTGTTAACACAGGAATTTTTTGGTTACACGAGGCCTGCTCTGATGGGAAGGGGGATGCTAGCAGGATGCGAGGAATTTACAGAGAGAAAATAGTGCCTGAACACATTGTAGGGGGGAGAGGGAATATTTACTCTAGCAGCCAGTTTTAACATAGTGAACACAGAATAAATAGACATTAGTAAATAGCCATTTTATTTTAATTCATCTGTCCATAACAGTCCCCCCTTAAAATGGCAATTTTACTAGAAACTACTATCTCTCACTCTTGCACATCTGTCTGAACAGGCCTCGAACACTTCACTGCGTGGGTAACCCGTAGCAGCTTGTCCACTACTTCTTCCCGCGACAGACTTCTGCCCGTAGAGACAGACGCTATCCCTGAATGTCCTTAAGAGGAAGTAGCTGTTGATTTAGTGCGGTGGGACTGTAAGGGTGTATGTGGTGTATCACGGTCTATGTCGTCAATCTCTTGGTGAAGGAAGGTCGGGGTGGTCTGGTTGATTGTCTGATCAACTGTCTTTTGTAGGCATTTCTTAAGACAGGGTAACACACAACAAACAAGAAGAGCGAGGATGATTATCATTATTAAAATGGCAACACCTATTTGGGCCAGAGCACCTTGCCATCCAGTCATCCATCCAAACCATCTTTCCCATGGATCTGTGGCCCCAGAATTCCTTTTCAGTTCATTGGACAAACTCTTTAACGTTTCTATTGCCAACGTTACCTTACCATTAGGGCCTGTATTATCTGGAATATAGGTACAGCATGTCATGGTGTCTGGGAGTATTTTACATACTCCCCCTTTCTCCGCCAGGATCATGTCTAAGGCCATTCTATTCTGGAAGGTCATCTGGGAAGTAGCTTGTAATTGTTCCGCCAAACCTTGGAGGGCATCTCTTGTATAATTTACAAAACGTTGTTGGTTACAATAGATGTAATTGATCCAATTTAAATTTTTATTGGCCGTGATGATTGGGAAAATAGATTCGAACCCTGCGGACACTTCATCTCTTGCTTGAAACTCATTCGGCACCCCCCTTGGCACTCCTATGGCATCTATATAAATATGGGGATCAAAACTGCCTTTTACAGGAGTATCTCTCTTTATTCTAGAGTATTGGTGTGACGTACCTGGGGTATCTTGGTGTCCGTCAGAGATTATGTGTATAGGCATAATTACCTTAGCTAGGGCACATTCTCCCCACCATACGCCTTCCAATCTGGTTCTAATCTGCATATCCCCACAAATCCAATATATGTCTCCAAGGGATCTTATTTGTTGCTGGATTAGGGCGGGTGGAATTGGGCTATATGTGGCACAGTACTTACCAGTGAAATTACCAAAGAATTGGCCTACCCCATCATATATACCATAACAAGTGTAATTACCTGGGTATATGGTGATACCTTTATCTGGCTTAACATCTTTAAGGATAATTGGGTATTCCTTTGTCCATGATTCACATTCCGTCTGGTCAATTTTAAGTATAGTATAGAGACTTAGGAAACACATCTCTATCTCCGGAGGTATGTTCAAAGGGACAGTACCTAAGTGAGGCCTCGCTCCTCCACAGACATAGCAGTTAGATCTGTTGTGTTTGTTAGCGTTATATTTCATCCACTCAAGCCATAAGTTAGTGTCAGAGAAACCCGTCTCTACAGCCATAGTGTCCTCATACATGGGGTTAGCTATAGCTATCATCTCTTTTAGAGTTTTGATATGTGGCTTAAAAGGATTAATAGTCATGTGCGTGGCACCTACCCATTCAGGTGAGTCATACATGTCCCGTAAGTAAAAGGTCCCCTGTTTATTGTATGAACCTCCTCCCTTCCAGTACATTCCCATTACATATTGCCCAGCATCTCCAGGACTGGGATGTTCTATGTTTAAAGCTAGTTTCATAGGTGTCGCCCCCCCTGGTTTCCTGAACGTCATTCTTTTCAGTAAGGACTCCCCATTTGTATATAATCTGTCTAAGGCACTTTGTGGTCTATAGCCCCAAGCTGGCCCTGTATTCCAACCTGCTGCCTTCCATGAGCTACACTCATATCCCCAGTAGTCATCAGTCACACATATGTATGGGTCCTTAATGTTAGGTATGTCTTTGTACACTGTTGACAACAATGCTGGTGGAAATGTACAATTTACAATATCACAATAATCAAATGCAAATGTGGCTACCCGTGTACTAGAGGAATTGTACCAAAATGTATAAACATGATTGTCTTTGGTTATAGCGACTTGTTGGGCCTTTATCAGACCTAGCAGCAAGAACAAATACACAAAATTCATGCTATAACAGGATATGCTTCCTCTGGAGCTGGGACTTTCTTGCAATGTGAAGCGTGTATCCAAGTGTTCTTTCCGGCCAATTTAACTGAGGTAGTCGTGGTTAGAAGGACTTGGAACGGACCATCATATCTGGGTTCAAGGGTATGTTTTCTCAGGAACTTCTTAACCAGAACCCGATCACCAGGGAGCAACTTGTGTGTGCCTGTATCAGACTCTGGATCTGGAATGGAAGAAAACACTTGGGCATGTATCTTGTTTAAAACTTGGGAAAGAGCAGTCACATAATTAACCATAGTATCTGATTGCAGTTGGAGTTGTTGAGGAAAGTAACAACCTAACCTAGGGGCTGAACCGAACAAAATCTCATAAGGAGACTGGTTAAACTTCCCTCTTGGTGTGTACCTAACACTAAACAGAGCTATGGGGAGACTCTCTGGCCAGGGCAGGTTAGTTTCTTGGGCCATCTTAAGCATTCTGGCTTTTAAGGTTGCATTCATGCGTTCTACCTTACCACTACTTTGTGGGTGATAGGGTGTGTGGAATGCAAGGGTCACCCCCAGTGCTGCCCAGACTTCCTTAGTCACTAGTGCTGTAAAAGCCGGGCCCTGGTCACTTTCAATCACTTCAGGAACTCCATATCTACAGACAATTTCAGTAAGCAACCGCTTGGCAGTGGTCTTGGCGGTAATATTAGTAACCAGGAAAGCTTCTGGCCATCCTGAGAACATGTCCACCATAACTAGGGCATATTCGTACAGGCCACTCTTTGGCATCTGAATGTGGTCAATTTGGACTCTCTGGAATGGGTAGTGTGGCTTCGCCAGGTGTTTGGGGAAAACTTTCTCCAATTTTCCCGGATTGCACTTGGCACAGATAGCACAAGACTTACAGTAGGTTTTAGTCAGAGTGGTAATACCTGGTGCTTCGAAATATTTAGCAATTAAAGAGTTCATGAGGGTCTTAGACAAGTGCGCTGCTCCGTGGGCCCACTGAACCACAGCCGGATACATACATTTAGGTAGACTAAATTTGAGATTGCTAGTATATACTCCATCCCGCAAGGTCGCTCCTCTCTGTTTCCAGCTTTGCTTTTCTTCAGGACTTACAGCTGCTTGCTGTTCTTTCAAAAACTTGAGGTCCGTAGGAAAGGTTTGCATGGGAAAAATAGGAATTTCCTCACTGGACACTCTTCTGTCCACTTCCCTTGATTAACATGCAGCATCTTTGGCGGCTTGGTCAGCTTTATGATTGCCACATGTTTCTACCGAATTCCGTCTACCATGGGCTTTTACTTTCAGTATGGCCACTTCTTCAGGAAGGAGTAAAGCATCCATCAATTCCTTGATAGCTGTACCATGTTTAACTGGTGTACCGGTTGCTGTCAGAAAACCTCTTGTTTTCCATATTAATCCAAAATCGTGTGCTACGCCCAGGGCATATCTTGAATCGGTGTAAATATTAACATGTTTCCCTTCAAACATTTGGCATGCTACAGTGAGGGCTTTTAGTTCAGCTTCTTGAGCAGACATAGACGGGGGAACTGGGGATGCTTGAAGTACCTGATCTACTGTGGTTACTGCAAATCCAGTGTGGTATCTTCCTTGTTCATCCACAAATCTGGAGCCATCCACAAACAGTGTGCAGTCAGGATCTGGCAAAGCCGTTTCATGTACTGTAGGAAGATGGGCTGTTTCCATCTTCATCTGTTCAAAACAGTCATGGGGAACATCTGGGTCAGGATCTATGGGAGGGGCATCTTCACATATTTCTGTGTGATATTGTGGGTAACCAGTAGTCTTACTGTTCGTTTGGTAACACCTTCTGTGGAGAGTTGGTCTTGATCTGTTGCACTCCATGCTTTGGCTAATGGACCAAGTTCCTTCCATGAGATATTTGGAGATTTAGTAATAGAGACATGAGGAACTGCCATCTCCCAATGGTGGTACATATGAGTCACTTCTGTGGGTAATTGAACTAAAACTACAGTGTTACCTTTTGTATCACAGTATATGTCTGTCAAAGTGAGACGTACTTCAATCAATTGAGGGTCAGGCCCCAGAACGTGTCAGAACCACAAAGTACAATGCCATAGAGGAGATGGCTGTTCATCGTGTGGTACTGTGGGCATATGGACATCCAGATCAAGGAAGGCATCAGATTCTATGTTCAGACTGTACCAATACTGTGGTACTCCCCCCTTGGGAAGTGGCAGAAGAGTGGCAGGATTCAAAGTGTAACATCGCTGTAAGGAGACATTATCGGGTAACATTAAAGTTGTTTGGAGACGAAGATGCCTTTGATTAGAGAGATGTTTAGGTTGAACTTGATTCAGTATCGCAGAAAGATCATGGGGAGCGAGAATGGTTAGCTTGTGACCAAGGATTATGTCACACGTCTTGTCCAGTAGAGCACTTGCTGCAAATACAGCCCGAAGACAGGGGGGTCCTCCCCTGGCCACAGGATCCAACTGACAGGAGTAATACCCTATTGGACGTTGACGAGACCCATGAGACTGAGTGAGAACACCAGATGCATGACCCATTTTTTCATAGACGAAGAGCTTGAAGGGCTTCTAGTAATTGGGAAGGCCCAGAGCAGGAGCAGTAACAACAGCACGTCGTAATGCGAAGAAGCTGGTAAGGGCTTCAGGAGATAAAGCAAATGGTTCAGTTTTGAGGGCATCGTAGAGTGGTTGTATCAGTGTAGAGGCTTCAGGAATCCAGGCTCTACAGTAAGAGATAAGACCCAGGAAGGCATGGAGGGACTTGTGAGCCGATGGAGGGCAGAGTGATGTAATACACCGCACTCTGTCTCTAGTAAGGTGCCGGGTGCCATGAGAAAGACAATGCCCCAAAAATATTACTGAGGGTCTGCACCACTGCAACTTCTTCTTAGATGCTTTACAACCTTGGGCGGCCAGGAAACAGAGGAAATCTTCAGAGGCACATTCTGCAGTCGGGAGATCGTCAGCACAGAGAAGGAGATCGTCCACGTATTGCAGGAGGACCACGTCAGTGTGAGATTTCTGCCATGGTTCCAGGATGTATGCCATGGCTCTTGCAAACTGGCTTGGGGAATTTTGCGCTCCCTGGGGCATGACTGTCCAGGTATATTGTTGGCGGTCATGGGTAAATGCAAACAGGTATTGACAAGAGGGATGCAAAGGCACGCTGAAGAAGTCATTGGCCAAATCCACCACCATGAAGAATTTAGCTGAAGGAGGGACCTGGGATAGAAGAGTATGAGGATTTGGAACAATGGGAGTTTCCAAGACGGTAACATCATTGACTGCTCTGAGGTCTTGAACCATCCTGTATTGTCCTGTTCGCTCTTTTTCTTAACTGGAAACAAAGGAGTGTTACAAGACGACACACATTTAATCAGAGCACCCGCAGCCAGCAGAGTTTCAACCTGTTTGGAGATAGAGAGGGCCTGAGCAGGTGTCAATGGATATTGTGGTCTTCTGGGCGGACTTGCTCCTTGGAGCAACTGCACAAATATCGGAGGGACTTTAAGTCGTCCAATATCATCGGGAC
Organism: Pelobates cultripes; assembly: GCA_933207985.1. Classification (NCBI taxonomy): domain Eukaryota; kingdom Metazoa; phylum Chordata; class Amphibia; order Anura; family Pelobatidae; genus Pelobates; species Pelobates cultripes. The sequence continues at coordinate 120,519,856 of OW240915.1, forward strand.
CAGTAGACCACAGTTGCACAGTAACTCTGTCAAGCGCACTTGGGGAATTGTCTGGGACCCTTGCATTCCCATGGGGTGACTCCATGTGGAGTAGGAGGGGTAAAGAACAAAGGGCTGAGGTATCTTCACTGGAGAGAGGGGTCAATAACTGAACCTTGCCATCTGGAGTAAAGGAGATGGAGGCCTGCAAGAGCGTCCTCTTGTCCTCTTAATTTGTTGGGAGCTGATGTCCTGTCCCGCTTGCAGGCCTCCATCCCCTTTACTACAAAACGAGTAAGGAGATCTGGGAAAGTACCCACCCATAAGGGCTTAGTTAATGGGTTACTATGAGGGGTACCATCTACACCTATACAGGAAACTTCTATATCAGAGAGAAAGGAAGCGTCAGGCAGGTCACATGCTCTAAGTACGCTACGGGCTGCGCCTGTGTCAACTAAGAAGGTGGTTGGGCAGCCTTCCACGGGTAGGACCACTGTAGCTAGGGGCCCCCTTTATCCCCTGTATATACTGCCATGACAGGGGCATTGGACACAGGTTTGCCTGTTGGACAAGATCAAGATGAGACTGGTCTGGACCAGGGTATGTACGTGTAGGTGTAGTTGAGTAGTATGGTTGTTGAGCATGCTGTGCATGGCGTCGGTGTCTAGGCATAGGACGAATAGAGGGCAGATAATTGGCTGAGGCTAGGTCATTTGGATAATAAGTAGCATAGTTAGCATAATTGGAACCATGTATCGGATAACCTAGCGCTTGGGCAGGAGGATAACCGGCCACAGGATACGGTGGCCGTAGAGCCTGTGTGCACTGCTGAGGTGCTGGAAAACCTGGACAATCCTTCTTAAAATGATCTAGTTGCTTACAGCGAAAACAAGTTTGAACTTGTGGTCTTGGGACCTGAGCCATGAAAGGGCCCAGTGGTGTGGTAACAGGGAACCCAACAGGGGCAGGTGTAATTGCAGGGTTATTTAATGAAAACATTAAAGGAGTGGATTTCTTGTGCTGGGGCAATTGGATCGACTCCAGGCCTTTAGCGACCAGGAGGAGAGTATCCAGGGGGATTATCCTGAACTCGGGGCAGGACAGGACCAGGCCTTTCCTTATAGGTTCTTTAAGGCCTGCAACGAAAACGGCTGATAGCATCTGGGTGTGGGCCTTATTACATGTATTGAAACCCAGATCGGAAAAGGTTTGAGTTAACCTAGAATGAAATCTTTCAACCGTTTCTGATTTTTTTTTTGAACAATATCAGCAATAGAAGTATCCTGATCAGCCAACTTATCTTGAGCCCATGCACGGAGTTGTTCACAAAATGTGATACCAGACTGAAAATCCGTGTCCGTAGTGAGACGGGCATCATCAAAGCTCTTTTCCATTATGGGCCAGTAAGCATCCCCTGCCTTAATTTCACACAGACTAAACAAATCGCGCCATGCTGCAGAGTAAGTTTTACGGATTTGAACAATCCGACGGAAAAAGGGCATGGGCTGTTTCTCAGGGTCAGGGAGTGAGTGTACCAGTGTTGCAGCTTGGGACGGGTTGAAGGTAACATACATTAAAGGGGCACCCTCCTGATCATGCTGGGCACTGCAAGCACCTGCTATGGGAATGTGAGGCAGATTAGTCGGGGTCTGTGGAGGCTGCACCCCCTGGACACTACCATCAGCAGGGGGAATGGGAATCTGTTGGCTGGATACACGAGCCATGTCAGGAAGAACTGAAATCGGTCCAGCAGTAGTACTGGCCGCAGGGTGATTAACTGTAGTAGTAATGTGGACTGAATCAAGTTGTGAGGCAGGGGGAGAAGTGACTGATGTAGCAGTGGAGGTAGCAGGATAATAGCCTGATGCTGCAGGGGTGGCAGCAGGAGGATAGCCTGATGTTGCAGGGGTGGCAGCAGGAGGATAGCCTGATGCTGCAGGAACAGTGGATCCAATAGTCATAATAGGGAAAGATACACTGGGGGCAGTTATGAGAGGGGCGGGAATGGAAGAGGATACAGAAGGGAGGGAGGAAGCGACCACAGGGGCGTTGGTAGGGGAAGTTACCATCATGGAAGGGATGGGTGTGTTAGAAACAGGAAATGGTGACAGTGAAAGGGCAGAAGAGAAGGAATCCAAAGGAGAAATAAGGGCGGAAGTTATAGGGAGAAGTGAAAGTAATTGGGCGTGGACAGAAGCAACAGGAGTTGGAAGAGAGGGTGTAGCAGCAGAGATGGGCAAGAGAGAAGGAGGCAAAGAAACAGGAAGGGAATGTGTGACTGGGATTTGGAGTGGAGAAGGAGAGGGGGCTGGAAAATAACATGAACCATCTGCCTTAAGGACAGGGTACAAGGCAGCAGGGGCTGGAGAGAGAGGGTGCTAACATGAATGGGCTGTGTGGGGGCTCCAGAGGTTGGTTGAGCCACCTCCCTTTCTGGCCAGGCCTTATCATATGGAGGAGGGCTGGAAACGCCTGCAACAGATTCAACAAAACAACTTTTTTCATGATACACAAAGACTTTCTTCCCCTCTAGGTCTATCTCCTCCTCAATCCACCCCTCCTTCTTAATACCTCGAGCCACCCGATACCAAGCATCTGCAGCCTTCATTAACCCATTATCTAACAATATCCCATGTTTATCGTTTAAAAGTTTTCTCCAGTCTTCCGCCTGCAATCTGCCACTGGGGGACATAGTAATACCACACAGTTTAATAATTTTCTTAAGTTTGGCTACAGCTAAGTCCCCAGCTCTTTCCTTTACAAGGTTAACCGACCCCGGGAGGGGGTAACATTAGTTTGACCCATTTATACACAACAGTGGTATGGATAGAGAGAAACAGGGAAAAGAAACGGCAAACAGACCGTGAACCAAAAGAGAGTGAGAGACTGAGGTAGAGAGAATGAGGGAGCGAGAGAGTGAAAGGAAGAGTGTTAGAGTGAGGGAGAGGAAAAACGAGAAAGAGAGAGACAGAGAAAATGAAGGAGAAAGTGAGCAAGAGGCTGAGGGAGAGAAGGTGAGAGGGAGAGTGAGAGAGTGGGAGAGAGAGAATGAAAGTATACAAGAGTTATAGACAAAGGAAAACGTGCACACAAGCTTCACATGTACTGTAGAGCATAACACAGAGAACCAAAAAAATAAAATAATTCCAGCTGCACAGTCACCAAGGGAAGAAGGAAGGGAGGGAGGGGTGGAAGGGAGGGGGTGAAAGAGGGGGAGGAGGGGTGAGAAGCAGATTTGCAAGCACAAAGTCTTTTAACTATGTGATTGCCTAAGCACAGCTCTCCTTGGGACAAAAGATAGAATAGGAGAGCGACAAGACAGAAACTTATAGTTCACAATTAACATATATGGTACCCAAAAATACATATACAGACAAAAGCACAAAATACAGATGTAATTAAATCACAAAGTCCATAAAATAAATGTCGGCTAATAACTCAAATCACACACAGAAACACTCAAGCACATAAACATTAACTTTTCCTTTTCTTTTCTTTGTAACTCTACACCGAGCTTTACTAAAAGAAAAGGCACCAGTTTGTATTAAACAAATAAAACCAACAAAAGAACCGCCACGATCTAATTTTAATATAAACCGGACAACAAAAAACTAAAAAAAACTAAAAACTAAAAAAACGCCAGGGGCTATTATGCACACCTGAACTCAATAATCGCCAGACTCTCAACCAAGTCTTAATAAAACACACTCACTAGCTTCTTTACCGAAGCTTAGCTAAAACAACAAAAGAAACCGTTAAACTCTCAACTGAGTCTAACTAAAACAAAGAAACCTCCAGGTTTTTTTTTTTACCAAAACGAGGCCACAACAACATTCGCTAGTTTCTTCACCGAAACCTAGCCAAAACCACAAAATAAACCTTTAAACTCTCAACCGAGTAACATTAATAATTGCCAGGGGTTTTTTTTCTTTTTCACCAAACCCGAACTTGGCTAAATATGCCAGCGCTTAACCACACTTGGCAGCATTATATAACAGTATTAAGCAAGTAGTAAAACAGATTCTCAAGCAGACACTTTCACACATAAAACTCACACTCAGGACGTAGATAGACAAATTGACAGGTTCTATTCAAATAAAGGGGACATGTGGGCATACTATATACCTGTCGAAGACGTTAACAGGAAGCAGAGTGAAGGAACGGAGAGTAAACGAAGTCCAAAGAAAGGAAAATATAGGGTAAGTACCCTATTTACCATATGCAGTGAAGGAACGGAGAGTAAACGAAGTCCAAAGAAAGGAAAATATAGGGTAAGTACCCTATTTACCATATGCAGAGGTGATCAGGCTCTTTTTTTTTTTTTCAATCTCTGGGGGTCTCCTCTCCGGTCCTGGGATTTTACGGCTTCCTTATTAACGTAACCCTCCAGTCCCATCTGGGGTGACAAAATTGTTTTGGATCAAAGAAAACTTTGATTATTTGTCTATCTACTCCTTCCAAATTGATTGATTAATGCGTGCACGCTTTCCCTAGAAGTAATTCACACCGGAGACAACGTTTCTGATCAGTGAAAAACCAAGGAATGCTTTATTTCCCCGGAGTGGGGGCTCCTTCTTAAAGCAAAAATACGTCACAATTTAAGCATACAGTATACATTCAACAATTGGTTAACAGTCTAAGGGGTCTTGTCTAAACCCCCCCTACAGGATGTAGTGTCGTCATTACAGACTTCTCCCGCCTATATTCCAGCTCCTGGATACACGATGACAGGGGGAGTGAGTAGTTTCTTTCAGTTACTTAACAGTGATTCTCCATTTTGTTACACGTGGCATATAGCTGTTAACTGGCACAAAGGAAGTGGGGGAGGAGTTAGTAAAGGAAGCTGTTAACACAGGAATTTTTTGGTTACACGAGGCCTGCTCTGATGGGAAGGGGGATGCTAGCAGGATGCGAGGAATTTACAGAGAGAAAATAGTGCCTGAACACATTGTAGGGGGGGGAGGGAATATTTACTCTAGCAGCCAGTTTTAACATAGTGAACACAGAATAAATAGACATTAGTAAATAGCCATTTTATTTTAATTCATCTGTCCTTAACACAGAGACCGCAGTCCCATCCGCACCATAGGGGTCAGGGTCGCTGTCCCCCTGCAGTTGAGGAGAAGGACCAGTTGTCTCCTCTACCGGTGTCTCTGGCTGCTGTTGGAGAGAGAGACCAGTTGTTTCCCCTCTCTGCAAGGTACACTGCCACTGGGGAGAGCGATATTCTCCTCTCTCTGTGATGCACACTGCCACTGGGGAGTGAGACTGGCCATCTCCACTCCCTGTAACTCACCCTGCCTCTGAAGTCGGAGGACGATACACTCCTCTCTCTGTGACTCTGTCTGCCGCTCCATGCCTCCTACCCCATCATCCTCAGTCTAACCCCCCTCAACTCAGAAGAAACCTGGATTCAATTGACCTCCAGCAGCTATCAGCTGATATTGATTCCCAACTTCTATCTATCCCTACTTTCTCCAGTCCCTCACTAGCTATCTCCTCATATAACACTACTCTCACCTTTGAGAGTAGTGTTATAGCTATCTCCTCATATAACACTACTCTCACACTGCAGCCCCACTCCAAACATGCACCTTGAGGAGAACACGCCCCCAACCGTGGCACACTAAAGCTCTACCTGCAGAGATGCTCCTGTTCTGCTGAATGCTGCTGGAGGAACCCAGTCAGACTTTCTCCACTACAAATTCATGTTGCTTTCATACAGCACAGCCCTTGCCCTTGCCAAACAGTCATACTTTTCCTCCCTAATTAGCTTATGCTCCTGCAATCCCAGGTGTATTTTTAATATATTTAACTCCCTTATTTTCCCTGCTGTGGCCACCCCCCCCCCCAAGCTAACCTTACAGCCAATAGCTTTGCATGCTACCTTAGCGACAAGATTGAACAGCTAAGGAAAGAATTCCCCCCACCTTCCCCATCTCTTTCTCAACCACACATGGATCATGCCTTTCCTACCAAGGCTACTGAACAGGCTACTGGCTGGGCTTTTCCTTTTCTCTCGCCCCACCACTTGCCCGCTTGATCGTATCTCATTGTCAGGATTACAGTATGATCCAGCACGTAGAATTGTGTAACACAGAGGACTGATAGGTAACGTATACCGGACCTTAGAATGGCTGGACTAACGGACCAAAGAATAGTCAGAAATAGCCGAGGTCAAGGGATACAGAAAGAGATACGATAAGGAAAAGCAAGGGGTCAGGGATGCCAGAAAACAGGGTCAAAAACAATGCCAAAGTCAAACTGCTGTTTGAGAGTTTCAAAGGCTTCAATAGCCTCCTTAGACCATATCGTACTACTAGCCCCCTTGTGTGTCATATTGGTGATGGGGGCTATTACTGAAGAAAATCCCTTTATAAATCTTCTGTAATAATTGGCGAAACCTTTGTATGACTTTCAACCCAGTAGGTAAAGGCCACTATAGTACAGACTCTAGTTTTTTCAGGATCCATATGAAACCCAGAGGCAGAAATATTATATCGTAAAAACTGTACTTCAGACTGGTCAAAGATACATTTTTCCAATTTACATGAAGTTGTTTTTTTAACAAGGTTTGCAGAACTTGTTTAATGTGATCATGGTGAAACTGGAGGTCAGGAGAATAAATAAGAATATCATCCAGACAAACAAGTATATGTAATCCCTGAGTACATCGTTAATGAAATCATAGAAAACTGCTGGAGCATTGCACAACCCGAATGGCATCACTAGATATTCATAGTGTCCACTTCTGGTATTAAATGCAGTCTTCCACTCGTGGTTTTCCTTGATTCTCACAAAATTGTAAGTTCTTCTAAGGTCAAGCTTAGTAAACACTTTAGCACCCTGGAATCTGTCAAATAATTCAGCAATAAGAGGAATGGGGTAGGTGTTTTCTAATAGTGATTTTGTTCAGTGCCCTGTAATCGATACATAGGCGCAACTCACCATCCTTTTTAGATACAAAAAAAGAATCCTGCACCAGCAGGAGAGGATGATTTTCATATATGGCCTTTATTCAATTAATCTTTAATATATTCCTCCATTGTACTACTCTCCTGAGGAGATAGTGCTCCCTTAGGTGGCATAGTGCCTGGGAGTAAGTTAATGGAACAGTAATATGGTCTGTGAGGAAGTAGAGTATTAGACTGAGTCTTGCTGAATACTTCTTTAATATCTTGGTATTGTATAGGGATCTCGGGATTTTGATGTGCACTAGTGGGTAATTCAATAGTGCCCACTCTTTTGGTGACATGCAATATGCACCTTTCATTACAATCCTTACCCCATTCTAATATTTCCCCATTAGCCCAGTCAATATGAGGGTTATGCTTGCTAAGCCATGGGAATCCTAATATGATGCAATCACCTGAAATGTAATCTCTTCCTTATGTAAGGCACCAATGGAAATATTTATGGGTAAGGTTTCATGCGTTTTCAATAGTTGTGAGAGTGGTCTCCCATCAATAGCTTCAACAGCTAGGGATGGTAGTCTCTCCTTGATAGATATAGTATTACCCTTGACAAACTGAACGTCGATGAAGTTTCCAGCAGCACCTGAATCCATCAGGGCTTTGCATGAAAAGTTATTTTTGTCAAAGGTGATAGAAATGTCAAGGAGAAACTTTTCAGAGGACGTTTCCAAGACCTGTCCCCTTAAGGTGCTTTGCTGCGGTAGTTTTCCGGATGTATGGGACAATGGTTTCTCATATGTCCCTTCCTACCACAGTATAGACATAGGCCTTCTTTTCTCCTATATTGTCTTTCTGCTTCGGACAGTCTAGTGACCCCCAACTGCATGGGTTCGGGTACAGACTGTACAGGAATTTCAGGGACAATAGGTCTGGAGAAACGGGGTGCTAGTCTTATTTCTAGTAGCTTCTCTGGTTCTCAGTCTATTATCAATCTGCATGACAAAAGTGATAAATTCATTAAGCTTTTTGGGTAAGTCTTTGGCGGCAATCTCATCTAGCATAGTTTCAGATAATCCCTTTTTAAATGCAGAGATAAACCCACTATTAGTCCAGTCTACCTCGGATGCTAGGGTACAAAATTCTATGGCATATTCCGAGATAGACCGGTTCCCTTGTCTGATATGCATCAGGGCAGTAGAGGCATCATTCTCTCTGCCTAAAGATTCAAACGTAAGTTTGAATTCCGTAAGGAACTCCTGGTAATTGTGTGCCACACTCCTATTGCTCTCCCATAATGGATTGGCCCGAGCTAAAGCTTTACCTTTTAACTGATTCATTAGGTAACCAATTTTAGCTCTGTCTGTGGGAAAAGATCCCGGTGAGGCCTTAAAGTGATACTCCATTTGGTTAAGAAATCCCTGGCATTTTTGAATATTACCATCAAAATGCAGGGGAAGAGATAGGGAGATAGTAGGTGCCTTGTGTACTATAGGTGGAGGTACATGAGGTGTGAGACCGCAGGTTGCAGGTGCACTGTTCGGGTAAGAAGCGTACTGAAGGCCTGGGCAAATTGATCCATGCGGTGATCAGTTTCCTTTTGCAAGCAGCTATGTGCTTACACAATTCTATGGCCATGTTGTAATGCCAGGATTACAGTATGATCCAGCACGTAGAATTGTGTAACACAGAGGACTGATAGGTAATGTATACTGGACCTTAGAATGGCCGGACTAAAGTACCAAAGAATAATCAGGAATAGCCGAGGTCAAGAGAAACAGAAAGAGACACAACACTAAGGAAAAGCCAGGGGTCAGGGATGCCAGAAAACAGGGAAGTCAAAAACAATGCCAAAGTCAAATAACCAGAATCAATAACGCGCTCTCGGACCTGATAGGTTGTAATCTGCCTTTGACCCCAAAGGCAGTTACCAGGTTCCTATTTGCATAATTGCTGTGCTGCTCAGGACAAACCCTCCTGTGAATTTGATTGCTGCTTGGCACACCTTTTCCTGTCAGGACAGTAATGTTGTTCGGCACAACTTTTCCGGTCTGAACAATAAATTCCATTAATCACATTTTTATAAGCGGATGAATGTGTGACACCCATCTCTCCTCTTGTCTTATGCCTTCCTTAACACACATCTTTAACTGCTCTCTCACTTCTGGCATTGTCGCTGCTGCCCTTAAATATGCTTTAAAAAAAAATTAAAAACAATTTCTTGAAAGACCCCTCCCCCCCACCCTTCTAACAATCTTCCCATATCCATGCTCCCTTTTCCCTCAAAGATTCTGGAAAGACTTGTTGTCAAATTGGGGTCAAATTATACTGCTGGGCAAAGCGTTCCATGCACCTCACTTTTGGACCGAATGTTCGGGGAGAGCCTTCCAGTGTTTCAAACTAGGCTACTGCCAGTGTATTAAGGGTCAGGCAAACATATTTATAGACAGAAGTTACAGCAAAAGTAACATGACAAGATTATATCAAGATTATATCAGCTAAACACTATATTGCTTATTCAGCAACCAACAACATGTATTTCTGTAACCAGTGGTTAAAAGGTTATTTCTTTGATGATCTGCAACAGGTTTTACTTTTCAGCGGTCAATGCTAGTCTAGTCCTAATGGAGTACCACATTTTTAGTGTCGCTCCAATAAGTGGGTGCCTACAGGTTCGCGCATTGGTTAAAGGGCCCCCGAGCCATATTGCTCCGTTCCATATGTATCCATTGTTTATTAGTGTTGGAGGCGTGCCAGTCTACGGTTCGGTGAAGGTGTGCTGATCTAGTAGTCTAGTAACGATGGGAGTCCCACTCCACCCTGTGCCTTTGGTAGGCGTAGTTGTGATTTTTTTTTCAGTCTGGGTGCCTTAGATTACAAGTAATAATATTACAAACATTGTGTTAGGGATAGGAAAGGAAGGGGAACTTGGAAATGGGAAGGGGTATCCATCTATCATTGAAATAGGCATAACAATGTAAATGGCAAAAATGTTGTACATCAATGCACTTTAACAATAAATATATCAAAGACCATAAACTTTTTTGTTTTTTTTCCTCCCATTTATTCCAATTATATTTTAATATTGGGAAACCATGCATATTAGCTCTATGCAATAATTCGTGTGCCTTGTTTTCTAGAACAAATTGAAAACTTCTCTGAGAGATGGCACATTTTGGGACTTCCAATGTCTAGGTAAACAGGATGTAGCAGCGATCAGTATGTGGCCTATGATTATTTTATCTGGTTTACTAATGTTTTTTAAATAAGGCTAGTTCCCGATGTTAAAATGCTAATGGTTCTGTCCACTATAATAATTAGATCATGAATCATTTTCCAATATTTAGTTAATTTAGGGCAGAACCACCAGATATGGGCCATATTGCCCACACCCCCACAGTCTCTCCAACACTGGTCAGAATACATATTGTTCATGTTGTGTAATCTAGAATGAGCCAGGTACCAGCGATATAAAATTTTATAATGATTTTCAAAGTGGTCAGTGCAATACGAAATATCTTTTAAAGCTTTAAAAAAAACGAACCATTCTTCTAGGTCATACTGGGCACCCAACTCCGTCTCCCATGACAACATATGTTTTAATTTAACTTAGGGCTTGGCATTATAAACCGAATAACATAAGGATATCATACCTTTACTAGCGGGGTGGTATAAAAAAAAAATTCTCTAATGGAGATATCTCAAATGATTTATAGTTTTTATCTGTTTCAGATACCTGGTATAATTCTTTCAATTTATCAATGATTAGCATGCATTCCAGTTCACATACATTTCTTAATCCATAATTAAGCTTCAGTTTTTCCAAAGGAAGATTAGCTTTGCCATAAAATAAATTATCCAGATTAGTTATAGAGCAATCCTTCAACAGTTCTATTTTTAAGGATGGTATATAATCTTTCAATAACTCAATAGGCAGTGCTCTATATTAACTGAGAGAATGGTAATTTTTAAAAATAATGTCCCAGGCCTTGAGCATAGTCTTGGTAGATAAAAATAATTTTGTAATTCCAGGTCTTTTCTTAGGATTTAACCAAGGTAATTTTGACAATCTAACCGGTAAAATTTCCGATTCTTCTATTTCCATACATCTGGGTTTATTAAACTGGTTATTAATGCTCACAGCCACTGCAGCATTAGTGGCGAAATAATATTTGCGGATATCGGGGACACCGATACCGCCATCCGATTTATGGTGCTGCAGGGAAGTGAGCCTTACTCGGGCCAATTTGTTCCCCCAGATGAACTTCAGCATTGTCGAGTGAACTCTATTAAAAAATGTTAATGGGATGAACAGAGTTATGGTCCTAAAAAAATATAAAATATTTGGAAGTATTGTCATTTTAATAGATGCGACCCTCCCCAACCATGAGAGCTCCATCCTGCCCCATCTCTCCATCTCCTTTTGTAAGTCCGACCATGCTTTCCTCAAGTTGTGATTGTGCATACATATTGACCACATTTTTTTAATACATTTTTGCACATCTCACCATGATGTAAACTAATTTTGTTCATTTTAGCCTTCATTTCTCCTATCATTGCTGATAGGGAGGACGATGGACCAAATTTATTAGCCTGGTTCAAATTGTACAATTCTTTTTCCAATGTTCTTAAATTATTGCTATTAATTCTCTTCAGGTGAGAAGCTCTAGAAAAAAAATGACCTCTTAACACAGCCTTATGCGCATTCCAAGTCACCTCGCCAGGAACCTCGGGTGAAGCAATTTCCAAAAAATAATCATTCAAAGCTTTCTCCATCAATTACCTGTTCACAACATCATTTAACAAATAATCGCCTAATTTCCAGGTTCTGTTTGGGGCTGATGAAACAATTTCGTCAATATGCATTATGATTGGACCAGTTGATGTCTAAAATATCAGATTTCAAGATTTGCAGGATTAAAGTACCCTGGACCATAAACCGGTCCCGCCTGGAATACATATTTTTAGAGACAGAATAATACGTAAAATATCTTTCATTCTTATGAATCAATCTCCAGGAGTCGTATAAGCCACATTCAATCATATATCTCTATGATGTTGATCGCGTTCTTCCCTAGTGTTATCCAATTCTCCATCCATAAGCCACCCTCATTCTCATTCACTAAGTCCATCAATTTCCTAAAAAACAGCAACTGACCGGTATTTGGAAAATACATGTTCACAATAGTATATTCAATGGTATTGAGTGATCCTATGCATAGTAAATACCTCCCGTCATCATCCGTTATTACTTTGTTTGTCAAACATGCTACATTGTATGTGAAAGAAAATCGATGTACCTCTAGACTTGGATTTATAAGTGCAATGGTATTGGACTGGGAAAAGCTTTGACATAATCTTATGGTCTTTATCATCTTTAAAATGCGTTTCCTGTACACAGATGACATCTGATTTGTTGGACTTTGCTTCTTTGAATAATAATAGTCTCTTGTGGGCGGTGTTCAGGCCTCTCACATTAAATGACATATATTTCAAAACCATGTTTTATGGAACAGCAATACCTAGTAAAGGGTAAAAGAACATTCAACTTTATGAGAGTCCAAGCAACTGCCTTCCAAGAGAGAAACATGCAAGTCCAACAATACTGTGAAAACAAACTCAAGCTGTGTACATGTGTGTACAGGAATAGTAAATAAACAAATTTTTGCAAGTTGCTGATGCCACGTAGTATGCATTTTTGTATGAAGCACTTCAGTGGTTTGTGGTCTGGAAACGTTTTTACCAAACTTTAAAGAATGGATGGACAAAAAATATAGAAAAATAAAAATGGGATACAAAAAACTTCACATCTTACGTGGTTCATAGCCGCCACTACTTTTCCAGGCGAGCCATCCCTTCCCTCCCCTTCACAACCAATTGGCGGACAAAATCAGGTGGGCACTGCACAACTCCATCAGTGGCAAGGTCCACTTTACCAAAGATACGTGGACCAGTAAACACGGGCAGGGACGCTATATAAAATCATCTATCTCCCAAAAGATAAAGCTTTAAAGTAATCAGCTCTTTGTGCCACGGATTATAAAGGCAATTAGATAAATAAAGACCACAACATTTGCAAAAAATATTGGGATAATTAATAAGATTATTATGATATCAAGTATCAGCACTAAGAATTATAAACAATAGACAGTCTTGTGCAAAACTGATCCTACACTTATGAGAATCTTGCACATGGGTAGGTTATGTTCTTGGCCATTCGCTCAGATGGACAAGTCCCTTTCAGGACAAGTCCCTTCGCGATTAAAAACTTGGATCCAAGATTTGACTTTAGCAACAGGAACAAGCTGTGTTGGTGATTAACAGTATTCAGATGGGCCCCTTTTAATTTCTAGGAGCGCTGGCATGCAACAGGTGGTTCTCTCTTGATGACTGTGCAGCTCTTGATCTGTTTAGAAAATACTAAAGGCTTTTCGTTAGTGACATGCAAATTGTCTTCTTTTTGTCATAAAAATTTATAGCAATCACTAGATGTCTCACCACACACTAGGGCACAAATTCAAGTATCTAAAAACGATCTTAACGTTAAAAAAAATACCACTCTACTTATTTCCTTTTAAACTCATAGACAGACAATGTTCATTATCACAGAACACACAAACTCATCATAGAAACATAAACATATAATTCCATTCTTACATACGCACATAATAGAAAATATAGTAGACAGGGAATGGATATTCAGCAGAGAAGGTAATGCAATAACACAAATTCATGGTTATGCAAATAGACCACAACACCTTAACATAGCAATACTTAAATAACTCCAGCTAGATGGTCACATTATCATAAAAAAAATTAAGATTTTTAAGGAATCATTTAAAGCTACACTAGATATCATCATAGAGAGGCTTACTCCAAGTCACAATCATAATATAATGACTTAAGAAACTTCACACCCTATTGAAATAAAATATTACAATAAGTCAGATTTACCTGCAGCAGCATAGTTAGTTGCCCTGTTCAGGTTTAATAACATTTGAGACCAGGCATGAAGGTAACTGATCACAGATGTAGTCTCAAACTAACACATCCAATTACATTTTATACCAAATTATCTATCTAGTACACAAAACTATCAGTAGTGAAATCTATTCTTTTATACAGTTAACAAAGATCCTCTTAAACAAAATCTTGCATGTTTTATTTTTTTTATTTTTAAACAATGAGTGTACTTCTACCAAGGCAATCAATACTTAAGAGACTAAGAGACTCAGCAAAAGGAACAATTTAACAGCCAGAAATTATTACTAGACATCAAATATCAATGAATTATACTGACTGACCACAAACTTTGCAACTGAACAAAAAGCTAAAAAAAACAGAAAGTCTGATACTCTGTTGCTGAACTCTGTAGCTTAGACGCCGTTTTTTGGTTTTTTTTGTTTGTTTTTTTAATTTAGATAAAGTAAAACACATTTGACTTGTAAGAACTAATAGACATAGTAATACATTCCATAGAATGTAAATCTGAAAATTAGATTTTCAGTTTGGTAAAAAAAAAGTAGATTAACTCAACACTTTTAAAACAGTCAAGTCAGAACATGCCATCACCAACTAATCCAAAAAAACATCTTAGTGTAGCTTACCTTTTGAGAATTTCTTTACAATTTGTATCTATCCTTTTCTCATTATTCTGGATTAATTAATTTACTCTGGATTTCATATCACAAATAAAACATCAACAGGATCTTTAATAAATGTCCTTAGTTTTAAATAAAAAAACAAGTACTTTTTTTTGCTGTGTTAATGTCTTTTGATGACATCAGTATTTTGTGCTACAGTTTGACAGAGGGTCAACTGTCACACGAGGAGTAAAAACAAAGTTGGGGGGGCTGTTAATCTTACACACATTACCCTCTTATTTGTCTCCTCATCTGATCTAAAAATACTCTCTTGAGTGGCATCAATGGCTATAGTAGGCAACAGCCCAAACACAGAAAACTTGTATTAAATAAGTTATTAAACTGGTATCTGCGTCTTTATCTGCAGATTACAATAAACTGATTAGTTGTATGCCTTAGAAAAAAAACACACTAACACTAACAGAAATATTCATATTCGAATTTGAGATATATTTGCATACCTTCTGCTGTAGTAATGGATATCCAAGCCACATAATGACACTCAGTCACATTTACATTCAGAATACATTTTTACCAACTGCAGTAAACATCATATCATGACATATTTCTGTAAGGTATACCATTATATCAACATGTTATATCTCATTTTCTACTCGTTTCCTTGTATGCCTTTATACTTTATTCATTGTCACATGTTTTAGAATCAAAGGGTCCTTTTATACAGTGGCCTTTTCCCCTTAGAATTAATTGTTTTAAACTCTAATTTACTTATTACATATATGCAAGCCATTTTCGTTACACATGGTTTAAACCCTGTAAATAAATGCTCTCTAGAACTTAAGATGTTAAAGGATCCTTTTAGTGGCCATGGATTTATGTTTTTCATGATTAATTTTGCGTATTTAAATACAAAACACTTAAAGGGCTACATTATTTCATGAGAAAGTGGGGAAGCATCAATTAAACTGCCTTCCCTGTTTCAACCTCATATTTTACAAGTGTCCACACTGCTGTATTACCCTTTGAGAGATGGTGGACACAATTTTCAGTCTAAGACACATTGCATGTACAACAAACAAAATTCTTCTCAAAGGATGTGACAGTTAGCCAAAGCATAAACCATATACACATTGTTTGCAGGTCACACAGAACTGGTGTTTCCACATACCATTCTGCACCTTTTTAGACACTCAACTTTCTTAATCTATTGCCAAATGATATTACCCTTCTTTTGACCGGTCAGTTTTGTGTGGCCAAAGGGCCAGACAGGTACAGATTTCGCCACTGTCTGTGGTTTTCTGACCCTAGACTATAAGTTGCGGAGACCAAAAAGTGTTAATTAACCCTTGCAATTCTCCTGTCCCTGGTCACAAAACTTATACTACTACGAAATATGAAAAGGAAACTTAACACTGTACAAACTGTAAAAAGGAAGCTTATCGTTTATACCTTAATAATACCTAATATCCTCCAGTGGGTGCATGGACTCTTATACAGGGCAAGGATTTTACAATTTTCCATATGCCGGTTAAGAGACAATTAACTCTTACGGACGCCTCTGAAAGGGACAGTAAACCCTTTCCTTGCTAGTTGGAGACTTATACCCATACTGACGCATCTGAGAGAGGGTTTAACTCTCTCCTTGGTAGTTGAGGAACTTTAACCAACACTGACCACCAGCGTGAACTTCATCACACCTTAAAATCCAAAATATACTAAATATGTTATTTACCTTAATCCACAGAGAGGGTAAGGATCATAAAAATATCTACTTACCCTCTGTGTAGAGCCCACCCGCTGCCACCACATTGTTGGGGTCAAATTATACTTCTGGGCAAAGTGTTCCATGCACCTCACTTTTGGACCGAATGTTCTGGGGGAATGTTCCACTGATACACAGACAACATGTTTCAAATTGGGCTACTACCAGTGTATTAAAGGACACTATAGTCACCTAAATTACTTTTGCTAAATAAAGCAGTTTTAGTGTATAGATCATTCCCCTGCAATTTCACTGCTCAATTCACCGTCATTTAGGAGTTAAATCACTTTGTTTCTGTTTATGCAGCCCTAGCCACAGCTCCCCTGGCTATGATTGACGGAGCCTGCATAAAAAAAAAAACTGGTTTCACTTTTAAATAGATGTAATTTACCTTAAATAATTGTATCTCAATCTCTGAATTGAACTTTAATCACATATAGGAGGCTCTTGCAGAGTCTAGCAAGCTATTAACATAGTAGGGGATAAGAAAATCTTAATTAAACAGAACTTGCAATAAAGAAAGCCTAAATAGGGCTCTCTTTACAGGAAGTGTTTATGGAAGGCTGTGCAAGTCACATGCAGGTAGGTGTGACTAGGATTCATAAACAAAGGGATTTAACTCCTAAATGGCAGAGGATTGAACAGTGAAGCTGCAGGGGCATGTTCTATACACCAAAACTGCTTCATTAAGCTAAAGTTGTTCAGGTGACTATAGTGTCCCTTTAAGGGTCAGGAAAACATATTTATAGACAAAAGTAACATGACAAGATTACATCAGCTAAACACTATATTGCTTATTCAGCAACCAACGACATTTATTTCTGTAACCAGAAGTTAAAAGGTTATTTCTTTGATGATCTGCAACAGGTTTTACTTTTCAGCTGACATCTAACAATTGCTATTTTTAATATAGTCTTCATTGTTAACCCTTTCAACCTGTCTGGCTTGTTTCCTCAATTTTAACTCTCTCCTTGACCCTCTCCAGTCTGGCATCTGCCCTCTCCACTCTACTGAGACTGCCCTTGTTAAAGTCACTAATGACCTAATCACAGCTATATCAAAAGGGCACTACTCCATACTAATTCTTCTTGACGTCTCTGCTGACTTTGACACTGTTTTGACCATGTTCTCCTTCTCTAAACTCTTCAATCACTTGGTCTCTGTGACACTGCCCTCTCTGGTTTTCCTCCTATCTCTCCCAATGCTCATTCAGTGTCTCCTTTTCTAATGATATCTCCTCCATTCGTCCTGTCTCTGTTGGGAGTCCCCCAACTTTATCTTATCTTTATACTGCCTCTCTTGACAAGCTTATTACCTCATGTGGATTCCAATAACACTTGTACACTGATAACACCCAGATATATCTCCCGGTCCCCGAACCTCTCCACTCCCGTCACTGCTTTCCTTTCTTCCATCTCTGATTGTATGTCCTCCCGCTTTTTGAAACTCAATCTCTCTAAAACTGACCTTCATGTCTTCCCTCCTACTAATGATGATCCTCCTCTCTCGCTCTCCCTCCAAGTAGGTGGTCCATCCTGGCAATCCTGTAGATTCCACCTTGAAAACATAGCCTACATTAGACCCTTTCTTACGCAAGATGCTACTGAGGAGCTTATCTATGCTCTAGTAATTTCTTGCATGGATTATTAAAATACGACTTCCTAGAAATCGTATTGCCCGTCTACAGTCTGTAATAAATGCTGTCGCCAGACTGATTTTCCTCTCCTGTTGCTCCTCTCCCCCTCTGTCAGTCCTTACATTATCTTCTTGTATCCTAAAGAAGTCAATTCAAGGTACTAACCCACACCTATAAAGCAGTGAACAATCCTAGCCCATTCTATCTCTCTTCTCGGATCCGTAGGTATTCCCCTTCTCACTCTCTCCGCTCTATCCGCTGCTTGCACCCATATGGCCAACTCATTCTTGCAGGACTTCTCACTCCTTTCCTTTGGAATAGCCTGGAATAGCACCATCAGACTCTCCCCTAGTCTTCAATCATTTAAAAAGTGCCTCAAAACCCATCTCTTTAGGAAAGCTTACGGCCTCCCAGAGTAAACTCTACATCACATACTTGTCTCTTGCTTTCTCCTAAAGGGCAGCACTCCATTTTCTCCTCCAGATCTGCTTCACTCCCACCTTGTTTGATTGCTATCTCCTGTCCTGTTGTGTTTTATACCCCACGTCCTATAGACTGTAAGCTTGTTTGCGCAGGGTCCTCTTCAACCTATTGTTCCTGTATGTTTTTGTAATTGTCTCATATATTGTTAAATCCCCCCCCCCCCCTAATAATATTGTAAAGTGTTACAGAATATGCTGGCACTACCAGTAAATGCCAGTAATAATATTAATAAGAATAATGTACATAACATTTATAACAGAAGTGGATATTCTGGTTCTATTTTTCTCACCATTCTCCCATCAGACTGCTGAATAAATACACAAGCTGCAAAATACACACACATACAGATTGCTGAATACACAAACAAACTGCTGAATGCACACACTGTTGCAGTCTCAATGTGTATTCAGTACAATATGTATATTCATCAGTATGTGTGTGTGTATTCAGCTATCTGTGTGTGTGTGTATTCAGCAGTCCGTGTGTGTGTATTCAGCAGTCCGTGTATATATTAGCAGTCTCTGTGTGTGCATTCAGCAGCCTGTGTGTGTGTATTCAGCTGAATACACACACTGTGCTGAACACACAGACTGCTGAATACACACACTGTACTGAATACACACATAGACTGTTGAAGATCCTCTACAGATCTGTCGATTGGCCATTTATAAGTTACAAGCTTCCTTTTTGCATTCTTGCTCTTTTAATGTAATGTTGTCTGCTATGCATATGTACCATCTTATAATCCACAGTCGATATAGTTGGGGTTATTCCAAATGGCATCCAGTTGCATTTAGACTGCTAAATCCAGACATTAAACAAAATAAAAATGTGTGCAAGGTAAACCCTAATATATAATCCTTAATGTAGTAACAATATACACAGCTGCTCAAAAACACCGTTAAACATAAAATATAGATCTGAAAATAAAAAAGCAAAGTGCTTAGCACTTCTAATTTCCTACATCAACCCTCCTAGAGTAAAAAATATCAAATATCCCACTGTGGGTCAAATGTGAGACTGTATAAAGTGTTAATATTAATCACAGTTAGAAAAACACCAATATCACACGTGCAACAATAAAATATGCTTCCAGTGTTTAACAAAATGCTTAAAAATGTGTTAACAACAATATAGTATTGCACAATTTCACTATAATGTTCAGCAAAAAGTGCAACATTAAAGTGCTTCCATTGAGTGTGACATTAAAATGCGATGCTTAATGAAAGTAAACAAACAAGTATATTGCATAAAAGGTTTCACTGCATATCTCAATCGTGACATCACCTTTCTTGGAGAGCTGCTTCACATATGGTATCTCAAAAACAAGAATTAACAGTATGTATATGCAGTGAAGTGTAATCATATCAGATATAGGCAATTCCCACTCACATGCCATTAAGCCTTAAAACATTTTTTTTTTTTTTTTTTACATATCACAGAAGAGCCTTTTAAGAGTGGCTTTCCTCCTCTTTCTAGTCACTTCCTTGTTCTGCCAGAATAGCCTCTTGAAAACAAAAATAAGTATGGTGCAATATTGTTGTCAGGTATTATAGTAGGAGCTCAGCCTGCGGTATAAAGCAGCAGTAATATATCCAAAGCTAAGTGCAAGCAGGGATAAGGCAGAGGCATAGTCAGGCAAAAAAGCCAAATATTAGGAGGTCCTAGAGAGGTAGATCGCAAGGGACAATCGGCAGTTACATCCAGCAGCCAAAAGGAGCACCATCCATGACAGTCCACAAGTTGTAGAGAAATGCAGCAAGGGAGCATGAGGCAAGCCTGATGCGATTTGGATCAATGCACTTAGATTGTCTTGGTGTCTATTATCCAGATGACACCTCCATTCCACTGGTAATTAAAGAAGGATCTTATACTGTGAAATGGAAAATTCACATACATTATTTGGTATACCCAATAAAACTAAATGAGAGCAATCTTCTGAGAAGCATTTCACAGGCTATTTCAGTCAGTTAGTCTCATCTCTTCCCATATCACACTTTAAATACACCACACTACCATGATCTCCACATCTCATTATCAGTTTTTGTTTTTTTATCAACGTATATTTTATTGAAGGTTTTTCATTGAAGCATACATCATAACAGTGGCAAATGCATATTCAGTACGCTACAGCTCTGTCAAGATCTTTGACATCAGAAGTTATATAAAACTAGACATTTTGTTCACTTGCATTCCCCCGTACTTTCATATTGTATTCAACCAGGTAACATTAGCTCTCTGAAAAGTTGCACGTTGTGGGGGATGAAGCTAATATTTTGGGCTTTGTGTGGAGAGAGCAGAGTATCTTGCTACTGCTGGCTGCTTCTCCATTGTCACTGCCTCAACACATGCCAATTGAGTTAGGAAAAAAAAAAAAAACTAATCACTACATAAAATAAGAACTACAGAAATTAACTTTAGAAATTAACTTTGACTAAAACCTATATCTTATTGGACCCTTTGTTAGGAGTTTTGTCTATGAAGGAGTCCCCCTCTACTATCCATTCCACTGTCTTTAGGTTGGCTATACAGGGAGTGCAGAATTATTAGGCAAGTTGTATTTTTGAGGATTAATTTTATTATTGAACAACAACCATGTTCTCAATGAACCCAAAAACCTCATTAATATCAAAGCTGAATATTTGTGGAAGCAGTTTTTAGTTTGTTTTTAGTTTTAGCTATGTTAGGGGGATATCTGTGGGTGCAGGTGACTATTACTGTGCATAATTATTAGGCAACTTAACAAAAAACAAATATATACCCATTTTAATTATTTATTATTACCAGTGAAACCAATATAACATCTCAACATTCACAAATATACATTTCTGACATTCAAAAACAAAACAAAAACAAATCAGTGACCAATATAGCCACCTTTCTTTGCAAGGACACTCAAAAGCCTGCCATCCATGGATTCTGTCAGTGTTTTGATCTGTTCACTATCAACATTGCGTGCAGCAGCAACCACAGCCTCCCAGACACTGTTCAGAGAGGTGTACTGTTTTCCCTCCTTGTAAATCTCACATTTGATGATGGACCACAGGTTCTCAATGGGGTTCAGATCAGGTGAACAAGGAGGCCATGTCATTAGATTTTCTTCTTTTATACCCTTTCTTGCCAGCCACGCTGTGGAGTACTTGGACGCGTGTGATGGAGCATTGTCCTGCATGAAAATCATGTTTTTCTTGAAGGATGCAGACTTCTTCCTGTACCACTGCTTGAAGAAGGTGTCTTCCAGGAACTGGCAGTAGGACTGGGAGTTGAGCTTGACTCCATCCTCAACCCGAAAAGGCCCCACAAGCTCATCTTTGATGATACCAGCCCAAACCAGCCACGGGCCCATCTATCTGGCCCATCAAGACTCACTCTCATTTCATCAGTCCATAAAACCTTAGAAAAATCAGTCTTGAGATATTTCTTGGCCCAGTCTTGACGTTTCAGCTTGTGTGTCTTGTTCAGTGGTGGTCGTCTTTCAGCCTTTCTTACCTTGGCCATGTCTCTGAGTATTGCACACCTTGTGCTTTTGGGCACTCCAGTGATGTTGCAGCTCTGAAATATGGCCAAACTGGTGGCAAGTGGCATCGTGGCAGCTGCACGCTTGACTTTTCTCAGTTCATGGGCAGTTATTTTGCGCCTTGGTTTTTCCACACGCTTCTTGCGACCCTGTTGACTATTTTGAATGAAACGCTTGATTGTTCGATGATCACGCTTCAGAAGCTTTGCAATTTTAAGAGTGCTGCATCCCTCTGCAAGATATCTCACTATTTTGACTTTTCTGAGCCTGTCAAGTCCTTCTTTTGACCCATTTTGCCAAAGGAAAGGAAGTTGCCTAATAATTATGCACACCTGATATAGGGTGTTGATGTCATTAGACCACACCCCTTCTCATTACAGAGATGCACATCACCTAATATGCTTAATTGGTAGTAGGCTTTCGAGCCTATACAGCTTGGAGTAAGACAACATGCATAAAGAGGATGATGTGGTCAAAATATTCATTTGCCTAATAATTCTGCACTCCCTGTAAAGTTGTCCTGCGTGAGTATCCACCCTGTGTAGCTGCCCATTCTATTCAGTGCCCCTGTGTGGAGTGTTGGTATTTATCTTTGTGAGGATCTGTACATGTACTTGTCCCATAGCTGGTTCACTTCCATTGTTGATTTGCCCTTTTGTAGGTGTGGTGCTGCTTTTTTTTCATAACTCACTTTAATGGAAACCTGTTCTACTATATCTGCTTTTGAAGAAATCATAGTAGACTTCCAGTTCCTTGCCAGCAATGTGGCTGCAGCTGTTAGAATGTAACATATAATTTTGTATAACGGTTTGGTTAAGCCCTCAGACATGATATATAGAAGAGAAACCTCTATAGAGGGGGGGATCTGGATGTTTGTGCTATTGTGTATAATATTGTATACCATTGGCCATTACTTCACTAGCGTTGGGCACATCCACCAAAAGTGGATCATTGTGCCAATGCTCTGTTTACATCTCCAGCATCTGTTGTCTTGCATCCTGTAAATCATTGCTAGTTTGTCAGGTGTTAAGTACCATCTGTACAGAAGTTTACGTGTTGTTTTAAAATGGGAAGCGTATGAGGCCTCTTTTCCCCATGTTTCAGGTGGAAGCTCTTTTCCTAAATCCTCATGCCATTCTGTCTGAAATACCCACAGGAGCTGCGTAACACGTATACAGAATTTTTGTGTGTCAGAGCTTGTTTAGACATATTTTTTTCAAATGTAGTCATGTGGGGTCTCTGGTCTTCCACATCCTGGGTGGGACCTTTTTATATTGTGTGTTTTAGTTGGAGGTTGGAGAAGTATGCTGTGTTGGGGAGGTGGTATCTTTGTTAGACTTCTTGGAATGTATTTAGTTTGTTGGCTTTTATTACCTGATATATATGGGTTATGTTGTACTGTGCCCAGAGATCATGGGCAAATGTATTGTTGGAGATATGTATAGCGGAGAGTGGCGTCACTGATGACCACAGCCCACTTGTGCAAAACCCCTGTTTGGCCGAGTTACAAATGGATAGTAGGAGTCTGGTAGGTGGGAGTATCATTTTTTGTTTTGATCTCATTTGTTTGGGTATCCACAGGAGATTGTAGGGGAACACTCATATTACAAACTAAACATCACAAAAACACAGGTACGAGGAGTAGGGATAGACAATCAAACACTAGAGAGACCCAAACAGGCTAAATTCAGCTGGAGATAGGATTATCTTGTGTTCCTAGGGATTAGACTGACTAAATCCCCGGACACACCCTTTTAAAATGAACTTCACAAAACTACAAAAATACATAGAGAATACATTAACAGCCTGGTCGGGTAAATACCTATCTTGGATGGGCAGAAGCACAGCAATCAAAATGATGATTTTACCAAGGATCCTCTACCTCTTTTGTACGCTCCAAATTCGGATCCTATCAATGTTCCTTAAACTGATCAAATTCTGTTTGGACTACAAAAACCCAGAGTGCCCTGGAAATTACTATCGTTGAACATATGCAATGGAGATCTCGGCTTCCCCAATTTGAGGGAATACTTTAGAGAATCCCATTTAGCCAATACATGCCACTCGCACAATTACATACCACAATGTATAAAGATTGAAGCAAATTGAGGAACTAAGCCACAGAGCTGCTTATGTTTCCACCATTTGAGTGACCGCAACCACCAAGAACCACACTATATCCATAGGTGGGGATTGTTCCGCCCAGGCGTTCAAAAGTTGGATCTATAATTTTAGCTCCAGGAAATTGTGAATGTATTTCTTTTGTTTTAATCTATTTATTTGGACAGTGACATACTATACAATATATTTTCCCTTTTTTTATATATATATTTTTAAGGACACTTTAGGTGCTGCATCACTCCTTTTACTTTCATTTGTTAGTGGATGGGGCGAGAGACCCTGGCTCCGGTGATTTAGCGCTGAATAACCCTTAGCTTTTTCGATAGCATGGTTAAATGCCTTGGTCAGATATGGTGCCAGTACAATTTTAAACTTAGTGTAGGATAGATTTGTATAGCCGTCCAGGCGCTTTGTTTTTTTGATAGATTGTCTATACAAGATTGTCTTCTATCGTTATTGGAGAGGATAGGGTTTTGAAGTTGGACGCTATTGTGGCAAGGAGGATATGTGAAAGGTTTTTCCGGATGGCCTGCGGGGAGGGGGAGGGAGTTCCTGGGTCTTCTGTAGATTGTTCAATTGGCCATAATACTTGGCAAATGCATTACAGATTTTCTTGGGAGTATTATCTTATGGCCAGTGTGTGAGGTGATGTGTGGTATGCGCGTGCGACTTTGTCTTTGAGGATTTGAGCGACTAATTTGCTTGCTTTTTTGACTTGAACGTAAGACGTGGCTTTCAATCTATTGTATCCAAATTTGGATAGCTCTATCTCGCGTATCTTGAATTGGAACTCTGTGATTTGTTTTTTTTTGTCTGCCGTTGGGTTTAACTGGTTTTCCCTATGTAGCTTATATAGTTCGGTATTCAATGGCCTGTCGTTTGAAATAGCTCTACTCAGGAGGGATCCTCTAATCACGGCCTTATGGGCCATCCACACCGTGTGAGCGTCTATGTCTGGAGAGTCATTGGACTCAAAATACTGAAGGAGTTCTGTTTTCAATTTCGTGCAAAATGTGCGGTTTTATAGGCGATATTTGTTTAAACGCCATGGGCTTCTGCTTTTAAATTCATCGTTTTATTTTATGGTGAATTGTTGTCAAACAAGGACAGCATGTCTTTACATTTTTTTTTTTAGTGTTGCATAATTTAGGGAGGAAGGAATTCTAGTTGTGTCTAGGCTGGTGTTTGGATATGGTTAAAGTCTCCACAGAGCACCAAAACCCATTTTCTAATCCTCTCTATTTTAGTAAAAATGCTGTGGAAGAAATTTTGTTGGTAAGTGTTTGGGGAGTAAATGTTGGCAATAGTGTAATCCATATTGTTAATAGAGCAAATGAGAATTATGTATCTCCCATTGGGATCTATAATCTGATGGTCCATTTGAAACCCTTAACCCATGAATGTAATATGTTTTAGCACCCGCCATAATAAAATTTGAATCAATGGCTATGTTGCAAGCCCTTGATTTTCCCTAAAGCTTACCAGAGGGTTGGAGTATTTTTTTTTCTTTTGCACGTCTCTTGCCAGTAGTATTGCTGAAGTAATTACATAACAAATATGCAAGTAAATAAAAAACATTTATTTTTTATTTTTTTTGTTTATATATCTTAATGTTTAGGCCCTTCTTATATTATTAATCACAACATATGCTTATTGCATCTTTAACTTCTGCAGTCTTAGCGGTCGCTGTGTTGTGCCGAATCATTAAATTCATGAAGCACCACTATCCAAAAGGTAATAATCAATTACCTAATAAGGTTTATAACAATATTGGTGGGCACACAACCCAGTTCAGGATGAGTATCTTGGTCTATAGGAAAAAGAAACCACACAGAGACCAAGTTGCAGATAAAAATTCACTTTATTGTCCACAAGGGGACCCAATACAGAGTAAGCTTAACTCTCATTAAGTAGTTGCATGCATTCACTTCAAAACAGCTTAGCATCTAGATATATCAGCTTAAGTATACATCACCATTAGAGGGGCTTGGTTGTGTCCTCAATGCACGTGACTGGGGGAACTCTGACAGTCAAGCTTAGAGGGACCCTCTCTGGGAACAGCAGAGACCAGCAACACATGTCCACATTACAGGTGGGTAGTTCTCCAAGTGAGTGCCAAGTTTCTCTATCTTTTATACCTTTTACCAAGTTTGTAACTTTTCCAAGATTTCTTATCAGTGCAGCCCAGCATGTATCTTGTCAGGCGCATTAAGTAATCAGTATGGTTGATCAGGCCAGTCATGACCACCCAAGGCCCATGCCAGATACATGCGGTATCTTATTCTATGTCCCTACTCTTATCTTTCTAAACATTGTTGGCACCAAATCCCTCTTTTCAGCACGTAGGCCTTTTTGGATATTGGTCAGATATGCTATGGAATATTTTATGCAATCTTATCTTTGTTGAATTTCTTAGTGCCACACAGTTTAGGCCAAGTGCCACCTTAACTATCTATAATAGATTAATTTGCTCATTAGTGATCAATCAATCATGCTTAATTATTTAATTGGATTTTATCACACGCTGTTATATACGTTTTCTATGGTTACCCCTTTGCTCCTAAGGCACGGAGCATTAGTATCAATCTTTCCTTGTGTATTATTAAGTTATACAATATTGAGCCTGTATAGCTAGCATTTTTGACTCTGTACCAATATTACTTATTGATTCCAACAACCTGCAAAAGATATGATTAGCTTCCTTTACTTTCTAACAATGCCCATTGTAACAGATCACCTGGCACCCTGACTGGGTACCTCCGTTGAAGGATGCTCCTAGCGCTTCCTGAGGACTCCAAGCACTGCAGCAGACACCACAACCACCGAACCGGAGAAGCATACGAATGCTCTCAAGCATATGAATGCTGTAAGCAGCTGAACAGGAAAAGCATACAATCAGCTTACACTCCTGGCAATCAGCATACAATCCAATTCCCCCAATAACGAGACGACACTTCGTTTTGAGGTCAAGCAGAACTGACTGTACTGGCACATACAGCCTCTTTTATTCACAATCCACAAACATAGTACTGCCCACAGGGTTTTGTACAAATACAACCAATTAATCTGTACAATACACACAGACACTCCCACACAAAATCCTCCCCTCTGCCTGTGATATGATTACTGAACACAATGGTTAATCTAAATATCACAGGCAGAGAAATACAGTATCATAAAACACATCACAGGGACCCCAAAACATGCAATAACCCCATAAAGGGTTTAAAGTATATCCTTGGAACCGGGGGATCTGGGTGAACCACATATCCAAAATTCACCCAGATCCGTTCAGTAGTTTGGAAGATACAGTTCAATGCAGATTCCACAGAACATATACAGGCTATATGAAAAATAATTTTTTAAATTTTTCATTCCATTATAACCAGCTTATAAAGTGCTCTCTCTCTGTTTCTCTCTCTATTCTTTTAATGAAAAGTCGTTAACAAGCATTTTAATTGCCAAGAACTGGGTGTCTCTTGGATTCACATTATGGTTTAAATTTAATGAAACTATATTCCTAGCAAGTCTCATTTTCCCCATATAGAACAGGCCATACACTATATCTCATTTTTAGTGTGACATGTAATTAATTCATTTATTTTACATTTAATTTCCTTTTCTTATTCCAGGAGTCAAATTTCTTTATATATTTTTTGTTTCTTTTCAGTTTCTTTTACATGAAAGAAACTCCACACCCAGCAAATCCTTTCTACTAGCTCGCAAATATACCCTTATATTGATCCTTCAATTTGTACTTAATGTAATCAATGTTATTAATGTAGTTCGGATGAATTATAAATTACAATTTAGTTGTTTCAAAATGTCTTCCTTCCCCAGGATATGTGGACTGTGAGCCTATGGTGACAATATTACAATTAGTACAATGTCCACATTTGAACATTACCATGAAGATGTAAGTAAATTTCAAAGGGTCATTAAATTTTTTTTGAGGAGGCCCTTCAATATTCTTTTGGCCACAATCGGTTATTCTAGAAAAATAAAAATCTCTTAACTTTTGCATCCCTTTGAAAATACATTTCTGAATGGCATGTTAAACATATCCAGATTTGGTAAAAAACAAACAAACAAAAAAAAAAACTAACACTAGGAATATGAGTGACCTGAAACAATTTTTGTTTTCATCCATAGGTGTTAAATGTTCTTCCCTGTTAACCCCCTAAGAACCGAGCCAATTGTACACGTGATCAAAACAAAACGTAAACAAAAACTGGAGTTTGCACTATGTCTGTTCAACTGTAATTCACCTTTTTCTTATTAAGTGCACCCACACTTATTATATATCATTTTGTCCAGGAGAAAAAGGGCTTTCATGTCACATGAACTACTCATATATGAAATATAATTCAATATGAATAGAATCTAAAAAAGTGAGAGAGTCTTCTTTTGCAAATGGTATGCCATCATGGGCGTAATTCTCATTCCTGGGCTACCATACACTCTCAAAAGCAACAACATACCCAATCTGGCAAATTTAAATTTAAAAAAAATGGAAATGCAAGCCTTATATTTGACCATGTAACTTTTAAATACACTAAGAAACCATGGGTTTTCTTAGGGAGGTAGTGTCTGATCAGGGTAATCCGTTTGCCACCAAAGTCACCCAACAGCTCTGGAAGCTATGTGGCATCAAGCCGAATATAAGTTCTCTCTACCACCCCCAGACAAATGGCCTATGTGAAAGCATTAAAGCAAATGCTCCAAACCTTTGCAGCCACTAGCCAGGACTGGGAAAGATTCTGGCCACACCTCCTCATCGCATACAGGGAGGTGCCCCAATAATCTACAGGGTTCTCCCAGTTTAAACTGCTGTTCGGAAGGAGAGTAAGGGGACCGCTTGACTTAATTTGGGAACTCTGGGAGGGGGCAGTAGGTCAGGACGGTACGCCTACCCTACCTTATATGCTGGAGTTCTTTGGCTGCCTGGGGTAATTGAACCAGGCTGTATGAACCAACCTCCAGGGGACACTGAACTGCCAGCGCAAATAGGTCAGAAGGTTTTGGTCTGAAACCAGTCTGCCATGACAAGCTACAGGCCGCCAGGCAGGGCCAATAACAGTTGATAGAACAAATGTGCGATACCACCTACATGACTAGTCCTTGCTCTGGTACTGGGGGGGAGACTCATGCTCCACGTGAACATGCTCAAACACTACCACAAGAGGACATGGTGGCCATATATCCCAGGACATGAAAGAAGCGACATTTTCAAACGTACCTGGATACTCTCTTCTGGCAACTCTCCTATATCTCCTGCCTCAAATTTTCACAAACAGCCTCTGGAATTCGGTACAGGGTTTGCCGAAGGGGTGGCTGTTCAGGAAAATATGAGACAGGAGATGCAGGAGATGCTCCGCCTAGGTGTTATAAAAGTGTCTGACAGTCCTTGGTCCTTCTCCTACTACTAGTTTCTGTGTAGACTACTGGAGGCTCAATGACAAGATGATATCAGATGCCTACCCCATGTCCCCTACCCCATGTCCCAAGACAAGCTTCTCGATAGGATGGCTCAAGGAAAATACCTTACCACAAACAATTTGTGCAAAGAATACTGGAAGATCCTTCTAGCCAAGGACCCAATTCCGAAATCGGCCTTTGTCATCCCGTTTGGCCTGTATCAGTTCAAGGTCATGCCGTTCAAAATGAAAAATGCCCCAGCCATGTCCCAATGAATAGTAGACAGGTTTCTCGATTGCTTCCAAGAACTATGCCTGGGAAGAGCATTTAGTTCACATAGGCACGGTACTAGACTGGATTAGAGAAATGTGCTGACCCTAAAGCCCAGCAAATATCACATCGGGATGGCTGAGGTCCAGTATTTAGGACACCAGGTATGATGTGGGAAACAAAAGCCCAAGCCCACTAAGGTTGAAGCTGTAGCTCGGTGGATCACTCCACAAACCAAAACCCAGGTTCTAGCTTTCTTAGGGACTGCGGGATATTATCTGAAGTTTGTCCAAAATTATAGTGCCCTAGCCAAACCCCTCACTGATTTGACCTGAAAGAATTTACACAGACAAGTAGTATGGGCCCGGGAGTGTGAGCAGGCATTCCAACAACTCTTGTAAATGCCCGTCTTGGCTGCTTCCAATCTGTCTTATTGATTTCTTGTCCACACAGAAGCTTCAATGTTTGGGTTGGGAGCAGTACTGATTCAGGTTGCAGTTGATGGTGGAGAACACCCAATAGCCTACCTAAGCAGAAAACTTCTGTCAAAGGAGGTGAGCTACGCTGTCATCGAAAAGGAATGCCTGGCAGTGATGTGCCTTAAAGAAACTTTAGCCATATTAGTATGGACAGCAGTTCACTTTACTCAAGGATCACAACCCTGTTGGTGTGGCTAAACCGAGTGGAGGGGGACAATGTCCGATTGTTGCACTGGAGATAATTTTACCATCCACTACCATGCCGGGAAACAGAATGGCAATGCTGGTGGGTTATCATGACAAACTGAGCTAGGACAGTACTTAGTGAATACTCCACGGACATCCCCAAGGCGATCCGTTAGGATCAGACTGTGTATGCTGGCTTCTGGTTAAAGGGGAGCCGTGTAGAGACTAGGTCCTCTATCCATTCGTTTGCCGTACCCCATGATCGACTCCCATATAAAGACTCAATTCCTTTTTATACCTCCTCCCCCAAACATAGACCATCCTCTGGCTCATTTAATTCATATAAATCCATATCTCAAGTACCTTCTTGTCTCCTGAACGCAGGCATCGATACATGGTCGTCAAGCATCTGGATCTCTTTTTGGATATGTGATTTTGTAAACCCACGGGAAAATGATACCACTGCCTGCTCAGCTCACAGTTGAGTCAGAAGAGCACTGTTCGGGAGAAAGATACTACCAAAGAGCCAGGGGAGCCTTCGTTGGTGTTCGTACAAGAACACAGCCATTTGGTCTGAACTTTAACCAAATTGCGATTCAGTTACACCAAATGGATATGAGAGCTATTTGGCCAGCTTAGGTGCTTAGATCCGGGCTATTCGGAAATATAAGACTTCTGGAGTTCCTGTACAGTTTGAGTTAGTTTTTGGTGTATTTTGTATAGTTTTGTATTGTTCCCTGTAACAGAGATAATTGAGTTACCATTATTTTAACTCAATTATCTCCCAGACACATGGACGCCTGGGAGGTGATTGTATTTTTGTGTATGGAGACCCATGCTGGGGTTCTGCGCATAAAAGCAGAGTTTGACTCAATAAACCAGAGTTGGCTTCCAGAACTATGTGTTGTCTAGTTACTGAGGAGGGGAGGGGGGGAGGGAGTTCTGAACACTGAGCAGCGCTTTTTATTGCTTCAGGGTGGAATCAGCGGAGATACCTAGTCAGGGGATTGGAACTCCATTACAACCTTAATGTAATATTTATCTTAAAAAAATAAAGTACAATCTACAAGAGAGATGTCTGTTGAAATTTCCCTCTAGAATGGATTACATTAAGAATAAATAAGGTGCACGTCCCATAAAAAGTAACCACACTTAATTTGATAGATGTAGCGGAGTAGGTATAATTCACGATATCTCCGCTGGTAGATGTAGTCAGCATGCAAAGTACAAGTAGCACGATAATTACAATCCCTTTTTCCCAAGAAGTGGATGACACACAGTGTGGGATTC
Source organism: Pelobates cultripes (assembly GCA_933207985.1). Classification (NCBI taxonomy): domain Eukaryota; kingdom Metazoa; phylum Chordata; class Amphibia; order Anura; family Pelobatidae; genus Pelobates; species Pelobates cultripes. The sequence continues at coordinate 120,551,512 of OW240915.1, forward strand.
AACTGAGCTTTTATTGCACCACAGCCGGTTTTATACAAATCCCCATGCCAGGGGTTTCCTTAATGACATTCCAGGGGTTTTCCCGTGGTGGACTCTGGGGAAAACTGAGCACAATAATATCTCCCATCATGCTTTTCTGTACTGGAGAGATAAATGCGTAAGAGTACACCTTTTTTATATTTTATTTTTTAAAATTCTTTATTTTTGTCGTGCAAATAGTAAAACAGTATACCTGCTCTGCCCCAGTAGCAGTCACAAGTCTGATGGTAACAGGCATAACAGGCATGGCATTACATAAGAGTAAACAGCACATTTTTTTTTTTTTTAGTAAGTTGAGAAAATGGTAAAATAGTGTGTGACAGATTCATCTGTATAGACTGGGATTGCTGGTTCGTCTGTTTTGCCTTTTCGTGGAATTACCAATTCGTATGCCTCTGTTCGTATAATTGATGTTTTTTGCCAAACAAAACTACCAAACGGACGGCCACCCAGACGAGAAGTGTGCTGCTGGTTAACCTCTTGATCCCAATTAGAACGTTGTGGTTAACCGCAGACACTTCTCAATTAAAACCGAATGCAGGGTGGTCGTCGTTCATATGTCGACCACGAGGTGGCGGCCATTTTAAACAAGCGAAAGACCAGCGGTGTTCGGCCCAGATTCTATGGAACTGAAAACTGACACTTTTTCCGCTGAACACCGCTAAAGCCGCCGACCTCCCTTCTCAATCGACAGAAGTACACGAACACCGGCCATTCGGGAGTTTGAAATGCACGAATGGACTTAACCCAGATAGCCTTCCCATGGAGTCAATCGCATACCGAAAGACTGTAATAGACTTTGACTCCATGGCGATTGAACTATGCGTATGGGATCTGAGCGCTATTCGCCAATAATATGCACTCAGATCCAGGCTATCTGTGGATATGTGATACGAATGGGAAATATTCGACAATTATAAAGTTATATATTTTTATGTGTTTTTTGTGTTGTACTTAAAATGGCGATTTGCCTCTGTCCTGGGAGATAATTGAATTACTTCTCAATTATCTCCAGGGCAGAGGGGAGGAAACCATAATGTATGCTGGGAATTTTTCTGTGTCTGTGGGTCCTAACATGCCATATGTCTGTCTATTATTACAGTCTCCATTTGGTCCCCTAGGGGAGTGTCCACCAAGTGGGAGACCTGCATAAATACGGGCGGGTAGCCCACAGTAAAGCCAGTTCATGTTTTACCCTTGGTCTCATTATTGGGGGGGATTTATTACCGACGACTAGAGACTGCCGGATGGGATTAGTAGCCGCTTGGGAGATATATGCGTTTGGCTACTATTGGCGATTCGTGAGTTTGGAGCTCGGGAAGTGAAGTACCTGTACGGGTCCCGTTCGGGAGATTACAGCATTCCCCTGCTTGCAGTTTGTATGATTGCAATTGATACGAATGAAGCCAGTAGGCCTCACCGGTGTGTATGGTGTAGGTCGGGTTGGTTGTCACTTGAAATGCATCATTTTGTTTGTCCCGATTTCCCCCATCGCTTGGGGGCCCTTATCTGACTTTTATGTGCTATTTGCAGGAGCTGTTAAGGGTTGCTGCTGCCCAGCTCAGCAGTTCGGCCCCGCCCCAAGAGTACAACTTTAATTACATTATCTCTCCATACAGAAAAGTATACAACACAAAAATACATAACTCAAGAAATATGCATCTGAACTTCCCGAAATGCTTTTACCGGTCTTCTTTCGGGAATTCCTGTGCATTAATCGTTGAACAGATATGGTACGGTTGCCTCACCAAAGGCCATCAGCACTGTAGACACTATTAGCACTGCAGACTCCACGAACAGCCGCTGCTGGGCTCGGATCTCGCCGTCTACTATCCACCGTGGACCTACGAACAGGCTCCAGGTTCCAGTAGGTGAACCTCTTCCTTCTGTAGAGCGAAGCAGGATAAGGAACAAGAGCTCTTACAATAGCTCAGTGGCTGAGTATGAAGAGCATAGCAATCCCTGTAGTTATTATAGCTGTCTCCTACAAACATGAGTCAAGGCTGCAAGTTAGAGGGTCAAGTCATTCTGTTTTATTGGTACCAAAGGGCCTTCTTTTATGCAGGTTTTCCTTACATAGGACCACCCACGGGGTTTTACAGAACAACCAATAACACACGTACATTACAGAAAACACTCCCAAGCAATTACACACACAATTCTCCCCTCTGTCTGTGATATAATTATGGTGCCCAATGGTTAACATAATTATCACAGGCAGGAAAAAATACAGTTTTTAATACATGCACTATAACTTTAAAACCATACATCCAGTCTTCATAAAAAAATTATTAATCGGCATCCTTTAAATATAAACATACTCAAAAATCATAAAAATCCATTCAGTAGATCAAAAGTTAGACGGAAGTCCTTTATGACCGACCGCAAGCACATTTTCATGCCCAAAACAGTTCCATAGATACAGGCTGAAAAAATTAATGGGAGTTAGTCTCTGCGGCTGAAAGTTCAGTATAGGAGAAGGTACAGGTCAACGGTGTTCGCGGAAATGTGCAGCCGATTTTAGTTCCATGAATTTGGCTGCACACATCGCTGACCGTATTTGAATGACTAAAGATGGCGCCGCCATGTGTTCGTTTGCGCGAACGGCATCCACCCAGCATTCAGCAATTTACCTATAGCAGGCTCCCTGCCTGGTAGGTACATTGCCTGCACACTTCCACTTCTGGGTGGTCCGCCTGTGTGGTACTTGGTTCAGTAAGCCCCATTTACTGAACCAAGTGGAAAATTGCAATGAACAAAGTATTTTAACCAAGTCTGGGGACAATGGGGACACAGGCTTAAAGGGGACAAGTCTGGGGACATTGTCCCAATTTTCCCTCTGTCCCAAAAATGTGCTTAAAGGGCCAGCACCAGTCCCAGAAAAGTCCATAAGCCCCAATATGCTCACAGACTGTTCTTAAAGGGCCATACACACCAGGGCCATAATCATGAGGAAGGAGGCTGGCAATAAAGCCAGCAGGCAATTTGTCACTTAAAGAGACAATTACAAAAGGCATTTTGTAACAAGATACATGAATGTATTGGTTAACTGGGTATGGTAAGTTTGTGGCGTTTATTTTAGCGAATGCCTATTTCGACGAATGGATATTTTTATACGAACAGCATGGAAGTCCAGTGGTTTTCATGTGTTCGAGTTTCCGATTATAGTTCCATGCACTCGACGACCAAACACAGCTGGGTGTTCGCGAGCAAAGATGATCGCCACCACGTGTTCGGTTATACGAACAGCAGGCACCCACTAAATCATTAGAGTTCTACTGTTTCCCAATGTTGCTAGTTGTTAGTGGGAAACACACCAATCCCTTGTGTGGTCTCCCATTCTGCATTTTATTCGTTTCACGAACAATATATCCTAATCCTGTTCGAGGAACCGGCAGACAAATGCCCATAGTCTTTTAGATAATGAAGTGGCTAGTTTTGCCACAATAAAAAATAGATCAATATACACATATATTTATATACACACATAGGCCATGCATCAAACTAACGTGACAAAAACACAAAACTATATATAGACATTATCGTGTATATATACAATGATCCCAAAGGATCTCAAAAGAAAAACGATATTAACACACACACAATGGAAACACATCATATATCTAAATTACCAATAAAATCCAAGAACGTCACAAAAAAGGCAAATTTACAAAAAAAAAGTAGTAGTCTGAATACATACCAAACAAAAAACAAATAACTCAAGATAATGGTGTGAGAAAAGAGGGACACCGGATCAAAAAACAAATCAAAACCCAACGTTTCAGAAAAACTGCCTTTATCAATGGCCCATTTGCCAAAGAGTGATATGAAATATACTTGCTTGTATGCTATTATGTGTTGTAAATACCATTTCCTTTCCCTTCTTGTTTTATTGCATTAATAATAATTATAAATAAATAATTTTACCCCTTTCTTTCTTTCAGGATGAATTTCCAAAAGCAAAAAAAGAAAATTATCCAAGCTGGATTTATGCAATAATTGTAGTTCTAGCTGGAGTCCCAAGTGTTGTAATCATTCTTTATGCAATTTACAAATTCATAAGAAGCAAATGTACAAAAGAGGATGACCAGCAAGTAATCATTAATGCTGCATCTGTTGCATCCATCAATGGAGAGGCTAAAAACCATGTCTAAAAGTATACAAAGAAAAATGAGAGTTAAAACAGACTGTAAATAAACACACACATATACATGGCTGTCAGAAATTACAGGGTCTCTTACAGAACAAACTCACATACATAGATGCTCTCTCACAGAGAGCTGCACATATATATTGAAAAACACACAAATACCCACTGTTAGACACAAATATTAAAACAGATATACATTGCAAAACACACGCATTTTACAGATATACAGTGCAAAACAATGATAAACAGAAATACACCCCTACACAAAAAACACACTATTGCACACACTCGGGCATATGCATACATATTCTGATCCATATTGACCACTACTCTGATGCACGTAGCCATGCACACACCACCACATAACATACATAATAATAGCACTGCTATGATGCATGATTATATACAAATACATATTTTTGTCACACTCCTATTTACATGTCTTTTGTAGCTTCCTTGTGGGTCAAGCAGGGAGCTGATTGGTCCAGGCTGTTGGCTCCTGACTCCCTCATAAGGCTCTGAGTGCTCTGGGAGGAAGTGAAATTCCCTCCTTCTCCTAGCTCTGTGCTGCACTGCATGGGTATACAGTTAACTTGAACGCTTGGCTGAGCCCATCCTAGTGCTTCTGCTAAATGCAGTCTAGTTTGGGGAGATATTTCTATTTGGTCCTGGTCTGTTTCTTCAAATAATGCTGTATCATCATCACAGTTTTTCTAATTATATAATTTAAATCATTCCCTTGAGCTGAATAAATATATTTTTAATTAATATGGAACTAAAATAATGAGAATGTTAATTAACTGTACATGGTGGAGGAGTAGTGTGTAACCTCACAAAAACTATTTTTTCCTAAAAATGTCAACCAATTTGGTTGAAAACTTACAGTAAAGTCTTTTTGATTTTTGAAATATTCAATATGAATGTAAATAATTAACATTAAAGATTCTAAACCAGAAGGAAGTGAATATGACCCGATAGTTAATAAACATGGTAATAATATGTTGGAAGTCATGTAGAAAATATGCTTATATTGTAGTTTCCTTTCCATATTTAGCTTTACAATGAAATGTTAAAAATATTTCTTGAAATAAATAAATAAAATAAATTTTGAGGATATTCATGTATTTATTGCTGCTTTGAATGCTATTGTATTTCAACCTTCCAAATAGAATCAGAATGCTCCTACACACTTTATTTTCAGTGGTTCTATCAAGTAAAAAAAACGAATAAATCAAGAACTTGGCTGCTCAAGAGAAATTGCCCAACAAATGTGCTTCAAAAACTAACTTATAAGCCTTCCTTAATGAGAAAAACCTGTTAGTCATAATAAATGAACTCGTTTCACCAGTATGACCTCCATATTATTATTATGGAGATAGTAAACCTGCCTTTATTATGAAGACGTGTGTTAATTTCTACGAAAGCCATTCAAGTCTCAAAATAAGTAAAACTTGCTCTGAGTGTTCTCACTGAAATTACTTAATATGAGAAAGCCTTAGAAAGTTTTTCCCTGCCATTGAAGCTCAATCTACACAATTGGACATGGGATTATTGGGCTTTTTTGGGAGAGCAAGGTTAAAAGATTAAGAAGAAACTAGACATCTTTTGGTATTTTGAGTATAAATATAATTATAAAATTTAATGTACCGGGACTCTGAAATTTTCAAGCAAAATTCTACTTTATTACATCAAAAGAAATCAAATATGCTTTCCTCTGATATGGGCGGGCACCCCTTGTTTCAAGTCTAAATGGTTTATTCCTTTTCCGTTGAATAGCTCCACTGAATCTTTTTTTTTCCTATAACAAAAAAGGGAGAGGAAGGAAAAAGGGAGGGAAGGAAATGGGGGAATAAATAAATGGGAAAAGCAAATTTAAATAGAGGAAGTAGGGAGTTCATTGGATAGGTGATCCTTGAATGTTTCTGTAATTGTCCTCTACAATTTATGGTTATTGTTTAAGAACAGTAGAGGAGCAAGAATTATAGCACAAAAATTTTTTTTATAAAATATATAAGGCACTTTTCTTTTATTAGGCATAAATAACACATTGCAATTGTACATGAAAATTTGAAAAATTTAGTTTAAGTAATTCAGTTACAAAGGGAACATTTAGTGGGGATGGCACTTGAACATTTAACCCCGAAGAATACTTAAATACAGGACTTAATATACCTACCAGATTTAATATAATAGAATAAATATAACATTATAAGATACATATGAATCATATAATTATAGTAGTTATAGTGGTAAATATTGGAGAATAACATGTCCCTGTCCAAAAGTATAAGGCTTCACCCCTCTTATTGAAATTGATTTTAAAATATAGGTATAGACATTTATATGACCAAATCAAACATAATTATTGAAAAGGCTCTTATTCTACTCTCTAACTCAAATGTAAATTGGATTATTTTTCAAATGTTCAGATATAATTAATACTTTCTCACTCTATTATTGCTATACAAAATTCGAAAATTTCATATTGTTACGGTACCTCCAGTAATAAATGTGCAAACCGCCGTTTAGTGAATGCTCCCCGTTCGCAATAATGTAGTCTGGTAGCGTATGCAGTATAATCATGCGAACCGCCAGCTAGGGAACACTCAAAACTCCCGAACGGTACCTGTATGGCTCTTTCCCTTCACGAACTCCAAATCCACGAACTGACAATATTAGCCGAACGCCAATATCTTCCAAGCGGCAAATAATCCAAATAAGCAGTCTCTAGTCGCCAGTAATAAAATCCCCCCAATAACGAGACCAAGCTCCGCTTTGAGGGTAAAACACGAATTGATTTACTGTGGGATACCTGCCCGGTATTTATGCAGGTCTCCCACTTGGTGGACACTCCCCTAGGGGACCAAATGGGAGACTGGAATTACAGAAAGACATGGGGACATTTTGGACATACATCCCCACAATATTCCCAGCATGCATCACAGTTCCCTCCCCTCTGCTCGGGGGATAATTGGGAAGTAATTCAATTATCTCCCCGAGCAGAGGCAAATCGCCATTTTAAGTACAAGTCACAAAACACATAAAAATCTATAACTTTATAACTACCGAACATATTGCATTTGTGTAACACATCCCCAGATAGCCTGGATCTGAGTGCATATTATTGGTGAATAGCGCTCAGATCCCATTCGCATAGTTCAATCGCCATGGAGTCAAAGTCTATTACAGTTCTTCGGTATGCGATTGACTCCATGGGACGGCTATCTGGGTTAAGTCCATTCGTGTTGTTGAATCTCCCGAACGGCCGGCATTCGTATGCTTTTGTCGATTGAGAAGGGGAGGTCGACGGCTTCAGCGGTGTTCGGTTGAAAAAGTGTCCGTTTTCAGATCCATGAAATAATCGTCGAACACCGCTGGTCTTTCGCATGGTTAAAATGGCCGCCGCCTCGTGGTCGACATACAAACGACGACCACCCGGCATTCGGTTTTAATTGAGAAGTGTCTGTGGTTAACCGCAACGTTCTAATTGGGATCAATAGGTTAACCAGCAGCACACTTCTCTTCTGGGTGGCCGTCCGTTCGTTAGTTCCGTTCGACAAAACCAGACATTCCCTAAAACAAAGCATACGAATGTGAGAATTCATGCAAACGGCAAAACAGACGAACACAGTACTTCTAGTCCAGACAGATGGGTCTGTCACACATATAACTAATAATGTAATAATAAGTCTAACAGTTTAGCTCATGTATGGATATATATCAACACTTACATAATAGATTTAGTTAATTGGGGAAAAAAATTATTTGGGGTAAATACTAAAAACTATTGGTTCTGTAGAGAAATCTGAATATGGAGGATCTTCTACTGGGTATTACTGATTCTATAAATAAAAACGAATTAATTATTTTCAAATATTTTTTTATTGCCATTTATATAGCGGCAACAGATTCCGTAGCGCTTTACCATATTATAAGGGGGGGGGATTTAACTATAAATAAGACAATTACAAGAAAACGTACAGGAACGATAGATTTGACGAGGACCCTGCTCAAATGAGCTTACAGTCTATAGGAGGTGGGGTGTAAAACACAATAGAACAGGAAATAGCAATCAAATAAGGTGGGAGTGAAGAGGAGAGCTGGAGTAAAGTGCTGCCCTTTAGGAGAGGGCAAGATACAGGTATGTGAGGTAGAGGTTTTTCTGAAAGGCCATAAGCTTTCCTAAAGAGATGGGGTTTTGAGGCACTTCTAAAATGATTGAAGACTAGAGGAGAGTCAGGTAGTGGTACGCAGGCTATTCCATAGGGAGAGGGCCACCTGCAAGAAGTCCTGCAAGCATTAGTTGGCCTTACGGGTGTGAGCAGCGGACAGGAGAAGTTCATGGGCAGAGTGGAGAGACCGAGAAGGGGCGTACCTATGGATCTGTGAAGAGATATAAGAGGGGCTAGAATTGATCAATGCTTTATAGGTATGGTACTGTTGTAGCTGGGATAAGATTATTCTTTTTTGCTAAGTTATCTGGGAATCATTTAAGTAGGCACAAACCAAGAGTTAGATCAACAGGAAACTCTGATGGATAGGATCAATTAAAGAATTTAATGCCCATCGTTTAATAATTTCTATATAAAATACACCATATAATACAGTGTGCGGTATCCAGGAGCTAGTAAGGAGAATAGATGAATAATAAATATATATTTGTGATGGTAGTAATCTGTATCACCGTCTGATTCAAAGTTCCACAAAATTGGGGCCAAGAGCCGGTCTCCGTTCGGGTCAATTTACATGAAAACTACCATGGTTAGAATCCAGAGAGTTAGAGGAAAGTGCTCCTCTCATTCGGTACTTTGAACTTCCAGAATGCCATCCGTGTACAGTTCGTGTAAATAGGTCAGACGGGACTACCATGGAGGACCGGGGCGTGCTGGAGGGCCATGCCGAAAATAGTTCCAGGCGTTTGACGCCTAAGTCCCGCTGACCGCGTACGGGAGTTTTAAGCAATTAGCTTGCGGTTTTGAGTAATAACATGGGATTCTACATTCCAATTATTACCCAGGATGGTCCTCGTTCGGTAAAATAGCTATTTTACTGAACAAGGGATTATAACGAATTGAAAATAACGAATAAACCAGCAATAAAGGCAATACATTTAAATTATAAAATAGCAGGGAGGGAATGAATCGTTAAAAAATCGTTAACGATTAAAATAGGATAGTAAAAACACTTAAAGATCCCAATAGCAGTGTAGGCCTGAAACAGAGCAGAATGAAAATGTATGGTACAGGTGCCCTGTTAGTGAAAATTCTGTTAATGAAAAAACCAATGCCAGATGTTATACTTTCATAAAAATAAAGATCAGAATAGTGTCCACATATAGTAAGGCATACCAGTATATGGAACTGGTTGCTGTAAAGCAATAGCAGGTGTATCGCTAAAATATAGGAGGTGGTAAAACCGTTGGATATATGAAATATTATTTTTATACTATGCATTAATAAATTAAGATACAAATAGCAGCACAGTGCTATTCCAGTCTATAGAAGATGGAATAAGCAAGACAACCTTTAATCCAGACCATGATGGATGAGGATGATAGTAGTGGATCTGTCCTCTGTATCCCGACAGCAAGTGAGGATGGCGTGTGTGTCATAGTGTGTTCCACTTCAGAACCCACATCGAGGGATCAGCACTGTTTTCACGGGATAAAGGTTATAGTGAGTCCGGAGTGCGAGATGACTAGAGGTGCTAGCAGGTAGATTTAAGCTGGCAGTGACTGTGCTTGCTTCAGTTGTCTAATGCGTTTCGAAGGGATATAGCCCTACTTCATCAGAGATTTTAAACTAAAGGGGGGACCTATTGACCCACTCTGGCCCACACCCCTGATCGGCGGGTGGGGACCCTAAATACCAATAAGGGAGGGTACCTAGTGTCCCCCCCCTCGCTCCCACCCCTGAGCGCTGGGTTGGGGCCCTAAATATCAATAAGACCTATTGTCCTCCCCTTGGCCCCCACCCCTGAGCGGTGGGTGGGGGCCAAAAATAAAAATTGGAGGGAACCAACTGCCTGAGCGGCGGTTGGGGGCCTTAAATAAAAAATTAAGCCCGCCCCCTGTTGACTAGGAGTCCCCAAACCCCTCGTCATCCCCCTCCCCCAAAAAACAAACCATACCTACCCCCCCTCATCCTAAAAATAATGAGGGGGGACCCTTATTCTAAATACCTGTAAAAAATTTTAAAAAAAAAACTTACCATTTCTTCAGCCCCAAAAAAGGCCAAATAAAAATCCATAATAACCAACGCATTTTGTTACGGCACCCCCAAGCATAAAAGGGTTGTGTGACAAGAGTAATCTCGCCACATCGCATTGGAGAAGCCTGGTTGCTCGCCTGCTCCCTTTGGACTATGGCCCCCTGTTAAAAGACATCTTTTTTCCCCTGCAGAAAATACTTATTCGTGCTTTTCTGCCTGGTGTTCGGTAGATTCAATCTACCGAACAACCGCACGAATGGCTAGAGCTGGAGTGTGCCAGCAATTAGCCTCCCTGAAGCTGCGGTTAACCGCAGCTTAATGACGAATGCTGGGTGGCCGCCATTCGTATCACGAACATGAGGTCGCGGCCATTTTAAACATGCAAACGTACAGCGGTGTTCGACGCTTAATTCATGGAACTAAAATCGGACACAGTTTTGTGCAATCACCGCTGAAGCCGCCGACCTCCCTTCTTGTTCGGTGGAAGTACACGAACGTCCGGTGTTCGGTAGTTTTACTTGTCTATGTTATACCCCAGATAGGAATCTCATGAACTGTATTCGTGTAGTCTGAGCGCCATTCGCTTAATAATGTGCACTCAGACCTGAGCTATCTGGGGACATGTAATATAGTTTTATTGTAATGTGTATCACATAGTGTATTTTAATAGTAATTCGTGTTGTAGTATCACCACGTGCATAATGGCGACTTGCCTTTATCTTGGGAGATAATTGAATTACTTCTCAATTATCTCCAGGGCAGAGGGGAGGAAGCCAGGATGCATTGTGGGAATATATTTGTCTACTTGTCTGTCTTTTGTCACAGTCTCCCATTTGGTCCCCTAGGGGAGCGTCCACCAGGTGGGAGACCTGCATAAATACTGGGCTTGACCCCCAACACGGAGCTTTGTCTCGTTCTTCGGGGGATTTATTCGTGCTTTTCTGTCTGGTGTTCGGTAGATTCAATCTACCGAACAACCGCACGAATGGCTAGATCACCTGGGAGCTGGAGTTTCTTGGGCCAAATGCACATTTGATCTGCAACTACAGGAAACGTTTGGTTGAATTTATTGCTGCCAAAGGAGGTTCAACCAGTTATTAAATCCAAGGGTTCACATACTTTTTCCACCTGCACTGTGAATGTTTACATGGTGTGTTCAATAAAAACATGGCAACATTTAATTCTTCGTGTGTTATTAGTTTAAGCAGACTGTGATTGCCTATTGTTGTGACTTAGATGATGATCAGATCACATTTTATGACCAATTTGTGCAGAAATCCATATAATTCCAAAGGGTTCACATACTTTTTCTTGCAACGGTGTATAGTAACTGAACACAAGATCTCTCGCCCTCTTGGCTCTTTTTCCTGTACAACGATGTAACTCACCCTTCAGGAGTCCAGCTATTACCATCTGCTGTTGAACGTCCATTATCCTGTTACATTATTTGTTGTTTTATTATGTATCAGTAACTAAGAATAAACCTAAAGAAACCCTAAGTCAGATTGCGTATTAGTACTTTTCATTAATATAGACATATATTAATGTTGCGAGCATTTGGCCCAAGACACTATATATATATATATATCTGTTAAGACACTCCCGTCATAAATGAGTGAAACCGCAGTTTAGTTGATCTTCCCCCTTTAGAGACACAGGCACTGTTGCTGTAGACCGCCAAACTCCCGAACGGAATATAAGGGAATGCTCCAAACTCCCGAACAGAGAATCATATAAACTCCTCTACTGGAACAGGCGAAATAATACTCCCAAGTAGCAATCCCACCAAACACGAGACCAAGCTCCGTCTTGAGGGTAAATCAGGAATCTGTTTTAATGAGGGCTACCTGCCTGGTATTTATGCAGGTCTCCCACCTGGTGGACACTCCCCTAGGGGGCCAGATGGAAGACTGGGGCAAATGAAGTACAGTAGCCAATCACAGTGGCTCAGGTATAAACACTCCCCTTTGTACAGGTAAACCCCTCCTCTCTATCCTGGAAATAATTGTGAAGAAATCCAATTATTTCCATGCATAGAGGCAAACCGCCATTTTACATAGTATAATAAAAACACATACAAATCCATAAATGTAAAACTACCAAATGCATTTAATTAGTATAACGTATCCCCAGATAGCCTAGATCACTCATTAGGCACATTACTACCGAATAGCGCTCAGACCCAATGCACACAGTTCAATCGCCATGGAGTCAAAGTCTTTCCCACTGTTCTTTCAGTATACGAATGACTCCATGGAATGGCTATCTGGATTAAGTCCATTCGTACAATAAAATGTCCCGAACGGACTGGCGTTCGTATGCCCGATGATAAGAAGGGTGGTCGGCAGTTTCATCGGTGTTCAGTAGAAAAATTGTCCGTTTGGAGTTCCATAAGTTCTTCATCGAACACCACTGTTCATTCGCCTGTTTAAAATGGCCGCAGCCTCGTGGTCGACCTCGCCACTGGGCATTGGAGAAGACTGATTGCCAGCTTCCTGCCATGTGACTATGGCCCCTGGGATGTATTGCCCTTTAAAGACATTATTTGGGCATAATGTATGTTATTATGCTGCTGGATGAAGCACATGGTGAAAACAATGGATGAAGTACATGGTGAAAACAATGGATGGCGGCCATTTTAACTCACAGACACTGTTTGGACTTTTCTATATGGTCCCATCTCGCTGGTATTTGGTGCACAAAGACATTGTGCAGTACTTTTAAACTATACAACCGGGGACACATTATACAGTAATTATTTTTCATATAACCTGTATATGTTCTGCGGAATCTGCATTAAACTGAATCTTCCAAACTACTGAACGGATCTGGGTAAATTTTGGAAATGTGGTTCACCCAAATCCTCCGGTTCCAAGGAAATTTTTATGGGGTTATTGCATGTTTTGGGATCCCTGTGATATGTTTTATAATGCTGTATTTCTCTGCTTGTGATAATTATATTAACCATTGTGTTCAGTAATCATATCACAGGCAGAGGGGAGGATTTTGTGTGGGAGTGTCTGTGTGTATTGACCGGATTGATTGGTTGTATTTCAAAACCCTGTGGGCAGTACTATGTTTGTGGATTGTGAATAAAAGAGGCTGTATGTGCCATTACAGTCAGTTCTGCTTGACCTCAAAATTAAGTGTTGCCTCGTTATTGGGGGAATTAGATTGTATGCTGATTGCCAGGAGTGTAAGCTGATTGTATGCTTTTCCTGTTCAGCTGTTTACAGCATTCAGATGCTTGAGAGCATTTGTATGCTTCTCCGGTTCGGTGGTTGTGGTGTCTGCTGCAGTGCTTGGAGTCCTCAGGAAGCGATAGGAGCATCCTTCAATGGAGGTACCCAGTCGGGGTGCCAGGTGATACGTTACATCGACATACGAACGACGACCACCCTGCATACGGTTCCAATTAAGAGGTGTCTGCGGCTAACCCCAACGTTCTAATTGAGGTCAATAGGTTAACCAGCAGCACACTTCTCTTCTGGGTGGCCGTCCGTTCGGTAGTTTTATTCGGTATAACTGAAATAAACGAACAGGGACGTACGGGCAGGTAATTCCACGAATGTATAACAAAATAGATGAACCAGCAGATAGTACTTAGGCAGATGGATCTGTCAAAATATCAATCAACCGAAGACAAGAAGAAATTAAGAAGATTTAACATTGATGATCGATCTAAACAGATTTTACATCCAATAAACTAAACTAAAATTTTTTTTAAAAAATTGTTGACTATTGGCGGTTACATTGTCGCCTGACACAAAACATCTGTTAGTTTGGTGGGCGAATGCAAAAAATGAGGAGAGCGTCAAATAAGGGACGTGGCCCTGGTCGTGGTGCTGTTGGTGTTGGTGGAATCCCTTTTGCAAGGAGTGGACGTGGTCGATCTGTGCAAGCTACACGCACAAATGAAACACTTTCCTCATGTGAGAGCATGCGACAGAACCTTCAGTGTTATTTGGTAGGCCCGAATGCCGCTCTACGAATGGTGAGGCCAGAACAAGTACAGGCGATAGTAGATTGGATGGTGCACAGTGCCTCCAGTTCCTGCACATTTTCTCCCACCCGGTGCCCTGCTGAAAGTTCAGAGTTGGCACCTGCAGCCCATGGTCATCTGTCTATCACCTCACCCCCTTGCAAATCACCCAAGCAGTCTGAGCCACAAGTCATGCAGCAGTCTCTTATGCTTTTTGATGACTCTGCTGGCGGGGTTTCTGTGGGCCATCCACCTAGCTCTTCCCCAGAAGTGGAAGAGATTGAGTGCACTAATGCACATCCACTTATGTGTCAGGATGTGGACATGAAAGAACCACCGCAGCACCTCTCTGATTATGATGACGAAACACAGGTGCCAACTGCTGTGGCTTTCTGCAGTGTGCCAACCGGCAAGAAGGGCAGGGTTGAGGAGTGGGTGGACAAGGATGTGGAGGATAATGAGGTCCTAGACCCCACATGGAATGAAGGTCATGCAAGTGACGTGTTCAGTTTGGAGGAAGAGGCGGTGGTCGCACAGAGGCACCAGCACACCATAAGAGGGAGCAGGGTGCAAAAGCGGAGAAGCCGTCCCCTCAACGGTACGCCTGCTACTGCCCACCACACCCAGGGACCGAGCACACCAAAGCCAGCTCCAAGGAGTTCCCTGGCATGGCAGTTCTTCAGACAATGTACTGACGACAAGACATGAGTGGTTTGCAGACTGTGCAATGAGAGCCTGAACCAAGGCATAAACATGCTAAACTTGAGCACAACCTGCATGACCAGGCATCTACATGCAAAGGTCTGCTTCCTCTTCTGCTGCTGTCTCAGCCTCTTCCTCCACCTCTGGAGTCACAGTGGCACCTGCCACCCTGCAAACAGAGGATGTGGCAGCAACGCCACCACGTCCGCCACCATCCCCAAGCATCTCCACACTGTCCCATGGAAGCGTTCAGCTGTCCATCTCCCAAACACTGGAGAGAGATCCCTAGCCACCCGCGATCCCTGGCCCTGAATGCCAGCATTTCAAAATTCATGGCCTTTGAAATGCTGTCATTCTATCTGGTGGACAGTTTTGAAAACCTGATGGCGGTGGCTGTCCCACAGTATGTGGTTCCCAGCCGCCACTACTTCTCCAGGCGAGCCATCCCTTCCCTTCACAACCAATTGGCGGACAAAATCAGGTGTGCACTGCGCAACTCCATCAGTGGCAAGGTCCAAATAACCACAGATACATGGACCAGTAAGCACGGGCAGGGACGCTATATCTCCTTAACTGCACACTGGGCAAATGTAGTGGCAGCTGGCCCTGAGGCAGATAGCAGTTTGGCGCACATTCCTTCCACCACCGAGGATTGCAGGGCATTTCTCTTTGCCTCCTACTCTGCTTCCTCCTCCTCTACCACCACCTCATCCAGGCAGTGTAACACCTTCACCACCAACTTCAGCACAGCCAGGGGGAAAGACAGCAGGCTATTTTAAAACTCATATGTTTGGGGGAATAACCCCACACCGCCCAGGAGCTGTGGACGGGCATGGAACAAGAGACCGATGAGTAGTTGTTACCACAGAGACTCATGCCCGGCCTGATGGTGTGCGAAAAAATGGGCGAAATCTCGTAGCATCTCTGGACCTAGCCGGTTTGACACACATCCCTTGCCTGGTGCATGTGCTGAATTTGGTGGTGCAGAAATTCCTGAAAAACTACCCAGATATATCAGAGCTGCTGCAGAAAGTGTGGGCCATCTATTCGCACTTTCGGCGTTCTCACCCTGCTGCTGCTCACCTGTCTGCGCTGCAGTGTAACTTCGGCCTTCCCACTCACCGCCTCACGAGACTGTGTGTGCAGCAAGCAGGCAATAGTGTAGTTTAAGCTGCAGCATGCACGGGTCAGTCGCTCTGCGTAACAGAGTTTTCTTTTTTTATATGTCCCAATATTTTGGGGGCTACCCCAATTAAAAAAAAAAATAAAAAAAAATAAATAGTGTTGGCTACCTCCTCCTCCGCTTACACCATCATGGTCACTGCCTCCTCAACCTATGGGTCACTTAGTATAAACTATGTACGCATAGGTTGTGAAGGCCTTTCTCCATGCATCAGGAGTTGAGCTCAGTTTGAACAATGAAAGAGAATACCCTGCACTCCAACCCTCTCTCAAATGGATAATTCTGGTGATCCTCCTGACAGCCATGCTTTGGATTTTGATTTATGTTCTTCGAAAGCTAAAATCAAAGATTCCATCTAGTGCTATTTTATGGTTCAGCTGTATTTTTAATTTTTATGTTATTTTAAGTGATTTCTCTATCCACATTTGTTTGCAGTGCACTTGTCCTACTCTTACCCCCATTTTACTTCCTTTTGCAGCTCTCTAGCCCTTTTAAGGACTTTTATAGAGGCATTTTTGTGGCCAAAAGTTCGGGTCCCCATTGACTTCAATGGGGTTCGGGTTCAAGTTCGATCACGAACCAGGACTTTTTAAAAATGTTCGGCGGGACTCGAACATCCAGGTGGCCGCTCAACTCTATGCGCAAGAACAAAGTGACAGTATGTGAAGTAAGGATACAATGTATAGAATAAGGGATTAACATACCATGGAGTTTTGCAGGCAGAATAAGTGGTGTAATGAAATGTTGTAAGAAAGAGTGGTGAATACATATAACCCCCATGCAGTGTAAGGTACTTATGCATTTCGGTCATATTGGGCTGCCCACATATGATGGGAATGAAATGAAGGCCCAGTACGGCTGCGTGTGAACGCATTGGACCTGAAACAAGACCAATATAGCATTTACTTACAACCTTGCTATCTGTAAGCAGTTTCAAAATGAGATCTATGAAGGATATAATATACTCGTCTAAATAGATATAGGTGAACCGAAGTGCTTAATGGGAGGTCAAGATAGTGTACATAATGGAGGAATTACAACTACCCCATAAGAATGGCCAAATGAGGGTCTTAAGAATAGATAGGTTGCCGATAACATGTAGTATAATGGGGTATTATGCAACACCTTAAGACCGACGTAATGCAAATGAAATGCCTAAATGAGGTTTTGAATTAGGACATGGCATGTAGCCCACAGTGGGGCGTATGACCGCACATTGTAAAGGCCTACTGAAGGCCAGGAGTAAGAAATTGCATTGTCGCAGTTTGTATCCTGAGTTACAGGATGATTGTGCCACTGTGTTGGGAATAATGCAGGTGAAGGTAGGATGCGAATCAGAGAATTGTTGTGGAGAAGTACGTAGCCAAGACATGTATGTGATGAGATGGTAGAGAACCTGATAGAGTTACTAATAATCATCTAGTTTAAGAAATGGTGAAACAGAATAGAACTTGTATGTAAACTCTTATAAAGCATCATATAATACATACATACAGAGCCAAGTAAAACAGGGTGTTGGCAGACAGAAATAAACAGGAACAGAGGCCTCTAGAATGCCACAGTGGTTGAACATGTTAGCGGCCTTGACAGCCGTATTTAATCGATAGGAAGAGACGGGAGCTATAAGATATACATTAAAAAAAAACTACATGTGGAATGCTAAGGAAGATGAATATTATGCATACACAACAGGCATGGAAGGGTTGAACGCAACAGCAAATGCTAGAACAATGGTAGAATATCTCAGTAATATTAACATCAGCTAAAACTTGCTTAACTTGAACATGACTGAATGAGATTTACATAATGCGTGTAGATGCTACAAATAAGACAGTATATGTAATCACAATACCTAAGCCGGCCTGATATGGCCAAATATGATTCACATGTGTTAGTGTAACCAATAAACGAGCGACCTAAGTGGGCCGAAATGTTAACAGTGTCTAAAAAGTGGATGAGTTTGTACTATATAAGGAAACCAGTGCGGTCAAATGCAGACTGAATTTATGGAAGGTGGAAAATCGATGTGCTTGAGTGGTAGAATGAGGCCATAGCAGACAAATCATAAAATGCAGTAATCAAATTGAAAGCCCCTACTAGGCAGAGTAGGGCTTAACTGTAGGGCACATTAAAACACTCATAAAGTAGGGCTTAAGACTTACTTGTAAACTGCTTATGACTGGAGAAATCTAACTCAAAATGGCTCTCCAGACCACCAAAAGCACTTTAGTGTGCTATTAGACAGCAACAGAAATACCATGATGAGTTAGAAGGGGAGAGCAGGCAGAAGCAGCAGACAAGAGAACTGCAGATCTTGCAAGCGGTATTAGATTATACCGTATGAAAAGTACATAAATAAATGCATGCATGTTGTCATTCAGGGCACAACCACTAAACAGTGATTTCCACTTAGTTGTATTTGGGCAGCGGCCCTTCAAGTGCATGTAGCATTAATAGAGATCATACCAAGATGTAAGCAGTAGAAAATACAAAATGACCCTGGAATAACCTAAAATAGCAAACTACTAATAAAATATTATTTGCAGAAAAATGTTAAAGTAACTTCAGGAAAACATGTGAGAAATAGGACAACATTGGCGAGGGATGGCTTAGTACTTAGTAAGCATGCAATAAACAAATCCCAATGACCAAAACACATATAACAAAAGGCTGTTACAGTGAAACAAATCCAGTATTTTTTTAATTTTTTTTTTTTAAATAACCACATGTATAGGCCTGAGTTTGGCCTGACATAAATTTAGGCAGTCAGTTGTAAAACCTAGCCACATAATTAATAATGTAGGTTCAATGAGTGCCTGAATACTCAGAGGGCAGACAAATAAAACATTAAAAACAGGGTCGCAACTGATAAATTTTAAGAGTTTGAGTTTGTTTAGTTAGAAGATTTTTTTAAGACATTTAGAAGAAACAGGATAAGGATTTTTTTTCTTATTTTTCGGTATACAGAGAATGCATATAAAAAAGTCTATATTTCTCCCCTCAACAACATTTATAGGCCCGAGTTTGGACAGTTTCAACACCTTGCACATAAATACAAAATAGTGTAGGCCTAATGGGTGCATATATAACCGGAAGGCAGACAAAGAACACATATAAAGAAAGGATGACAACCAAATTGCATGATAAAAGTCGATATGGCCAAATACAGTAAGTAAAAGCATAAACCTAATTGAGGCATAGCTGTTATGCTATGTATGATTGAAATAGGCTGAATTTGCATCAATAGTGAAATTTGCCATATCTGAATGAACTAACTTAATGTTTGTAGAGAAAAAAAATAAATGTGCGAAGACTAACAGCCACAGCGGTGCCCCATGAGCTTCTAAGGTGGAGGCTTACTAGGCCAAGACCAGCTTGTCTGGAGGCAGTTTGTGTTGATGACCTTTGAACTGGAAGTAAATGGTTCTGTACTGAACCAGACAGTCTCAGCCCAGAGGGAGGGGTGACACATATATATATATATATATATATATATATATATATATACACACACACACAAGATCCATCAAGATCCAGATATATTACACAAGATCCAGCGCACTCACCCATCCACTAAACAGCAACTTCAATGTTGAAAGATTTTTAAAAACACCTAATCTAGGCAAAAATAATGGGGGTTTAGTTACATTATATGATCATACATTGCATAAGCCTGCCACAACGTCAATGGGTGAGTGCGTTGGATCTTGTGTATTGTATTATTTGGCCCCCAGCAGCACCCCCATGTATGCATGTTAAGGTGAGTGCAGCCAACCCCCTCTTGTTTTATATATATATATATATATTTGGGAGTCTAGCCAACTCCTTGGTTTTGCACCCCTCCCTGTCACAGGTGCCTCATCCCAGGGCCCTATTCAGCCTTGAACTGCAAAGAGCCCCAGATGGAATTTTTTTTCCCCAAGTAGGTTAATCTCATAAGAGCAGACATTAAGTTGTTAGTGTAGGACCTGCCAAAGATGGGGTACATTGACGTTGTTGGCAGGTTTATGCAATGTATGATCATATAATGTAACTAAACCCCCATTATGTTTGCCTAGATTAGGTGTTTTTAAAAAAACAAATAAAATCTTTCAACATTGAAGTTGCTGTTTAGAGGATGGGTGAGTGCGCTGGATATTGTGTATTGTATTATTTGGCCCCCAGCAGCACCCCCATTTATGCATGTTAAGGTGAGTGCAGCCAACCCCCTCTTGTTTTATATATATATATATATATATACACACACACACACACACACACATACACACATATATATGGAAGGCGTGGCCTGAAGTTGTGGGAGGGGCTTGGTTCCCCTTCTTAAGGAGCATCAACCCTTCCCTCATTACCTGTTGGGTCTGGCGAATTGTGGGTAGAGAGATCGTCACTTCCGGTTCTCCTGGCGCCATTCTGCTTACCTGTATCTCCGTGGGTAGCTTCCTGGGTCCCAACGAGTGCTGTCTCGTCCGGTTTCGCCCGTCTGGCTTCATTTCCTGGCCGGGCGATTCGCTGCGCTTGCGTTATGGCAAAATCGTAAGTTATACGGCCGTCGCAATTTCGGCGCGGCCGTTTTACGTCATCCTAATACTACGGTCGCACACGTGATAACTCCGGTAAATATTCACACGAATGCCGGCGTTCGGTTTTACGGCTTGTATACGCATATAGCATGTTACATATTATTTCGTATGGGGCAATTCGTTACATTCATATTATGCCCGTTCGTTTGCCGAAAGCTGTTTCACTTTTTATGTTACAACTTGTTGTATGCCCTAGGGCGACCTCTGGTGGCTGGTTCATTTTCACTGATTTCTCTCTCAAGTACATTCCACGACCCCTGGTGGTTATAAAGTTATGGCATTTGGCACAAGTAGCTTATAAATTCAGTTATGATTATAAGATATCTTATGCTGGTTAAAGTTTGTTGGGCAATTTGTTAAATATGTTTATTAATAAGTTGAACAATGCATTTACACTCGGTCACCTTATGATCATTTCGTTTGCCGAATCTCTAGTCTATTATATGGTATAATTATGATAGGCACTAAGGAGACCTCTGGTGCTCGGTTTCAGTACTATTTAGTTGCTTGCACTACCCTGCTGATCAGAAGGGTTATAATCACGACATCAATTGTTTGTAGGATTAGTGCATCAGTAGTCCAATGTTGTGTGCACCATATGAGTATCAATATACGGACATTTTGTCATACATAACGGTCAATTGATTAGGGACCTCTTGTATTCAGTGTTCTACACCAAGTCCACTGGGTTCTGCTACCCCACCAACTATTTCACTCTACATAAGTCAGTTCATATATTTAAATATACCTTAATGGGTCGCGCAGACCAGATTCCTCAAAGGTTTTTCTGTATTACTAGGTATAAGCATCCTTGCACTTTGGAGTATTCAGGTTCCAGTCACCTAAACTGTTGGAATATTATTTATAGGTATCTGATCAGCAGGGGGTCAAGGGCTACATATTTTAACCCTTACAAACTCATATTACTCTCGTAGGTTACTACAGCTCACCTGGGTCACGTGTCCTACTTTCTGCAAAATTTCACTACTAGTGAAGTACTACTGGTAGGTATCAGATTAGCTGGGGATTTAGGGGCACAATTTCATTTTATTTTACCCATACAAACGTCAATTACTCTTGTAGATTACGACACACTTCTTCTCATACTATCTGGCAACTTACTCAGCAGGTACGTCACGTTTCGACTACTTCTCCCTCACTACCTAACCTTTAGGGTTTTTACAGATACTGGCATACTAAAAAAAGGACCCACTAGGTATGCTTTTCTGGCCTTCTACGCCTTACGTTAGTGGTCCCGCGAGGCCAACACCCATCCTCAATTCGCAGGTACGGCATCCCCTCGGGCCCATTCATAGCTAGCCGCCTCGCTTAGTTGCATAGAGAGGGCCTCACTTGTCACTCCCATTCTGTCTTATGCCTTTACAAGTCACAGAGAGGCCACCACCCCGCCATAATGCCAATGGCCACGTACCCCACACGCGCCAAATCATAGATAGTGCCTCTCAAAGCCGCTTAGCCACTAGTAGGGCCTCACCTGTCACGTCGCTTAGTAATTCTTCGCCGCTTGGCATTAGTTACAATAGCCAGTTGGGTAGCCCCAGATAACATACTATTTTATGTTGTAGCATGTCACAAGTTCCTGAAGAAAGGGAAGATGTGTCCATCGCCAGTACACCGGCTAGATCGGTCACTCCATCACGGGGTGACGACAACGCAAGCCCTGCATCACTCAGGGCGTGGACTGTTCCAAGAATTACGGCTGAATTAAGGAAGAGAAATATTCCGTTCCCTGCTACAGCTAGGAAAGCTGAGTTGTACAGACTATTAAATACCCAGACTGATAACTCTGGGGCAGGGGAAGGATCCAGCGGGAACCATTCCTCAGATCTGCAGTCAGTTTTGTCGTCAGTCCTGACCTCTTTGGGTCGTATTACGGACAAACTGGACAAAATGGACGCAGATAGCCAGCAAAGGTCGCCTGCTACTGCAGGGAGCCCAGTTGCTGCAGTATGCTTGGACCCCCTACCGGGTAATTTACCAACTAGTTCTAAAGACCCACATATAATTAACCCAGCACACATGGTACCTGCTAAAACCAGAAAGGACATCTTGGAAGGAAAGGATATCAATCTGGTATCACTTTTGATTGCCTCACAAGATGTCCTTGAGAATAAGACATATGCATATGGGGATGTGTCGGTGGTTCTCAAGTCCAGAGATCCCCGGTTGAATCAAAAGCTTTCTATTCCAGAATTTGTACTGGCTTTTGGTATATACAGGGACGTCCTATGCTCTGTATATCCAAATAGGAGGGAAGAATTGGACCTTTA
Organism: Pelobates cultripes; assembly: GCA_933207985.1. Taxonomy (NCBI): domain Eukaryota; kingdom Metazoa; phylum Chordata; class Amphibia; order Anura; family Pelobatidae; genus Pelobates; species Pelobates cultripes. The sequence goes on from OW240915.1 coordinate 120,574,648, forward strand.
CCTCCACAAGCTGGTGGATTTGGGACACAAGT
>OW240915.1:120579679-120594679 GCA_933207985.1 Pelobates cultripes
TTAAGTACGTGGATTTCCACGTTAAAGAATGTGTAAAGGAATTACCCACATGTATCCGCGACACCAAAGATGTATTGGACAGAATTGCGAAGATCTCCCTGAAGGATAAAAATATAATACTCGCTACGCTGGATGTGCAGAGTTTGTACACTATTATTCCCCACATAGAGGGTTTACAAGCTCTCAGGGAAATACTTCAAGTATCATACAAATATCAAGGACCTCCTGTAGAATACCTTTTGGAATTTCTCCGGATTGCGCTCACGTGCAATTATTTTAAGTTTGAGGAGTTATTTTATTTACAGTTATCTGGGAACGCGATGGGGGCGGCCATGGCACCATCATATGCCAACGCATACATGTTTCAATTTGAGAAGAAGTATATTTTGAATCATAGATCTAGCAACATTATAGCTTACTATCGATTTGTCGACGATGTGTTCATGGTATGGAATGGTTCACCTAGTGAACTGGAAGATTTGGTATTATACATTAACGAGTTACCACTACCAGTTAAATTCACAATAACATACAGTGAGAAAGAAATACCGTTTTTGGAGATAAATTAGGATATACACTCCACCGCAAAAAAAACGGACAGAAATACCTTATTGGCAGCCACTAGCTACTATCCACAGCGACTTAAAGACTCATTACCCATTTCCCAATATATGAGGGTATTACGATACAACAGCAACCCCATGAACAGAGAAGGTCAATTAAAGGAGATGACCCTCAGATTTCAGGAAAGGGGATATCCGTTGAAGACTCTTGAGGAAGTGAAAACCCGAACAATTGAGAAATGGACACAGGAGATGAACGCAACACATATGGAACCAAGTGTGGCCATTCCTAAGATATATTTACCTCTTACATATCATACAGCTTCGACACAAATACGCAAATCGATAGACACTGGGACATGTTAAGCGCTGACAAACAGTTATCATCCATATTCCACGAGAAACCTATTATTAGCTACAAAAGAAATAGGAACTTAAGAGATATTCTAGTTCGGAGTGATCCAGTAAAGAACTATAAGAAGAGTGAAAGTCGCCATAAACACGGATGTTATAGATGCAGTGGTTGCGTCAACTGTAGCCATATGTTGTCTGGGAATTCCTTTGCCCATGCTCACAGTGGGAAAAGAATCGCCATCTCGCATTATATTACGTGTACAACAGATCACGTAATTTACCTTATTACATGTCCTTGTGGATTATCTTATGTGGGGAAGACGGACCTAACCCTACGGGACTGTATTCGAGGACATAGGTCCGGCATCATGACAGCCTTTAGGGATCAAAAAACCGATAAACCAGTGGCTAAACACTTCCTAGCAGCTTCACACAGACTCCCTACACTTAAGTTTATGGCTATAGACCATGTCCCTCCTTTGTCTCGTGGGGGTGACAGGTCTAAGCTACTACTTCAAAGAGAAGCGTACTGGATTTTTAAACTGGATACGGTTACGCCCAAAGGCCTTAATGAATATAATACCTACTCTATGTTCTTGTAACGTATGTACTACTTTCTGTAGTTATTGTGTCTTATTTTATCTATGGTTTATGTGGAATATATATGACCTTGCCTTAGGCACATAATTTCTTTTTAGGGGTTTACAATATGTAGCCCGGATCTATGGCATGTATTGTAACACAAAAATTTTTTTTTTGTTGTTGTTGAATATATTTTTCTTTATCTTAGAATTATTATAGTTGCATTATACCCATTATACCCATTATGAATTGGGTTTATTGTAAGATTATTAATGTAGTAATGCTTATGAATTGCAATCCTCAATTTTTTCTATTTTTTTTTTTGCTTTAGTGTCTGTGGCTCTTGATATCTGCAGTTTATTGTATTATTGTATATATTGCTAATATGTGTTGTTAACATGTGACTATGAGCAGGTACACACAGTATATACAATTAATTAATGTTTATTGGTACTGTAAAATTGTACAGCACACCTTTTGGAGGAGGACATAATTGTTCACATTGCATGTGTGTTCACACATTTTTTTCAAGGTTGTCTATTTTATTTTTACACACTATTTCACACTGTGCTCGTCCTATATTATGTGTACAATATTAGTATTGCTTATTGTATCCTCCAGATCATTACATATACACTTGGATGGATCACTATACAGAGGGTTCATATCACATTAGGATTACTCTCTCTGTTTTTGTATAGCTGGTTATAGTTTAAGCACATTCGTCTATTCGGACGATATGTTTATCACGTCGCTTAGCAACGGCGTATTCCTAAGCGCCATCACGTTTCTCACGTGGTGTCTCAGCTTCACTTCCGGGTATCGGACGGCTATCGATTTCACTACACACATTTTTTTGGTAAGTCTCTATTAATGTTTATCTATATATATTCACTGTATACATGACACTATTGATCTTGAAAAAGGCCCTTTGTGGGTCGAAACGTCGATCACTATATATTTTTTTGGCATATGTAATTTGCACGTTGGAGTAAATTAACCACTTGTTTAAGACCTGTGAGTGCACCTTATATATTATTTTTTGTATCTATTTTGACGCCAGAGGTTTGCACCCAGGCAAGAATTTTGATAGATTTAGAGCAAAGGGTGAGTGCCAAGTTTATTTCCTTTTTATGCATATATGGTACAGCGTTATACCATCTTGTGCACCCCCTGTCTTTTGTACCTTTTGATTATCTACTAATCGGTGTGTTTAGTGAAAAAAACTTTTTTCAAGACTTTCTTCATGGAGGATTTTTTATCCAGAGCAGGGGCTCTGGCAGACATTGCAGAGACATTGACCATAACAGATGTACAAGCACAAGCAGTACTTTGGCCACGTACAGCAACTGAATTAACACATACCAATACTGCTAAGGATCTTTATAATGATCTGATGAAATTTAGAAGACGTGAGGTGGACTTGGACCTACACAGTATTTTTATCTCAGATTACTATAGAGCCAAGAGGATACCTAGGGGCTTTAGAGAAAGAAATGCACCGACTATTGGGAGGCAGAATCCAGACTTTTGTAAAAAGTGGATGAACATCGCAAATAAATGCTCCTTAGACTGGATGGTACAGTGCACCTTATATATTATTTTTTGTATATATATATATAAATATATATATACACACACACACACACACATATACACACACACACACACACACATATATATATATACACACAAGTATAGTGGCACTCACCCTTTCAATGAATCAGTAAAAGACTGCCTTGGTGCAATCCCACGCTGGATATGTAAAGCAAAAAGGAAAGAGATGCACTCTCAGGTCTTTGTTAACAAACTCGATATTATTTAATAACAGGTAACATACAGCTGATCGACGTTTCGACCTCTTCAGGTCTTCCTCAAGATCATACACACATGCACATATATATATATATATATATATATATATATATACACACACACATATATATATATATATATATATATATATATATATATACACACACACACATATATATATATATATATACACACACACAAACACACATACATATATACCGTGTTTCTCCGAAAATAAGACCGGGTCTTATATTAATTTTAGTCACAAAAAACACACTAGGGCTTATTTTCAGGGTAGGGCTTATTTATTTACGGTACCGGTATGTACATTGAACCCCCCCTTTAATTAATCCACCCCCCCTTTAATAAATCCACCCCCTCTAATTAATCCACCCCGTCTAATTAATCCACCCCCTCTAATTAATCCAGCCCACCCTTTAATTAATTCACCCCCTCTAATTAATCCAGTCCACCCTTTAATTAATTCACCCCCCTTTAATTAATTCACCCCCCTCTAATTAATCCAGCCCACCCTTTAATTAATTCACCACCCCTTTAATTAATTCACCCCCTCTAATTAACCAGCCCACCCTTTAATTAATTCACCCCCTTTAATTAATTCACCCCCCTCTAATTAATCCAGCCCACCCTTTAATTAATTCACCCCCTCTAATTAATCCAGTCCACCCTTTAATTAATTCACCCCCCTCTAATTAATCCAGCCCACCCCTTTAATTAATTCACCCCCTCTAATTAATTCACCCCCCTCTAATTAATCCAGCCCACCCTTTAATTAATTCACCCCCCTCTAATTAATCCAGCCCACCCATTAATTAATTCACCCCCCCACCCCCTTTAATTAATTCAATTAATCCCAGACATAAAATATCTAGCGGTACTCACATTTCAAAGATTCCTTGCCGAGTCCGACCACTGGGAGCCTCACCGCCCGGAAATGGATCCTTCCGCTGAAGATCCGTGAAGGCAGACTGACGGCGCTGCGAAATGTCGTCATCACGTTGCGCGATGCCGCGGCCCGCAACGCTCCTCCTACAGTAGAAGACGGAAGTCTCGCCGCAAAGGTAAAATGCCTAGGTCTTATTTTCGGGGTAGGGCTTATATTGCAGCCCACCCCGAAAATCCGACTAGGGCTTATTTTCGGGGTAGGGTTTATTTTCGGGGAAACACGGTATACACACAAACACACATATATACACACACAAACACACACAAATATACAAACACACACACACATATACACACACACACACATATATATATATATATATATATATATACACACACACACATATATATAGTATCGTCTTAGGTCTGGAGATTTCTCCCACCCACCACACCTCCTTTATAAATAATTCATAAGGTAGGCCCTCTTTTACTTCAGGCCTACTACCTCGTCAGTTACGGCACACCCCAACTGACTTGTTCGATGCACGGTTTGCTTAGGTTACAAATTCTACGGCTTATGCCCTGACCACAAATAAATATATATATATATATATATATATATATATATATATATATATATATAGTGGAAAATTTATTCATACTTACCGTAATTTTCTTTTCCTGGCTATTATTCATGGCAGCATATACACATGGGTTAGCTCCTCCCCTACAGCCGATAGGACAGGAAAACCACCAAGGTTTTAAAAGGAGTCTCCATCCCTAAGGTTCTCAGTCAGTTTACAAGCTCTACAGTACATAAATAGAGACATTAATGGGTGGGAAGTATGTGGCAGCATATACACATGGGGAATACCCAAGCTTACAAAGGGAGGGACAGAATAGCCAATCAAATTATCAGAATAATTCAACATAGATAGAAGAATGAACTGAGTTAAGTACTTGAGTACCAAATTGTGCAACATAGACTGTTTTAACGAACAGTATGAAATACCAGACAAACGTGTCTAAAAGAGGTTCAAATGTTAGCTTACAAAAAGTGTCAGCAGAAGCCATTGCCATGGCAACCCATGATGCTGCAACAGCATTAGAGGAGAGTGCCCTGATACCCTCCAGCACAGGTAGAGAACGGACGTGACATCCAAATTGTGCCTCATTAATTGCTTCAATGTTCAATATGTAATGCAGGACAAACTAGTTCAAATACCAACTTTACAAAGTTTCAGCAGAGACCATTGCCATGGAAGCCCACGAGATGCTGTAACAGCACTAGTGGAGAATGCCCCAAATCCTTTGCTACAGGTAGAGAATGGCATTGAAAGGCTCTCACTTTAGGCACGATCACTGGTGCTACATGCAAGACAACCATATCCTGATGAAATTCAGTGAATGGGGGTACACAGGATCAAGCCTGGAGTTCACCCATTTCCCTTGCTGGGATACCAGCCACCAGCACTTTCTGTGCTACCTGCTTCTAGAGGTACAAATAATGGTTCAGTCAGGGCCCGTGTGACCAGTGGTATGTCACATATTGGCTTCACCACACTCAGTGGAGGCATGATTTCAATCAATGCCTATATGAAGCAAAGTGCAGCAAGTGCACACATTCACCCTGCTGAGGTACCAGTCACCAGCAACAGCAATGTCTGGGCTAACATCATGGAAGCTCCTGCTAGGAGTTCAGTCAGAGTCTGTGAGACCAGTGGTACGTCACATATTGGTTTCAACACCCTCAGCGGAGGCTTGAGTTCAATTGTTGCTTACATGAAGCAAAGCACCAGGGGCATCAACGCTCAATCGGTACCCTTCAGTACAGGTAGAGAATGACATAGATAAGCATTCACCATAGGCATTCACCCAATTTTCTAGATGGGGTACCAGCCACCAGCACTTTCTGTGCTACCACCATGGCTTCACCACACTCAGTGGAGGCATGATTTCAATCAATGCCTATATGAAGCAAAGTGCAGCTAAGTGTTCCTCTAGAGTGTTATAACACAGAACCTTTCAAGGCCTGAACGAGGAGTAATTCCAACAGACAAAAGCATGTCAAGATTAGTAAAGCCTGTATAGGATTGTAAGAGGATCTCAATGACCGTCTCAGGGATGCCTATACTAATATGGACTCCCGCATCAACACCAGAACTTGAGGATCCTGGTGTGTCATGGGGCCTTGTAATAGGTCTGGACGTACAGGAATTTCCTTTGGAGGTTCCAGAATAATCTTATTCATCATAAGAATTAGAGTCGACACGGTCTTCCACCGTCATCTTTTGCATTGCCTTTTTAAGAAGGTCGAAAACAGGAAAATATGTACATAAGACTAAAATTCTAAATTTGAGCCAGTGTATCCTGAACCTGAGCATTCTGGTCCTAGCATGTAAAAAATACTTCTGGACCGGGTAGTTCCAAGAAATGGCCATCAGATCTATGTAAATACCTTACAGACAATATGCGTCAACCACGAGGATACGTCAGGACATGGTTGCCAATCCACCTTGTCCACAGTTATTCGGCTCCAGCAAACAGCCATGGTATTCTGAGCCACTGGTTGTTCTTCTGTGCCCTGATCATTATGGGCTGGAATTCCATCAATACGTATCTGTGAGACCCATCTTGGTAGATAGAGGATACAGTTGCATTGATATTTGAGCAAATTTGGACCCACTCGTTCTTCAGAAAGCCTCTGAATTGAAGAAGAGCCTTGAAAATGACTCTTAATTCCATACAAATGAATGGAAATATTGTGCAACATGGTCCAAACACTGTGCAACCAATCTTATAAAAACTGGAATTCAAGCTAATAATTGACCAATGAGGTTCTGTTCACTGGAAAACTCAGAGATCTAATCCCTCTTTCAGCTGCCAGGGTAAGGTGCAACTCCACTGATGGGGACATAGTAAGTGGCTGGCTCCAATAATCTTTCTCTTGTTAGACCAAGATAGGAAGGATCTGTAAGGAATCCAGAGATGCCATTGGGCCCATCTGACAAGTCTGCTGATGGAAGCCAGGATTCATAGTAGTTGCATCTATTTTCTTGCGGTTACCAGGCAGAAATGAAGAAACTGGGAGAGAAAACCTTTATAATCTGTGGAACTGTTCCCGAGATAGGGAAAAGCAGAGCCTAGAATTTTCCACTCAGGAATGTCATCCACTGACATGGTCTGAAACTGCTTTTCTTGATATTCATCAAGCAGCCAAACTTTAGGAGTTATGAAAGAACTCTATACCTATGTGTGCCTGCCTTCTGAGGGTCTAAGGCTATCAGAAGTAGATCCTCCAGATAATGGAACCAGGTGGAGTTCTGGACTCTCAATAACATTATAAGCACATAGAAAGATTCTTGGAGCAGCATTGAGGCCAAATGGTAGGGCACTAACATGGAATTTCTCTTCTGAGCTAATGCCAAAGATCTCTGCAGATTGGACTGAAAGTAAACATCCTTGAGATATATAGAGGTAAGGAAATTATCCTTCCAGATTGCTTGAGATATGGATCTGATTGACTCCATCCCAAAGACTCTAACATTCAGCCTCTTGTTGGCCCCTCTTAGGTCCAGTGTAGGCTTTCATGTGCTTTTCCTCTTAGCACCAGAAGAGAGGCGAAACTTGTCCCTGGAACTGCTCTTGTTCTGGGACCTAAAAAAAAATCAAAAAAAATCACCTCTTCATCCAGAAGGCTTCTTCGTTCAGTGCTTTACCTTTGGATTCATTGGTCTTAATACTGTTGGCATGGAGACTCCTGTGCCCGTTAAGAAAAAACTCCAGTCTATATCAATCTGGACCATGGATACCACTCAAGCCTCCAGAGTATGACGAGCCCAGGTATGTGTGATCAGAAAAATTAGGCTCCTAGTACTGGAGGAGATATTTTCATTGCTGAAGAGCAAAACAACTGTGTTCTAGCTCCATTAGAACCTTGAAAGGCAGGTTTACCAACTGCCATGAGTTACCTCTGGAGTATTCCGTGCAGGGCCAGTATCTCCCTGTATCTCAGAAATACTGGTCACTGGAAGTTCTCCGGTTAGACTATGAGGAGCTGGGATCCATGGAACTTCCATCCTAAGGTACCAATATCTTGCAGCCCTCATTCGCCTTTTCAATGGAATTATCCAAAGTTTTCCCAAACAGCACCACCCCTTCAAATAGAATGGTGTAGAGGGCAGACTTGGAGGATGAGTCATTATCCCAGAAACAGAACCATAATGCTTTCTTAGCTGCTATAGATAAAGCCATTTGATCCAGAGGATATCCTTGTTACATCTAGGGAAGTTTCTGTGAAGAAGTCAGTTGTAACCTGAAGACTTCAGACTGCCTCTTCAATCTTGGCTTTTAATATCTCACTCCATAGTAGCCTTTAGATCTTTAATCACATATTTCATGTTTGTAGAAACAGCAGCGGAAATCACAGCTGGCTGGCCTCCTATAATGGTAGGCGTAAAATTTTGGACAGGTCTGCGTCCACCTGTGATCCATAAGTGTGCAACTTAGGTGGTGTAGTTCTGGGGTTGGAAATAACTTCCTCCACAGGTTAAAGCCTGGCCTCTTTTCTTACCCCTAAGACCTCTGGAACTTACTTTGTAAGCCCTGCCCGCATGTCATGTGGCTGCACAGTGATAGGTAATGCTGAAGCGACAACCTTCTGGAGGAAGTCAGTGCATAACCGATTCCATCCACTTTTTTCTCCTCGTAACCAAATCCTGGTGAAGACTCAGACACCTGACAAATAATAATAATACTTTACCACAGGTAATATTTAGTTAAGAAAAAATGTGCACTGTTAAATTCTATAAGAAACCAGCGAAACTGCTTTAAAACAGGCTAAAGACAGCACTTATCCATGTCTCGAGACCCTGCAAATACTTATCAAATAAGTGTAGTATGTTTACTATAATTTTCCCTTTATTTTAGGCACTTTCTGGCAATTGCCCTTATCCAAGATGGCTGCCACAACCTGTATTCCCACAATGCAAGTCATCTGTATTAGGCCCAATAAGGCACAAACTGCACACATGTGGGCCTATTCCGAGTGTGTTTGCTGTTTAGAGACCAGGGAGAGGACTCTGTCTGAAGCCTACATGGCCCCTAAACACCCAGGGAACCAGGAATAAATCACTGGGACCGAGGGAAAGCAAAATAGATAACAAAAGTGCCTGCAAGGAAGTTTAAAAGGCAACCATGTGCAAACAGTTAAAGTTTAAAGGCACCACAGTCTAAAGGCCTCAAGTTATAAAAGGTATCACAGTTTTCAAATCTAACAGTTTCCAAAGTGTAACAGTTTTTAAAATATATCAGTCTTCAAATGCACTCTAGTTTTCCAATGCACTGCGGTTTCCAATGACTTGCGGTATTACATGCAACAGTATTAAATGCAAATTTAAATGAAACAGTTTTAAATGCCACACAGCTTAAATGCAACACAGCTTAAATGCTTCCTAGCAAAAGCACAACCGCATAATGTACCACAATCTTAAAAATAAGGTACAGCTGTACAATGCACTTGTTTAACCCCTTAAGGACACATGACATGTGTGACATGTCATGATTCCCTTTTATTCCAGAAGTTTGGTCCTTAAGGGGTTAAAGATATCAAAGCTTAAATGCATCACAGCATAAAAGCACAACTGCATAATGTACTACAGCAAATAAAGTAATGAAAATAAAACAACATTCATGTCTGTAAGTAAAGGGAGAAAATTGCTCATGTTCTAAGGGCTGTAGGACAGGAAAAAGACTGAGGACCTTAGGGATGGAGACTCCTTTTAAAACCTTGGTGGTTTTCCTGTCCTATCGGCTGTGTATATGTGTATATGCTGCCATGATTAGCCAGGAAATATATATACATAAACACACACACACACATATATATATATTTTTTCCTGACATTATTCATGGCAGCATTTACTCATGGGTTAGCTCCTCCCCTCACAGCAGAAAGGACAGGAAATAGAACTCTGAAACTGGTATAAATAGATCCTCCCCCTTCCCATCAGGCAGTCTTTTTTCCTGTCCTTCACAGCAGTTTGGAAGGAGTCTGCTTATGCAGGCCTAGATTTTCTTTTATGCTCACCAGGCAATATTTTTGTAGCCATGCCGGGGTTCAGCCTCTAAGCCCTGAAGACCCAGCAACGCACTATTGTTAATACTGCAAACCTGGGTACCCCCTTTAGTGACCGGGGGTCGGACCCAACCTCTCCCTTAAGGGATGAAAATGGTCCACTGCATGCCAGGGTTCAGCCTCTTATCCCTGAAGACCCAGCAACAGGCCAGCTTGGGTACCCCCTCAGGGGATGAATGTGATATGCTGCCTACAGGAAGCCAGGCCTGGGTTCAGACTCTTATCCCTGAAGACCCAGCAACAGCCCAGCTTGGGTACCCACTCAGGGGATGAATGTGATATATTGCCTACATAATACCAGGCCAGGGTTCAGCCTCTTATCCCTGAAGACCCAGCAAACAGCACATCTGTAACAGTTGCCAGCCTGGGTACCTCCTTCAGCAATCAGGAGTCTGACCTATCTCTCTCCCTGAGGGGATGACAGCGGTCCACTGCATACATGAGGCCCAGCCGAGTCTAAGCCTTTATTCTTGAAGACCCAGTAAACAGCACTTCCATAAGGTGACTACCTGGGTATACCTATTCTTGGTGTTCCACCTTGTATGGGGTTGGTTAAACCTCCTCCCACTGGTGATGATGGACTGCATATGGGGTACAGATGGAAGCCTATAGTTTAAACAGTTTAGGCTGTCAGTTGTTCAAATCCCCATTTTGCTGTTGAAACACAGGCCTGCAGCTGTTCAGGTAAGTGCATTAGTAATTAGATTAAAACTAGTATAGGCACCTGGGTCTCTGTTCTTTCAGTCCCTCCCAGCGGCTTACATTAGGCTTCCTTCTAACAAATAGGTCACATTTAGGAGGTTTGTGTGGTGAGCATTTAGGTAAGTTATACATGAAAGGATGCTTGGTACAAAAGAGTGCTGATAATGCAAGGAGGCATTGTGCAAAAGAGTGCTTATGATGCAATAAGGCATTGTGAAAAAGAGTGCTAATAATGGATATCCTGGCTGTATAAAGTCTGCTGGAATTTCACAGTCCTGAAGAAATATCCAAGGTAAGAGAACTTCCCTGGGTGACTGAAGTACTCACATGGATATGATTTTAAAGTCCACACACACACACACACTTGTTCCTATCCAGATATGTGGCATTGATTGCTGTTATCTGTGCATTATCACAAATAAGCAGGCTTTTCCAGAGAGTGGAGGAATATACTGCATATGAGACCACGGGGCCTCAGTATCCATACATGATCTGGTGGTGGTACAGCATCGGTGTGTTTTTCACTTTATGCTCTAACATATGAACAGAGTGTGTCCAGTAAATGCTCTAGGTATGAGTTACTATAAGGACACGGCCTCAGTATATGTATCCACTATATGCTCTATGTAGGAGTTACTAGGAGGATACGGCCTCGGTATATGTATCCGCTATGTGGTCTGTATAAGAGTTACTGTGAGTACACCACCTCAGTAAAAGTATCCTATATATGAGATATATATATATGAGTTTCTATTGAGACACAGCCTCAGTATATGTGTCCACTATATGCTCTATGTGTGAGTTTCTATGGAGAAAGCCTCAGTATATGTATCCATTATAGGCTCTATGTATGAGTTACAATGAGGACGCTGCCTCAGTTTATGTATGCACTATATGCTCTATATGTGAGTTACTGTGAGGACACAGCCTCAGTATAGGTATCCACTATATGATAAATGTATGAGTTGCTATGGAGACACAGCCTCCGTTTATGTATGCACTATATGCTCTGTGTATGAATTACTATGAGGTCATGGCCTCAGTATATGTGTCCATTATAGGCCATATGTATGAGTTACTATGGAGACACAGCTTCAGTTTATGTATGCGCTTTATGCTCTGTGTATGAGTTACTATGAGGACACAACCTCAGTATATGTACACACTATAGGCTCTGTGTATGAGTTACTATGAGGACACAGCCTCAGTATATGTACACACTATAGGCTCTGTGTATGAGTTACTATGGGGACACAGCCTCAGTATATGTATCCACTATATTGGCTACGTATGAGATGATCGGAAGTCTCGGCTCAGTTTGTGTTCTTTATTTGCTCTAAAAACATAACCTTAGTATATCTCTCAACATGCTCTATATGTAAGTTGGTGTGGACATTGCTTCAGTGGATCTGTTCACTATATGCTTGATGTATTAGTGGAAACACAATATATGTGAATGATATAAGACACATCCTCTGAGTCCAATCTAATGCAGGTTTTTTTTGTGTGGGTTATTAGTCACAACCTCAGGATATATGAGTGGTGTAATATGTGCATGAAGTTCTGTTGAAAACAGCCTCAATTTATCTCACTCATATAATCTTAATATGTGTGCAGGCATAGTGTCACTGTATATATAGCAGAGGTAGGCTATTACTATTTGATCAGACTCAGTATATGTAACTGATATCTGTGTATAAGGTGCTGTTAGAAACATCCACAATGTCTGTGATTCACATAATCTGTATGCAGGTCGGTAGTATTAGATAACCCTAATTTATACACTGCATTGATAGATTTAATATATACAAATGATCTAAGGTCTGGGTTTTGCGCTGAAATGTAGCACTGCCTAATTTTAGCAAATACAAATGCACTGTTATACTGGGTAAGTAATTATTGCCTCCTGTGGATTTTCTATTTCAGTTTTTTTAAATGAAGTAGATAAGGAAACATACTGCTTTTGGCTTTGTATTAGATTCCTTCTCCCACAGGTGTTTCAGGATAAGCAATTAACACATTTTACCACTTCAGATAGATTGCAGGTGTTACTGAACCTGCCTGAGTGCCTCTCCCAGGAGAGAAGGAGACCTGAATTTCCAAAATGGAGCATGGTACTGTTTAACAAAATTAAGGCCTTTTTTGTGTGCACTCCTATGTATTTATACATGAGACCATTTCTGAGAAGTTTTTCTATTGCCAAGTATCCTCTCCTCTCTTATCAAGATAAGGAATGTTTTGGTGGCAGTGTTTTTGTCTTCAGATATATGCTGTTACTGATGCACAGCTTAGATCATGCTGATTGCAGGAGCATAAATTGGCCTATTAATTGTTCTCATAAATAGGTAACTCTGAAGCTATTACCTGATTTTAAAAAGCTGTTCATATTGGCTTGTTTCTCTCCTGGTCTTAACTTTAGTATCATTTTATTTTTCCACAAACTTCTACTCTGAAGAATTCACTACTACTGGTCTGGTTTGTGCTTTTTATTAAGTTTTTAACTCGGTTCTCTGGAATTGGTTTAACATTCTTTAGAACTGACTACCTTTCCTTAAAGCATAATATTTATAATTTGGAGAATGTACTAATTTTTTATTTGCAGTATTCTCTTTTATCCCTTGGGGACCTGAGAGTTTGGCAATCCCTTTAGGATATGTCAGGGGTAGCATGCTTTTTGTTCTTAAGGAATTAATGTTCAGAAATTTCTGACAAGATTCCCTTGTGGTGAAAGGGTATATTATAATTTCCTTTCTGCAATTAAATGTATTCTTTTATGCTCATATGATCCAGGTAAGTTTTTGATACTTAGTATTGCAAGTATTTTAATTGACACTGGAAGGTCTTTCTAGTCCCCAGGCCATTCTACCAGGTTTACTATTTCTAGTAAAATTCACCTGCTATCAGAACAAGAGAGGAAATCCCTTAACGGGTAACTCCATTACGGTCCTCTCTTCTGATCTTCATGGGGATTCTTCTAGTGGTCCTTATATCTGGAATTTGCAACCGAGGTGTGGCTTTAAGTGGTTGATTCATCCTACATAATATAATGTAATGCAGCTTGTTGATGACAAACAGTTGACTGATATGTTTTTCATGGTCTCTGTACCTAGATCGGTCTAAGTTATGGTCACTCCTTACATTGCATTGATTTAATACTTATGGATTATATACTTGTATTGGTGTTGATATCTTGCAGATAATACAAACTGCTTATTATTGCCATAAGCTCTGCCATAGTACTTCTTCGCTATCTGAAGATAAGGTAAGAATAATACAAACTGCTTATTATCGCCATAAGCTCTGCCATAGTACTTCTTCGCTATCTGAAGATAAGGTAAGAGTAAGTATGCGGTTGTTTATTCTCATAAGGATAACTGAATATCTTCCACTATCCTGATTATGTGTCGGTTGCCACAATGGATCATGTGCCTCTGGTTACCACCTTCTCATCAGTATCCTGCCGATTACATATCTCCTACTTATGTTACACAACGGTCTCTAATAAATTTGATTATACTGTTTGGCATAATCTGTACTATTTACAATGTTTCTTTGAATGTAGGTACTAACGTGATTGTCCTACTTATAATTTAGGAGTTTCCACAAATTCCACGGTTCATACCGATGTCTCTTTTCTTTCTTTAACTAATCTGTATATGACTCTTAATGCCCTTGCCTAGTAATGTCATTGGTTTATACCTCTCCTGTGCCTGATCATTATTGTATCAATTCATCCATGGTGTGAGGTATTGTTGTGAGTCTGATTTTTGCAATATATATGTGTATATATATTCATTATTGCAGTGTTTTAATAACACTTATTTCTCTACTAGGCTCTGCCTCTTTCTGACAGGCAGGTATTGATTTATTTCCTGTATCCACAGGTAAGTAGTTCACAAGGCAAGAGGAAGCAGTGTGAATCGTCATTAATAATTACATCCA
>OW240915.1:120597179-120609484 GCA_933207985.1 Pelobates cultripes
GAGGGCATTGTACTGGTCTGGTGCTGGCTGACCCCTAGTTCAGCCATTATCTTAATTCTCATACCCCCAGGAACCCCGAATACCCCTGGATGGGTCATCTAGGCTAAGCCCCCCCCTACTTAAGAGACCTCTGAGTTCTCTTATACAGAAGCCAGGGCTCACTTTTTTCTGCAGGTATGTTGGTTCACGTTGTTTTCAACACGGCCGTTTAGTTATTTTCCCTGCCCCTTAGTCCTGGCGGTCCGCGAGTCCAACTCCCATCCTCCACTTCGAGGTACTCTGCGCCCCTCGGGCCAAATCATAGTTAGTCTCCTCGCAAATTATATAGAGAGGGCGACACCAGTCACTGCCAAATACCCCCGTCTAATCATGGAGAGGCAAGTGTCCCATCACCAGTGTAGGTTACCACGCCCCTGGCGCCAACTCATAGATAAAGCCTCCCTAGCCACTTGGCATTAGCAGGACCTCACCTGCCACAAATCCTAGAATAATCTTTTGCCATCTGGCACTAGCTAGCCATCTGTTAATTCCCAACCCTGGTTACCAACATGTCTATTATATATTTTCAGTATGTCCCTACTCCCAGACGATGGTGAGGATATGTCAATCCCTAGCACCCCTGCTAGGTCACTTACCCCGACTCGCAAGGGCGACATGGGAAGTCCCTCGTCCATCAGATCATGGACTATCCCCCGCATTACTGCAGAAAAAAGCAGAACTGTTCAAATTGCTAAGATCCGACTCTCCATGCTATGGTTGCCTCCCTCATCTCTTCTATGGGGAAGTTCAACGACAGGCTGGAGAGGCTGGAAGCCCGTAGCTTCCCTGTACTGCCTCCTGGCCCTCTCACCGAAGTAATCCCGGTCATACCCACAGCAATAGCGGGTAATTCCATATCCACCAAGGCAGCCACCCACGTTATTAATCCTGCCCACATGGTTCCGGCTAATCTTAAAAAGGACATCCTGGAAGGAAAGGACGTTAACAAGACCAATCTCGCCACTGTGCATTGGAGGAGCCTGGTTGCCAGCTTCATGCCATGTGACTATGGCCCCTGGGATGTATTGCCCTTTAAAGACATGATTTGGGTATAATGGATTTGTGTTGTGCTGCTGCTGGCCCTTTAAGAACCATCTGGGGACATACTGTGGAGTTACTGGTGGCCACCATTTCCTGTATCAGAGGCACATGGTGAGAACAATGGATGAAGCACATGGTGAGAACAATGGATGGCGGCCATTTTAACTCACAGACACTGTTTGGACTTTTCAACACGCTGCCATCTCGCCAGTATTTGGTGCACAGAGACATCGTGCAGTGGTTTTGGACTATACAACAGGGGACACATTATACAGTAATTATTTTTCATATAGACTGCATAGGTTCTGTGGAATCTGCATTAAACTGTATCTTCCAAAGTACTGAACGGATCTGGATGAATTTTGGATATGTGGTTCACCCAGATCCACCGGTTCCATGTTTTGCATGTTTTGGGGTCCCTGTGATATGTTTTATAATACTGTATTTCTCTGCCTGTGATAATTAGATTAATCATATCACAGGCAGAGGGATGTACGGATTGATTGGCTGTGTTTCAAAACCCTGTGGGCGGTGCTGTGTTTGTGGATTGTGAATAAAAGAGGCTGTATGTGCCAGTACAGTCAGTTCCTGCTTGACCATCAAACCGAAGCCTTGTCTCGTTCTTGGGGGGATTTACTTTATGCTGTTAGAGACTGATTGCCAGGAGTGTAAGCTGCTTGGGTGCTTTTCCTGTTCAGCTGCTAGCAGCTATTCGTGATGGGGGGTGGAGCGATGACGTAGGGCGTGAACGCGCGGGAGCGTGCGTCCTTGCACGCGGAGATGCTGACGCCTTAGGGAGCTGAGCCTCAGGTCGCCCGATCGGACGAGACCCGCTTGAAGCTGCCTTGCTGCCTTGGAGCTGCCTGAAGCCTGAAGCCTGAAGCCGACTTCGTATAAAATAGAAGCCGGAATAACCAGGAAGGAGATCGGAAAAAAGAGAGTGGAGGACGGGGGTCGGATGAGCCCAGCCTGAAGCAAGCGTCGCACCAACAGCCACTGTGAGGGTAAGTGGAGCGATATTCAGCAAAGCTTCACTGATACACCCGGAAAAAGCTGTTTGGTAGTGAATATATGAGAGGGAACATAAAAGATAATTGTTGTTAACATTTAATACTTTAAGACTCACAAAAAAAAAAAGGGAAAGTGAAGGGAAAAGAAAAAGAGAAAATATATACATTCATTCTCCATGTCCACCTCTGCATTGTGGAACGTTTGTAATTGATTTCTCGTATTCTGACAGGCTATGGTGCTTTAAGTATCCACATAAAGATATTTGACTCAGCTGACTATCATAAAAGTTAAATACAAATATCAGCAAGACAATATTCCGTAAGACTTCTCAAGATAAAGCAAAGAGGCAACAATCAAGATTATAAAAGAAAACAGGAAAAAGCGCAACAAGCATAAGTGTTTAAAACTGTCAATCTGTTACAACTAAATATGATAGTTTAAGCAGAAGACAATAATTTATAAATGAAGTGTTTAATTGGAAGAAGATAAAGGAGCAAAGTCAAGCGAAAAATAAAGCGAAGAAAAGAAGGGAAATTATTATAGATTTTCAAAAAAAAAAAAGACATCTGAAAAATATAATTTCTTTGCTTTCCATTTGCCCCTTAAAGCACTATAAGTACTAAAGGCGTGGAACAAGCGTTAACATCACAAAGGTCCATTTGAATCTGGTTTAAAGGATAAAAAAAAATTTAATTTTTTTTTCCTTCTTTCAAGATGACCACTAGGAAAGGGCAAGATAATAAACAGCCCATGAAAAGAGAAAGAAAGTTAGAATGTAAGTCAGATAGGAGGCTCTCTTCTTCAGTTCCGTTGCAAACACAGAAATCGGAATTAGATCAACAACAAAATATATCAGATTCTTCCTCTCAATCATTTAAAGAAGCAGAACACCTATCTCCAAAGGGCATTTTCTCAAACTTAAGTCTAAAAGAATATAGCGCGGATGAATTACATATTTATCTTGAGTCCTGTTTTGAACGGCAACTTGAGAAAATCAAAAAGGAGATACATGAAGGTCTGTTGGAATTCAAAATGGAGTTATCACAGATGGAAAAAAAACTTAAGCAGTACGAAGAAAAAGTAGAATCAATGGAATTTCAGCAAGCAACAACAGAAGATATCATGAGAAAGACAAATAAAAAGAGAGAGGATATGGAACTCAAAATTGCAGATCTGGAAGATCGTTCCCATCGCAATAATCTAAGAATCAGGGGAATCCCAGAATCTGTCAATAGTGACAAATTGCAAGATCATATTAGGGAGATTTTCGTACAATTGGGTATACAAATGACAAATTCATCAAATTTCCTTGAAAGAAGTCACAGAGTTATGAAACCGGAATATGTGGATCAAAGCAAACCGAGAGATGTGATGATCTGCTGCTCGTCTTATAAAATGAAAGAACAAGTTTTAAAAGCATCAAGACTTACCAAGATGAAGGATCCACATAGTGACATTAGGATTTTTCCAGATATCTCCTATCACACTAGGATTAAAAGAAAATCGTTTGCAAACTACACAAAGATCCTGCATCAGAAGAACATTAGATATGCATGGCGATATCCCTGTAAAATTATCGTTTCGTATGAAGCAAGGACATATTCCTTTTCAGATGTTACAGAAATTTCAAATTGGTTCAGAGAGCAGAATTTTCAATTGGGCAATCAAGGAGATGAGGCTAAAGGACGTAGGAGAGAAGCTGTATAATTGAAAAACGAAGGTTTTTTGTTTTTTTTTCTCTTTCTCTCCCCCCCTTCCCGGTTTTATTACCTATACCCGGTCTAAGGGGAGGATAAAGAAGACGAAGATAGACTCTGTTAATTGACAAAAATCATAATTGTTATGCACTAGGAAGGTTCTTTCTTTGGGGATGATTGTACATGCAAGGATTTTTTTAGTCAATGTAAGATACTAGATGTTTACACAATTGGTTCATAAAGTTATTATTGGTAATTAAAGAAGTGGTTGCTGCTCCCTACATGCACTGTAATAAAAGGATGTAAGATAATGATTAAGGAAGGATAAGTATAATAGTTGCTATACATGAAGAAATTTCACTGAAGAAGGAATTGGGAACATTTAATTATTAGAATAGATGAGGAGTGATATTGAATTTGTCTTAGAAAGAGTTTGAGAGGGTGATTTGAGGGTAAAACTTTTTTTAATTTGATAATTCACAAACAAGCACTGATTTTTAGAGGAGAATTTAAATAATTAAGTTTCAAAACACAGCTTGTCAATTTTAAGCTGGATTTCACAAAACGAGTGTAAATTGATAAGTTACTGTTATTGCTATAAAAGTAATAAGAATACTGAATTAAATAGAGGTATTGAATGGATAGTAAGACAAAGGTTGATAATCGCAAGGGACTGTTTAATCACTAAGGTTTATGTTGGATTGTATGATAATTTATGTTTACTAGAAGTGGAAGAATATAAAAGGCCAGGCATGAAGTCTGAGACCCACTAGGAGAAGAGAGGGCGAGAGGAGGAAGAAGGATTAGGTAGAGATTGATAAGATAGTGCATTTTTATTTATTTTTTATTTTATATAGGATCTATTTGGAGGTTCTGTGAAAGAGGGAATATCACAGGTCCATCCATACTTCCTTTAAGGGATGTCTTTTATAAATGTGGTTGTGAATGTAAATGTTTTGTGGTTTTTTGATTGTTATAAGTTGACGATGATGCAAATATATGAACTAGTAAAAGGACACCTACCCTGAAGGGGATGTGATTCTGAAAAGAGGAAAAAAGGGAAAAAAAGAGAGAGGAGAAGATAGGAGAAGGAGAGGGGAAAAAAAGAAACGAGAAAAAGATAAGATAAATTCTCTATGTTTAATGTAGTTTCTATTAATGCACAAGGCCTGAATTCTCCACAAAAAAGGAGACTTCTAGCTGACCATATTAGAAGAGAAAATGCGCAAGTTGTAGGCATTCAAGAGACTCATTGGAGAAGAACAGAAGAGGGGAAATTTAGAATTAAAGATTTCCCTAGTTCGGTATGTTCTTCCTGTAAAGATAAAAAAAAGAGGGGAGTAGCTATTTTCTTCTCTTCATCATTAAATGTTTCGATTATCTATTCTAAAATTGATCCGATGGGAAGGTGGATTATTTTAGTATGTACAATAGAAGATAAACTTTACACATTTGCTAATATTTATGCCCCAAATACCTCTCAGATACAGTTTCTATATAAATTTTTTGCGCAACTAAATAAAATCAAACAAGGCCATACTTTAGTTATGGGCGATTTCAATTTGGTAACTGATCCCAATATGGACAGACAGTCTGAAAAGTCTAAAATTCCCTCGAGGAATGCTGTAAATCAGGCAAAAAAATTTAGGAATATAATACAAAATGAAGCTCTTTATGATTGCTGGAGGATTTTTCACCCTACAGAGAAAGATTTCACATGCTTCAGTAAGACTCATTGTTCTTATTCAAGAATTGATTTCATATTCAGAGATCGAAATTTGATAGAAAATGTGAAATCTTCTAATATAATCATGGTAACATGGTCTGATCACAATATGGTCAAAATACAATTAAAGAATAAATTTTTAAAGCAAAGGCCAGACTGGAAATTAAATGACAAGTTATTAATACCTAAAATTAAAAGGGAACAAATTGCAAAGGCTATAGACCTGTATTGGCAGGATAGCGATAATAACGAAGTGTCCTCAGTTACAAAGTGGTGCGCATTTAAAAGCGTCATAAGGGGGCACCTTATTAGTTTAGAAGCTGAGACCAAGAAAAAGCGACAGGAATCCCTTTCAAGTCTATATATTGAACTAAGTGAATGTTATAAAAAAAATATTATGACATCTACAAGAACTATCTCGAATCAAATTAGGATAATAGAAAATAAAATAAATGAAATTATGATCTCTAAAATAAACAGAAATCTTCAATATATGAAAATAAATTATTACTATAGGGGAAATAAGGCCGATAAATTACTTAACAACAAAGTTAAAAATTTACAAAAAAATAAATTAATTACAAAAATAAAACAGGGAAATGAAATATTAGACCCTAAAAAAATTGGAGAAGCATTTAGAAATTATTATTATAAATTGTACAACCTACCAGTTATATCTTCACAAGAGGAGATGGATAGGTATTTTTTGAATATTCACCTGCCCAAGCTGGATGATTATCAATTAGGACAATTGAATGCAGAGATTTCTTTTAAAGAAGTTTTTGATGCTATTGATATGAAAAAAAATAAAGCTCCAGGTCCAGATGGATTTACAGATTCCTTTTTAAAAACATATAAGGATAGGTTGATTCAGAGAATGGTTGATTGTTACAACATGGCGATGACTACAGGCAACTTACCTAAAGAATTGCTGGCCACAAATATCTTACCTATTTTAAAAAATAATAAAAACTCAGTAGAAATCACTAATTATCGCCCAATAGCTTTATTAAATAATGATTACAAAATTTACGCTTCTATAATCGCTAAAAGAATTAAGAATATAATATCCTCCCTGATCTCAGAAGATCAGGTAGGGTTTATACCAGGTAGGTCGTCTTCTAACCATATTAGGAAGATATTAAATATATTTTCTAAGATCCATATGAACAAAATTCTTTTTCTAACGATGGCCTTAGACAGAGAAAAGGCTTTTGATAGGGTCAGCTGGAATTTTATGAAAGCAACTCTCAAAGCTTTTGGGTTTGCAGGGCAGATTATGTCGGCAATTTTGGCCTGCTATTCTGCACCCTCTAGCAGGATTGTCGGAGGTGGGATTAAATCTGATTGGTTTATGGTATCGAATGGTACCCGACAAGGTTGCCCTTTATCCCCGCTGCTTTATATCTTAACAGCTGAACCTCTGGCATATGAAATACGAAATAATGCCGAAATATCTGGGTTTAAAAAGAGAGATAAACATTTTAAGTTATGCCAATATGCGGATGACACTTTATTAACCTTAACTAATCCAACTAAGTCAGTAGTAGCAGTTATGCAGGTAATTGAAAGATATAGCCGACTGTCAAATTATAAACTTAATGTTCAAAAAACGACGGTATTACCCTTCTATATGAAAGAGGAAGATTATCAAGATCTAACTAAATTTTTTTGACTTTAGATGGGGAAAAAAAGGGTTTTGCTTATCTTGGGATCAACATAGTGAAAAATCCTGGTAATATAATGATGGCCAATATAATCCCTTTGATTTGAGAATGTATTCACTCGTTAAAACAGTGGAATTCCATGCAGTTATCCTGGTGGGGTAGGGTTAACTTTATTAAGGCATATATTTTCCCTAGGTTTATATATCTTCTGAGGATGATTCCATTACAGATGCAGCCCCAACAACTAAAACTTATAAATAAGATCTTTAGAGATTATGTATGGCTTCAGAAGAAACCCAGATTAGGCCAGGATCTTCTATATATGAAATATAAGCATGGAGGTATTGGTTTCCCAAATATTTTTCTAAACCATCAAGCAGCTCAATTAATGCATACCCTCCCCCTAATCAAACAAGATAAAATCTTACAGAATTGGTTTGAAATAGAGGGGGAGGATATTACTATCCCATATTATATTGTAGAATTAATGTTGCCCTTAAGAAATAAAAGTCCAAATAGAAATATAGGATGTTATACAGACAATTTGATAACAAAACCGCTTGTAAAATTTTGGTCCTATTTTAAAAATCAATTAGAACTAAAAAATAAAATATTACCAGTTTTGCCCTTTAAAAGTCTAGAGGTCTGGATAGAAAATTTGAATATATCAGAATGGCTTGGTAAGGGGATCAAAAAAATAGAGGATATACTAGAGGGGAGTATGATTATTTCCTTTCCAAAGTCACAGAGAATTTATGGTCTTTCTTCTTCACAGACTTTTAAATATATAAGGATCAGGAGCTTTCTACAAAGTTTCCTTGGCGGTATTTCAAAGTCACCTTCAGTAGCCAAATTAAATGCATTGATAGACTCAGAGAAGGATATAAAAATATTAACTAGATGTGTTGTGATCATGAAAAGCATAAAAGGGTTTGTCCAGCCCTTAGCAAAAAGCAAATGGGAAAGAGATTTCTCAATAGAAATTAATATAAAGGATTGGAATAGGGCCCTTCATACAGTTTACTCTCTGGTACATTGCTTAAATATAAGGGAGGCTCACTATAATCTTTTAAATCGCTGGTATATGACACCAAATAAGATTCAGAAATTCTCTAAGGAAGAGTCCTCTAGATGTTGGAGATGCGGTAGCGAGGAGGCAAATGAATTGCATATATGGTGGGAGTGTCCTCCAATTAAAGCAGCATGGGAGCATTTTATGGGCCATATAAATACTCTTTTGAACATCACGCATATTTGGACCCCAGATACTCTGCTTCTACATTTAAATTTACCGCTACTGACTAAAGATAAGAAATGTCTATTAATACATGCTCTGATGGCCTTTAAGATGTCCATAGCCAAAACCTGGAAAAAAACCCTAATTGATTCATGGCCACATATTAAGACAATTATTATAACCCAATGTAAAATGGAAAGAGGTATAGCATCTAGTTTAAACATCAATATCTGTCTATTTGAGATATGGGATAAATGGATAAAGATTCTTGAAAATTCAATATAAGATAGTCTACTTATAGATAAAAAGGAGTCCCCTGAAAGGGTGGTAGTAAATAGGTGATAGGAAGGATATAATAAATATCAGGGAAACACTGTCAACTTTATTGTTAGTTATGTTTTGTCTGTGTAAGTGTGTAATATTAGCCCAGCAGCAGAGAGGAAAGTGAAGGCTATTTTGTTTTATGTTTTTGATACTTCCTTTCTCTACTGAAGTTTAAAGGTTGGAAATATTTTATATGGAGAACAAGAATAATGTTTATTAATGTTCTAGAGCTATAAGCACTGTAACACTTTATAATTGTCTCCCTGTAATTGTCTTTGTATGTAATTTACTGATTGTGAAATGTTTTATATCTATGTATAATAATATACTCTAAAAAAAAAAAAAAAAAAGTATGTCCCTATTCCCAGACGATGGTGAGGATATGTCAATCCCTAGCACCCCTGCTAGGTCACTTACCCCGACTTGCAAGGGCAACATGGGAAGTCCCTCGTCCATCAGATCATGGACTATCCCCCGCATTACTGCAGAATTACGCAAACGCTGCCAGGAAAGCAGAACTGTTCAAATTGCTAAGATCCGACTCTCCATGCTATGGTTGCCTCCCTCATCTCTTCTATGGGGAAGTTCAACGACAGACTGGAGAGGCTGGAAGCCCGTAGCTTCCCTGTACTGTCTCCTGGCCCTCTCACCGAAGTAATCCCGGTCATACCCACAGCAATAGCGGGTAATTCCATATCCACCAAGGCAGCCACCCACGTTATTAATCCTGCCCACATGGTTCCGGCTAATCTTAAAAAGGACATCCTGGAAGGAAAGGACGTTAACAAGACCAATCTCGCCACTGTGCATTGGAGGAGCCTGGTTGCCAGCTTCATGCCATGTGACTATGGCCCCTGGGATGTATTGCCCTTTAAAGACATGATTTGGGTATAATGGATTTGTGTTGTGCTGCTGCTTGCCCTTTAAGAACCATCTGGGGACATACTGTGGAGTTACTGAGTGGCCACCATTTCCTGTATCAGAGGCACTTGGTGAGAACAATGGATGGCGGCCATTTTAACTCACAGACACTGTTTGGACTTTTCAACACGATGCCATCTCGCCAGTATTTGGTGCACAGAGACATCGTGCAGTGGTTTTAGACTATACAACAGGGGACACATTATACAGTAATTAATTATTTTTCATATAGACTGCATATGTTCTGTGGAATCTGCATTAAGCTGTATCTTCCAAAGTACTGAACGGATCTACATAACTCTGGTTGCTATAAACATTAAGCCAGTTGCTATAACTATTTTACTGGATGTTATAAACAATTACAAAAAGCACATCAATGGTTGCTATACACATATCTCCTATTGCTATTATCCTGTATTTGGTTTTTATCAACATATATCTGGTTGCTATAAACAAACATGTTGCTATGAATATACCATTGGTTGATATAAACATATATTTGGTTGCTATAAACAAATCTGTTGCTAAGAACATACCTCTGGTTGCTATAAACATTAAGCCA
The DNA here is from genome assembly GCA_933207985.1 of Pelobates cultripes. Classification (NCBI taxonomy): domain Eukaryota; kingdom Metazoa; phylum Chordata; class Amphibia; order Anura; family Pelobatidae; genus Pelobates; species Pelobates cultripes. Next base: position 120,607,405 of record OW240915.1, read on the forward strand.
GTTTCTATAACAATTTTACTGGATGTTATAAACAATTACTAAAAGCATATCACTGGTTGCTATAAACATTAAATCAGTTGCTACAACTTTTTTTTACTAATTCTTTTAAAAATTTCTTCATATGCTAAAAGCATATCACTCGTTGCTATACACATATCTCCTATTGCTATTATCATGTATTTGGTTTTATCAACATATATCTGGTTGCTATAAACAAATCTGTTGCTAGGAACATACCTATGGTTGCTATAAACATTAAACCAGTTGCTACAACTTTTTTACTAATTCTTTTAAAAATTTCTTCATCTGCTAAAAGCATATCACTTGTTGCTATACACATATCTCCTATTGATATTATGTATTTGGTTGGTATAAATATATATTTGGTTGCTATAAACAAATCTATTGCTAAGAACATACCTCTGGTTGCTATAAACATTAAGCCAGTTGCTATAACTATTTTAGTGGTTGTTATAAACATTTATTAAAAGCATATCACTGGTTGCTATAAACATTAAACCAGTTGCTACAACTTTTTTTTACTAATTCTTTTAAAAATTTCTTCATATGCTAAAAGCATATCACTCGTTGCTATGAACATATATTTGGTTGCTATAAACAAATCTGTTGCTAAGAACATACCTCTGGTTGCTATAAACATTAAGCCAGTTGCTATAACTATTTTACTGGATGTTATAAACAATTACTAAAAGCATATCACTGGTTGCTATAAACATTAAATCAGTTGCTGCAACATTTTTACTAATTCTTATAAAAATTTCTTCATATGCTAAAAGTATATTACTGGTTGTTATACACATATCTCCTATTGATATGTCTTTGGTTGCTATGAACATATATTTGGTTGCTATAAACAAATCTGTTGCTAAGAACATACCTCTGGTTGTTATAAACAAACATGTTGCTATGAGTATACCATTGGTTGCTATGAACATTAAGCCAGTTGCTATAACTATTTTACTGGTTGTTATAAACATTTATTAAAAGCATATCACTGGTTGCTATACACATATCTCCTATTGCTATTATCATGTTTTTGGTTTTATTAACATATACTGGTTGCTATAAACAAATCTGTTGCTAGGAACATACCTATGGTTGCTATAAACATTAAGCCAGTTGCTATAACTATTTTAGTGGTTGTTATAAACATTTATTAAAGCATATCACTGGTTGCTATACACATATCTCCTATTGCTTTTATCATGTATTTGGTTTTATCAACATATATCTGGTTGCTATAAACAAATCTCTTGCTAGGAACATACCTATGGTTGCTATGAACATTAAACCAGTTGCTACACCTTTTTTACTAATTCTTTTAAAAATTTCTTCATATGCTAAAAGCATATCACTGGTTGCTATACACATATATCCTATTGATATTATGTCTTTGGTTGCTATAAACAAATCTGTTGCTAAGAACATACCTCTGGATGCTATAAACATTAAGTCAGTTACTATAACTATTTTACTGGATGTTATAAACAATTACTAAAAGCATATCACTGGTTGCTATACACATATCTCCTATTGCTATTATCCTGTATTTGGTTTTTATCAACATATATCTGGTTGCTATAAACAAACATGTTGCTATGAATATACCATTGGTTGCTATGAACATTAAGCGAGTTGCTATAACTATTTTACTGGATGTTATAAACAATTACTAGAAGCACATCACTGGTTGCTATACACATATCTCCTATTGCTATTATCCTGTATTTGGTTTTTATCAACATATATCTGGATGCTATAAACAAACATGTTGCTATGAATATACCATTGGTTGATATAAACATATATTTGGTTGCTATAAACAAATCTGTTGCTAAGAACATACCTCTGGTTGCTATAAACATTAAGCCAGTTTCTATAACTATTTTACTGGATGTTATAAACAATTACTAAAATATCACTGGTTGCTATAAACATTAAATCAGTTGCTGCAACATTTTTACTAATTCTTATAAAAATTTCTTCATATGCTAAAAGCATATCACTGGTTGCTATACACATATATCCTATTGCTATTATCCTGTATTTGGTTTTTATC
>OW240915.1:120609584-120779636 GCA_933207985.1 Pelobates cultripes
TTTAAATGGATAATCCAGACGTGGACCCCTTGCTCACGGTGCCTAGGGAGATATCAGCTATGCCTCACTGATGATGCCTAACAAGGCTGAAACGATCGTCTGGGGTTGCTGTATCTCTCGTGCAGAGAGAACTTGTTGGCATTTCGGATCTGGACTGCCCGTATGGGTAGGACCAGTCTGATATGCTTCAGATATGTTCTCTCTGTAATGGCACAAGATGAGCAAAAATCAGCTTGAGAACTGAGCGGGGACCGACCGAAGGGCAGGCTATTTCAGCTGCTGCCCGTTCTCAGTATTCTCTTGCGACCCATTTTTTGACTCTCCACAATTTTAAAGGGATAATCCAGACGTGGACCCCTTGCTCACAGTGCCTAGGGAGATATCAGCTATGCCTCACTGATGATGCCTAACAAGGCTGAAACGATCGTCTGGGGTTGCTGTATCTCTCGTGCAGAGAGAACTTGCTGGCATTTCGGATCTGGACTGCCGTATGGGTGGAACCAGTCTGATATGCTTCAGATATGTTCTCTCTGTAATGGCACAAGATGAGCAAAAATCAGCTTGAGAACTGAGCGGGGACCGACCGAAGGGCAGGCTATTTCAGCTGCTGCCTGTTCTCAGTATTCTCTTGCGACCCATTTTTTTGACACTCCATGGGAAGGCTATCCTGGTGAAGTCTCTGCATGTGATTCAAAACTCCAGAATGGCCGGTGTTCGCATGCTTTCGTTGACAGAACAGGGTGACCCATTGTTTCAGCGGTGGTAGGCAGAAAAAGTGTCAGTTTTTAGTTATATGAAATCAATGCCAAACACCGCTGGTCTTTCGTGCGATCTAAAATGGCCGTTGCCTCGTGGTCAACACGCGAACGACGACCACCCTGTATTCGGTTTTAATTACCACCAGTTAACCTCAACGCTTTAATTGAGATCAAGAGGTTAACCAGCAGCACACTTCTATTCTGGGTGGCCGTCCGTTCGGTAGATTTGTTCGGTAAAAAAAAAAGTAATTCGAATGCATGGGTTACAGAAACAAGTCATTTCCACGAATGGAATGCAAAGTAGATGAATAAACCAAGAACAGGCATACAGATGGTTCTGTCACAACTTGCATGTTCAGTTTCAATAAGGGAACATGATTCTCTGCTTAGTTTTAAGTATTGTTATGTCTGCTTTGTGTAACGTGAGCTGTTATATGATCCTGTGTGAGTTCTCTATTACTTCTTCAGAATGAATCTCCTGTTACTTGTATGTTCAATTTCATCCATGTAAGATGATTCTAAGCTTAATTTTAAGTAGTGTTACGTCTGCTTTGTGTAAAGTGAGATGTTACATGAGCCTGTGTGTGTTCTCTATGACTTGTCCAAAATGAATCTCTCTAACTTGTATATTCAGATTCAATTAGGAAACATGATTCTCTGCTTAGTTTTAAGTAATATAGAAGTAGAAAAGGCGGCGCTAATAGAAAAATGTGCTACTAATATAGCATGCTGCAAAAACACCTTAGTGTATAGTCACAACATACACTTACATAAACAAACAAAAATGGATATGTTGCATGTCTTTATTTTATGTAATAAATGTAACCTTTTGTATTTTATTGTATTTTACTGTCTTTTTACTACCATGTGCCTCTGTCCTTGGAGATAATTGGATTACTTCCCAATTATCTCCAGGATAGAGAGGAAGGATTGTGATGTCATTATGGTTTTTCCTATTCGGCTGTTTACGGCATTCATATGGTTTCCTGTTTGGCGGATTCGTGTCTTTGGTAGCTTCCTGAGTAATGTTATTTCTTCTTAAGGAAAGTGCGCTGTTATATGAGCCTGTGTATGTTCTCCATATCTTCTCCAAAATTAAATTACTTTTACTTGTATGTTCAGTTTCAATCAAGGAACATGATTTTCTGCTTAGCTTTGAGTAATGACATTTCTGCTTTGAGAAATGTGCACTGTTATGTGAGTCTGGGTGTGTTCTCCATTTCTTGTCAATAACACATTTTCATGTACTTGTATGTTCAGTTTCTGTTAAGGAAAATGATTCTGTGCTTAATTTTAAGCAATGTCTTTTTTGCATTGACAAAAGTGAGCTGGTGTATGAGTTCTCTCTTTCTTTTCCATATTAATTTCCTTTTACTTGTATGCTTAGTCTCAATCAAGGAATATGATTATCTGCTTAGTTTAGTTTGCAGGAGCTCCTGACCCTGCAGGATGGGCCTATATCGGAAGAGGCCATGATGGACTACCGGGGGGCCACCAGGAAGGAACTTTGGGATGAAGCCCTGAAGGATGTGCAGCGTCAGCAAGACGAGAAGCTCCCCACTGAAGAGCAGTGGCTACAGAGGCAAGTGGCTCTACAAATGTCTTTCCTAGGAGAGCAGCCCCTGGATGAGTGGGTAACAGAACTCGAGAACCTAGTATGGAAGGAGATTTGGTTGGAGGACGCCTACCAGACCCTATGGTGGTATACGGTGCAGCATAACCCCGGGAAGGAGGAGCTCGACAGGCCTAAGGGGGACGAGTACGATGGTCCTGGTCTACTACTGGATGCCATGGAGAAGAAGCCTGATTTCAGCAGCATGGAGGAGTTCCAATTTTGCGATATGCTTGCCTACAGGATGGGCATGCACGTTTGGGCTGACGACAACGAGGTGAAACCAGGCATGATGCACCTGGTAACCATGGAGTGGGAACTGGAGCAGGCCTACCAACGCCTGCTCTGCTCGATTCAGCCCCCATTTAACCTTCAGGCAGACTTCAGCAGGAGACAGGTCATGGGAAGACCTCCAGATGGCAGGTGGAGATGAGACTGAAGCCTTTCTATTGGCCCTACAGGGATGCTGGGCAGCCAACCCAGATCTCCAGCGGCAGAGCGAGTTCCAGGAGAGGAGACAACTGGTCTCTCTCCCCAGCAGCAGTGTATGCCCCAGGGAGCTGAAGGTGTCATGCTTCCTCCCCAGTGGCAGAGTGAGTTCCAGGGAGAGGACACAACTGGTCTCCCTCCCCAGTGGCAGTGTGCACCCCATGGAGCCAAAGGTGTCGTTCTTCCTACCCAATGGCAATGTGAGTTCCAGGGAGCCGAAGGTGTCGTCCTTCCTCACCAGCAGCAGTGTCCCCTACAGGGAGAGGAGGCAATCAGTCTCCCTCCCCAGCGGCAAGGTGAGTTTCAGAGACAACTTTTCTCTCTCCCCAGCGGCAGGACAAGGTTATGGGAGTGGAGACAGTCGGTCTCACTCCCTAGCGGCAGCATGTACTTCAGGGAGAGGAGAATATCACACTCTCTCCCCAGCAGCAGCTTACCCTACAAAGGGAGACCCTAATCTACCAGACGGTGCAGATGGGACCGTGGTCTCTGTACCCGACCTACTGGAATGCTGGACAGCCTGTCCAGATCCCTAGCTTTAAGGAGCACCAGGAGGAGGAGGTAAGTGATGACTCACCTCCCCAGCCAAGTGTCATCCAGGCTACCCTAGCAGAAATGCTGGCATCAGGGCAGAGTGCTGCAGGCCTCTGCCCCCAAGTCTCCACTGCGTTTTACCAAGTTGCACCAGACACTGGCTCCCCACTCAGCATCCTGGGACCCACAGGCCAGAGCCGGCCACCAGTAATCACAAGGTGCAGTAATCATTTGTTGTGGGTGGGCTACTCTGGTACTTGTCTATTGTGGGTGGGTTTCCGAAGGTCAGGTACCTGGTTAGTATGCAGTGCCCTTCACCACTTGTGCCTGGAGAGGACTAAGTGCTGGCCTCCTGCCTTGTGACTATGGTCCCTGGAAGATTTGGCCCTTTAACGTTGTTTGGGCATATTGGATTTTATTGTACTTTTTCTGCTCCTTTAAATTGTGTTGGATCCAGCCTAAGTGCAGTAATAGTCGAATTGGCCCCCATTCGACAAACGAACACGTGGCGGTGGCCATTTTAATTCAGCTGAAATTTTACCTTCTCCACACTTGAACGCCGTTCGACAATTCGAACGCCGTTCGACAATTCGAACGCCGTTCGACAATTCAAACATTGTTCGACAATTCAAATGGTTCGCCTATTCGAACTATATTTAACAGGGGAAATAGACCGGCCGCACAGCCTGATTCTCTGGAACTGTTTTGGGCATGAAAATGTGCGTGCTGTCTGTCAAAATATGACTTCCAGCTATCTCCCGAACCACTAGACCAATTCTCACGAATTTTGGATATGTTGTTCCCATAGTGATGCGGGCTATAAAAATGTAAGATTGGATGTATAGTTTTAAAGTTATAAAAATCGTATAAAAACTGTATTTTCCCGCCTGTGATAATTATGTTAACACATTGTGTTCAGGCAGGATTTTTGCTGGAATGAATGGGAGTGTTTAACTGAGTGTTGGTTTATGGGTGGTAACCTTGTGGAGAAATGTTTATATAAGAGCAATAAAGCCTCAGCGCATTCTGTTCCAGCTTAACCCTCGATCTACAGTCTTGTCTCTTATTGGGAGAATTGCTATATCACTACAAGGGATTGCTATGCTATGCATGCTCCCTTGGCTAATCACTACTAAGCTCTTTTAAGAGCTTGTTTCTGCTTTGCTCTCTTGGAGGAGAGCTTCACCCACTGGAACCTGGAGCCTTGTCGTAGTTCCAGGGTGGGTAGGAGACGGCGAGACCACAACCAAGCTGCGGCGGTTCGTGGGGTCTGTGGTAGTTATGATGTCTGGTGGAGTGATTGGAGCCCTCGAGAAGCACTAAGAGGAACATGATTCTCTGCTTAGTTTTGAATAATGTTATTTCTTCTTCAGGAAAGTGTAGACAGGCTCAGGCACCGAGCGTATTGGTGTTGGGGAGACAGGCTCAGGCACCGAGTGTATTGGTGTTGTGCAGACAGGCTCATGCAAACTGTGTACTGGTGTTGTGAAGACAAGCTCAGGCACACAGTGTAATGCTTTTATGGAAACAAGCTCAGGCACACAGTGTAGTGGTGTTATGGAAATAAACTCAGGCACCGAGTTTGTGGAACCACCATCCTCCATGTCAAAGTTGTGCAAGACTGGAGCCAATGACCAAAAGGATAAGGGGAGGCCTGACAGAAAGCAGTTGTTGTTGGGGGATTCGATTAAGAGGTGTGGAGCTGTAGAATAGTGGCCTTGTGAGATGTCTTCCTTGAGCTACAGAGATGTATTTGTAATATTGCGAAGCTAGCAAAGAAGGAAGGGGAATTGGACGTACATGTCCATCTAGGGACAAATTGGCTTGCAATGAGTTTTCAGATGTAAAGGAAGTGTTTTTGCCAATGATATACTGCCGGATGCTTTCAAACTGTCATTCTTGGAACTTCTGCGTGTCATTCAGAATGACAGATGGATGTGTATTAGGGACTTTATCTTGTGGCTTAATTTCTCATTGTAGCTCTATCTGGAATGGAAATTGTATTGGATCACCTGGTACCCTGACTGGGCACCTCCGTTGACAAATGCTTCGTAGCTTAAGCCGAGGAGCATGGAGGACACCACAACCACCGCAGACTCCACATCTACCGTAGCTTAACTGGAGTCTTGCCATCTTCCTTCCACCCTGGATCAACTCCTGATGCATGGAGAAATGGCCTTCACAAGCCTCTGCTATTGTGTACATAGTTTATACTAAGTGACCCATAGGTTGAGGAGGCGGTGACTGTGGCGGTGTAGGTGGAAGCAGTGGTGGAGGAGGAGGAGGTAGCCCCCAAAATATTGGGACATATAAAAAAATAAAACAAAGAATAAGTGCACTTAAGTATAATAATGACTGGGTGAGGCCGGTATAAATGTCTATTCTGAACAAGGTACAGACAAGTCTGGTGGGATCCATGCCTGCTTCATTTTAATAAACGTGAGCTTGTCCACGTTGGCTGTAGACAGGTGGCTGTGCTTGTCTGTGATAATGTCCCCTGCCATGCTAAACAAACATTCAGACAATACACTGGCTGCAGGGCAGGCCAGCACCTCCAAGGCATAAAGAGCAAGCTCAGGCCATGTGCCCAATTTGGAGACTAAGAAGTTGAATGGGGCAGACCCATCAGTCAGTACGTGTAGTCATGTGCACACGTACTGTTCCACCATGTTGCTGAAATGCTGCCTCCTGCTAAGACGTTCCATATCAGATGGTGGTGCTGGTTGTTGTGGCGTGCTGACAAAGCTTTTCCACATTTTGGCCATGCTAACCCTGCCTTCTGAGGTGCTGGCGGTGCCCCAGCTACATTGGCGACCTCTTCCTCCTCCTCTGGCTCCGCCTTGTGCTTCCACTGAGCCCCCGGTGTCAGTTGGGAATGCCCTCACCAGCACGTCTACCAGCGGAATTAAGGACGGCACGTTGTCCTTGTAAAGGGGGACCTGCAGGGTTGCCACACAGTAATCAGCACAAGTTAGAATGTGGGCAACAAGGCAGTCGTTGCACAGGCACTTCAGCATGTAGTTGCTCATGTGTGCCAGGCTGCCCAGAGACAAGGACAAGCTGTCCTCTGTGGGAGGTGTATCGTCTGTGTCCACCGTATCCCCCCAGCCACGCTCCAGTGATGCCCATGAGCTCATCCTCCTCCTCCTCATCCTCCAGAACTGTGCTGGACAATTGTGTACCTGGCCTATGCTGGTGCAGAAACCCACCCTCCAAGCCATTTGTGAATGACTGGCTTGATAACCGTGGAAATGACCCCTCTTCCATCTCCTCTTCCTCCTCCTCTTCCTCCTGTGCCACTTCCTCTTCCATCATCGCCCAAAGTGATTTTTTCAAAGAGACATAGAAGCGGTATAGTAAGGCTGAGAACGGCATCATCGGCACTGGCTATGTTGGTGGAGTACTCGAAACAGTGTAAAATGGCACACAGGTCTCGCATGGCACACAGGTGCTATTGATGGCAGCTACCAATGTACTCCTCAGACATGACTGGTCTGAGTAGAAGAAGGAATGAGGAGTAAGTACAAGCCTGACTGAAAACCATTTTATCACTTATGTTTGACTCATTATTTGTCATATACTATAAAATATCTATATAAGTATATATGATGTGAAAATTTAAATTTTTCTTCCTTTCTCTAATTTAATTATTTCATATCATACTATGAAAGTGAAATTTAATAATTTTCTCCCAGTTTTTATTTTTAATGTTTATCTTCATTTATGATCTTTGTGCTTTTACTCATAGTATTGATAATGTAGCCATAATAAAGATGCTTGCTATTATGTCACTGTCCATATACCATAATGTTTAAATATTATTGATTGTTCAAAATGTTGACAAAAATGTACAATTGTTATTTTTATTATTATTTAAAACAATTAAAACATTTGAAAAGAAAACTTATTATTAAAACTTATTATTAAAACTTTATTATATGAACCTTTGTGAGTTCTCTATTTCCAGTCCAAAATGAATTTCCTTTTATCTGAGTGTTCAAGTTCAACCACGGAACAGGATTAACTGCTTGATTTTGAGCAATGTCCTTTTTGCATTTAGAAAAGATTCCTTGCTTGTTTCTGAGCAAGTTGAGTTTTGCATTGAGAAAAGTTAAGTCTTATATGAATCTATATGAATCTATGTAGTGTGCAAACCTGATATTAATAATTGTTAATTATTAACACTAATTGACATTGAACAAACCTAATATTAATTAAGTAAATTGGTGTTAGTCTCACAAACATGTCCAGGTATGTCACAAAACACGGGCCTGTATATGTCGCAGATGAATTTAGGCATAAGCTGTAAGATGACACAGCATGAGTTGACAGGGTCAGGCTAAGTGCAGGAATATGTGCAGAGATAAGGTATAGCATGAGACTAACGACCAATCCCATTAGAGGTGAACATAAGATAGAAGAGTGGTAAAAGATATATGAGACAAGTTAACCGCAAGACGTGACATGAGGTCTTGAGTGGCCTTGATCAGCCGGGCCATCAGTCAATCCCATCCAACGCTTGTGCCAAGTCTTTGCTGGGCTGCACTTGATAAGATAATCTAAGGTGGCCCAGTACAGACTACCCACTCTTTGAAAAGGTTTAAAAGATGGGATAACTTGGCACTAGGGAGCTACCAACTTGCATCATGGATGCGTGGCCCAGGTCTTTGCTGTTTTCCCAGCGGAGAAGGTCCCTCCAGCCTTGACTGCCTGAGTTCCTCCAGACGTGTGCTGTGGAGTGACAACGAACTTCTATGGTGATGTATTTTAAGCTAATACTTAAGCTGATTGATTATTTAAGCTAAATGCATGCACAGTTGATAACCATTAGATGCATCTTAAGATAAAATTTGTTTATTTTATGCCAGACCGCTACCTATGTATTAACTATGCTGAAACACAAGGGGACCCTTAAAAAGCAGACTACATTGAAATTTGTGAAGAAAACTTTTCCGTAACTGCACCCAGCAATGAGGCTGCAAACTCCCACCATTGATTTCTAGACCATACTATGCGCATAAATATGAAAAAGGGGTATTTGGTTGCCTGTGTTATTTATAATTAGTTTTTTTGCCCTAATTGTTGTTTCCCTTTTCCATTGGTTTACTCATATTGTAAAATATAAAAACTTTTCAATAAAAATATTTTGAAAATAATTACTTTGGTAATAATTGTAACGGCACCCCCGGGCATAAAAGGGTTAAACCACAGTTTAGTAGATCTTCCCCTTCCAGAGACACAGGCACAGCTACTGTAGACACCAATCCACCGAACCGGAGAAGCATTGAATGCTGTAAACTGCCGAATAGGAAAAACCATACGAAAGGTTTATACTCCTAGCAGTCGAACTGGAACAGCATACCATAAATCACCCCAAGAATGAGACAAGGCTCCGTTTTGAGGGTCAAGCAGGAACAGACAGAGCTGTGGGTTTATTGTTTTTATGTACACATTAGTACCACCCACAGGGTTTTGGAAAACAACCAATAAACACGTACAATACACTCAGACACTCCCACACAAAATCCTCCCTTCTGCCTGTGATACAATTACCTTACACAATGGGTAATGTAATTATCACAGCCAGAGAAATACAAAAGATTGTGGAGTATATATTTTTTTGATATTTAATATTTTTATTTTCAATAAAAGGGATTGGGGATACAGAAAACACATATATATAAACTTTTGCCAGTTACATAACATTACATGCTAATTCATAACATTATATGCTGACCTGGAGATGTCTTAAGCTCTGATATCGTTAATATGGTGAAGGTGTAGCTTAAGCATTTGATAAAGTATAAACATCACCTGTTACAAAAGACTCGAATTGACTGTGTTACTGTTAATACCGATTGCTACGGTTACAACTCTATATGTTTAAGCCGAGGAAAACACGAATGGATTACACAAACTCTTTTAAAGACTCCATTCGTGACACGAACGAGGGACCCCCCAAATGCTGGTGTGTGCCGCCACTTAACCTCGTCACCCCGCAAAGTACCGAACGGTCGACCACCCGACCAGCAGAGTGTGGCAGCCATTAACCACCCAGGCGGCTGCGGTCTGCGGTTAACCACTGACTAATTGATGGGCCTGGGGGGGGAATCGACGTTCGCACACAAAGCACCAAAGGGAACCTACCGAACAACCACACGAATGGAGACCCCCTACAGTGGGTCGCGTGGCGGCCATTAGCCTGTGGTTTCTGCGGTTAACCACAACTCAAGTACCATGCTACCAGGTGGTCCTCGTTCATGTACTGAACGAGTTCCACTACCAGAGTGGGGCTTCGCATGAACTGATACCCGGGTTTAGTTCCATAAGTTGGAAGCGAGGTCCCGCTGCCCGCTAAACCGACTGAAAACATATCCGCCATCAGAGACTCCCGAGCCAAAATGCCGAACGGACTTTATACGGCAGAAATAGCCCATTCTGTTCGTGGGATTAGAGCGCCATTCGTATGGCTAATGTATCCGAACACGAGCTGTTAAATGAATGGTAGAATGAGCTGTTTTCCTTTATTAATGTTGAAGTTATGGATTTTTCTGCAGTTTTCTGGGACATAAAACGTGGTCTTTTCAGCGCTTGGAGATAATTAGATTGTATAACCGTTGGCCTCATTATCTCCAAGCTGGGCGGGTACTAATTCAAATGATACACTGTATTGTGATTGGATACTTGTCTGTACTGCACCTGTATTCCATCAGGTCCACAGGGGGCTGTCCTTGGACCTGAGGAATCACATAAATTGCCATGTTGTGTGCCAGTAAAGCCAGTTCGTTTTGACCCTCAACTTGCAGCCTCGACTCATGTTGTAGGGATCCAGGATATTGATGCTTATACCGTGCTTGGGAATATTCTACACTTGCAGCTTACTACCGAAAGACCTCTGTTCGACTCTCTACAGTGGGAACCAGGACTTCCAAGCGATCAACCCATCTGCTAGACCATCGCCCACCTCTAAAACCTTGAAGGGCTCTAAGCTCTCTGTCCCAGTTGTGTGGAGTATTAAGTGCAAACCTCCGTCTCTGGAGTTCCTTGGGAAGGCGGGGGAACGTGTATTTATTATGTTAGGTCGGTTTTGTACATTAACAACTGGTACTTGTTTGTGGCATTTGTTTGTGGTTGTCATCATGTTTTGTGGGCTACCGTTTGTGGGCTATGAGTGATAGATGGAGATAAGGGAGGGTAGGTGGTGGAGGGGGGGGATACTTGGATGAGACACTGTGCTTGAGTATGTGTAGGTGACAGTTTGGATCAGTATCCATTTTTGATATTGTTAATTGTTGGCTATTGTCGGCTTGGTCTGTTCTGTGTGTAAGTTATCTGGTATCTTGTCTTCATATGAGACAACATCACTTGTTCCGCTAGCATGTCTCTCTAAGCCTTGTGGTGGCCCATAAGGGCGAGCCATTGTTTCCACAGCTTTTCTGTCTTGCTCGGTTTCACGTATGAGTCAGAGGAAAGCACTTCATATCTGTAGTAATGGTATATCTTGTTGTGACGAGACCAATCTCGCCACATTGCATTGGAGAAGCCTGGTTTCCACAGCTTTTCTGTCTTGCTCGGTTTCACGTATGAGTCAGAGGAAAGCACTTCATATCTGTAGTAATGGTATATCTTGTTGTGACGAGACCAATCTCGCCACATTGCATTGGAGAAGCCTGTTGCCTTTGGATTATGGCCCCATGTTCCAAAGACATGGAAGCCGGGTCATTTGATGCTTGCCCTGTTTGAGTGGTGATACCCCAGATAGCTATGCCATTTAGCCCATTCGTATAATGAAAGACTGTGGGAAAGACATTGGCTCCATGGCAATTGAACTGTATGTGTGTGATCTGAGCACCATTCAGTAATAATGTGCGCTCAGATCTGAGCTATCTGGGGATATGTTGAATGTACCTGTTTTGTGCAATGGCTGCACAGTTATATGTTTTTATGTGTTTTATTGTCTTTTGCTGCCATGTATTCAATGGAGTTTTGCCTCTGTCTTTGGAGATAATTGGATTACTTCCCAATTATCTCCAGGATTGAAGATTCCGTGGAACTGGTTTTGGGCAGAAAAATCTTGCTTCCTTTGGTCACAAAGGACTACAATCTATCTTTTGAACCATTGGACCAATTTGTATGAATTTGACATATGTTTGTATTTGGAGTATGCTGATTCTGAAAGTGTAAGTTATATGTGAATGTGATGCATACTTTTCAAGTTATGAATAATGGGGAAAAATTGTATTTCTCTGCTTGTTATAATTACATTACCCATTGTGTAAGGTAATTGAATCACAGGCAGAGGGGAGGATTTTGTGTGGGAGTGTCTGAGTGTATTGTATGTGTTTACTGGTTGTGTTCCAAAACCCTGTGGGTGGTACTAATGTGTAAGTATGTGTACATAAGCTCAATAAACCCACAGATCTGACTGTTCACTGCTTGACCCTCAACACGGAGCTTTGTCTCATTCTTGGGGGGATTTACTGTATGCTGTTCCAATTTGACTGCTAGGAGTGTAAACCTATTTCTATGGTTTTTCTTATTCGGCTGTTTACAGCATTAGTGTGGTTCTGGTTCAGCTGTTTCTGGCATTCATATGCTTCTCCGGTTCGGTGGATTGGTGTCTACAGTAGCTGTGCCTCTGTCTCTGGAAGGGAAGATCTACTAAATGGCGGTTTACCCCTTTTATGCCTGGGGGTGCCGTTACAATTGGTGGCAAGCGGGTTTGATCTCCCTGCACCGAATGTTGTCTTCTTGAGTTCCACATCTCCAGCACTGAGGATTAACATCAGGATATATATGATGTAACTGTTATGGGGTAAGGTACCATCGATAGAATACCTTCTTGTAAACTTCTATGTGGGAAAAGCAGGATCTGATGCCTTTGAGGGCATTCTCTGGGCTACTTAAGGATAGTAAAACGTTGTCCGCAAACATGGTCAGTTGGAAGTTCGTGTCATTGATATGAATTCCTGTGATAAGTGGGTCTTGACGAATTTTGTGGGCTAGTGGTTCTAGTGAAAGGATGAAGAGAAGGGAGGATAGTGGACATCCTATCCTCATGTCATTAGTGAGATTAAAGGGTGATGAAACAAACCCCGAGTGAGATACCTGGGATGATGGGTCCCCATATAACGCCATGATCCCTCGTAATAGCTCCAGTGGGAATTTGTATTTAGTTAGTACTGAAGACATATAAGCCTAATTAAGCCTATCAAAGGCTTTTTCCGCATCTTAGGCCAGAAACAGGCTTTATGTGCCTCTTTCTTCTATGTGAGATAGTATGTTTAAAATTTTTCTGGTATTATCCAAACCTTGCCTTGTGATTTTTAGCCTCCATGAATGCCATTCTCCATTTATAAGGGGAATTTAGTCCCTTTGTATTCAGGGAGAAGACGTTAAGTGACATGGTTAAGGGTCACATTATTATTTTTATATCGCTGGTGTATAAGGAAGTTCCTGGGAGCTTCTGAGTCCCAGAGAGATGTGGTCTTATGGTGAGTTGCCTGTGCCTCAGCCATGGTGTTATTGGCAGGAGGTGTAAGGTTATGTCATGTTGACGATGTGACGTCAGGGCTGAAAGAGAATCAGAGTAAAGGGGAAAACATAAAACATTAAATAAACAATATACATAGTCCAAAGTGAGACCTAGTCGTATTAGTGGTTAGTGGGTACACTGAAGCCCATGTGGGGGGGGGAGAGTCCTATCATATTAACATTAGGGCGTTAATCAGGCATGGGTGGGGGGAGTGATCCCCGTTGCCCGTGTTATGGCTGGTAGGTCAAGTCAGGCTTTAACAGTTGGCAGTATATGGGCCCGGTGGCTTCTACATATAAACCCTCATATTTTCTCAATTTTTAGTTAACCTAACATGCAAACATTAGGTAAATTATATGCAGTATACACCTGCGAATTGTTCTCTGGAACCTTAAGTGTATTAAGGTTGGAGTGAACCCTGTATAGGTTGGTCAAGGGATAGCTACTTTGCTGTGGCAGAGGTTTTCCAGTCGTGGGACAGTTTCATCAGAGAGTTCATGGAGCGCTGCTTGTGGAAGTCCCTGGTGTGTTTGCATCTATCGATATCTTCCATTATGCCAAGAGCTTTTCCCCTTCTGGAGTGAGGAGGTGATGTACAATGCCATTTCATTGTACGATGAGTCTCACCGGGAATCCCCATGTGTATGGTATTTCGCCCATTCTTAATACTTTAGTGACCTGCATAAAGGTTTTTCTCGTTGATAAGGTGGTTGCTGATAGATCAGCTGGATCTTACTGTAGTCTCCAGGAAGTGTTGGCTGTTTTCTTGATGCCTGCATTATGGCATCTTTGGTAGTGTAATAATGCACTCTGGTTATGGTGTCCCATGGTACTGATGACAGGAGGTGTTTGGGCCTAAGCAGCCGGTGGATCCTATCTAGCAGTAGTGCTGGGACCAACAATGTGGATTTTGCCTTGGCATATGCTCCCAGGTTGGCCCTGCTGACGTTGTCAGGCGTTGTCAGGCATGCCTTGGATGCAGATATTGTTCCGCCTGTCCCTGTCTTCATGATCCACGAGCTTTGTGTGGATTGAGTTTATTTTTACGTCCATGGTTTCATAGGCCGCAGCCACATTGTTGTGTGCAGTAATAATTTCCGCTCTGATTTCACTTGTAAAGATGTAAAGATGATTACAGTTCATTCAGCATTTTCTGAATTGAAGATTTGGTGGCTGGAACAGCTTTGGTGGAGATGGATGTAACATCACTTCTGCCTGAGCTCAAGGCCGGCGATAGGGGCCTAACGATGCCATCTTGTGTGCGGCGTGGTGGCGATGTCATGGCCACGGTTTACAGAGATGTTGCTTTCAGTTTAGTTTTTTTTGTAGATCATTGTGCCATTGTTTCGGGTAAGTTTCTGTACTTACCTTATCCGAGGGCCTGCCGAGGTCCTCAGTTCCCGCCGCGCGCGGCTCGCTCGGGGCTTGGATGATGGCGGCACTGACAGCGGGATGCGGTCACGTGTCCCGCCTAGCTTCAAGAGCGCGCCGCGCGTCTCGGGCTCGCTCTTAAAGGGAAGGTGGGAGCCGAAAACTAAAACGGTCTCCCATTGGCCCCTGTCACCCCACATCCCCCATACACAAACATTTTGGGGGCGTGGATATGACAGGGGCCAATCAAATTAAATGCTAGGGTATTTATACTTACCTCTCCCTTAACTCCCTGCCCTATCGTGGTTTCTGTTTCAGTTCCCTTTAGCGCTTGTTTTGTTCAGTTGTGATTTTTCATACTTTTGCTGTAGAAACTGACTCTCTCAGGGATCTCTCACATGTCCATCACCTCGATTGGTCAGGCTACGTCCCCGGGGGAGTATCTTTTAAAACAAAAGTAAGGAAAACTAAATTGCATTTAACTGTGGCGATAAAGTGCTAAAACATTGCAATCCCAAATGGCCACTCACACTTTAAATTGGGTAATAAAGCCTTGTATATAATTAGCGGTTGAATCTTCTGGATCAGTTTTCGTGCCGTCGAGTATCCGATTTTAGTTCCATGAACTCAACGGCAAAAGACAGCTGACCGCGTTCGGTTGAATTAAAATAGGCGCCTCCACGTGTTCGTTTATCAAATGGCGGCCACTTCGAATACCTCGGCACTTCGGCTGCATCCGAAGTGCCAGTTTAAAAGTACAGATCCTTTCCATTGGAGTTAAAGGGCCAGAAGCAGCACAATAAAATCCATTATGCCCAAGTAACGCTTTTAAAGGGCAATCCATCCCAGCAGGCCCCTCCAAAAACTCATGGCAAACTCCCTTAAATGGGTGAGTTTGTCACAATGTACTCAAAAGAAGAGAATAAAATTGTAGTGGAAATCCAAGTGTGGAATAATAAAAAAAATGTTATTAACACACATATAGGTTCAAAACAGTGAATGTTATGATTTAAAGTCACCACTAGGCTTCCGTGTAAAGGACTTCCTCAGAGACTTGACACTATCAAGTTACAATCCAAAAGTAAACACTAACCCTCCCGTCCCTAGTCCTTTTATACCCCTTAAAAATGCTTAAAGATCTTTGATTGCCTTCAGCTGCTTCTCTGGTTTCGTCTGGGTGCGATGATGTCATCACGTATAACGTCTGGTGATGTCATGCATTCCACTTTGTGTTCCACAGCCGTAAACCTGTAAATGAAGGAGTTTAATGTTTGTTCTTATGCTGAATTGTATGAAAAATACAAGGCCATCACCCTGCCAGTTGTTAAAAAAAAAAAAAAATAGTTATGCTTTAAACTAAAATGAATACTTTTGATTAAAAATTCTCACAATTCATGTGAAACATTTTTCATCTCCTCCATGACTCTTTCAATTGCCACAAAGCCTTTGTTATGTTTGATAATTGTGTATAACGAGGTGTCATTCCCAGCTCTGCCAACAACTATTGGCGAGATTAGGAATCCAACCACATTTGGAGGGGGCATGGCTGGGCAGCGAACCTGATCCTTTGAAAACATTTTATTGATGACATTTTAATGATTTGGCGAGGTACCCATGATGATTTACAACTTTACTCATGTTGTTAACTCAAAAACAATACATTTTTTGTATGTCTGTTTTTATGTGGAAAATCAAATCATACAATCAAAATTTTATTTTAAAAAAAAAAACGGAAGGCAACAGCAACATACCCAGGAAAAGTTATCACTATGGAAAATGGCTGAAAACTATCCCAAGAGGTCAATTAACAAGAGTAAGACACAACTGTAAAATAAAACAGATTATAGAGAACATACAGAGCATCTAAAAAAAATAAATTTAACCAAAAAATATAAACCATTATTTTTGGAAAGGTAAATTAAAGAAATTGTCAATAAGGCTAGAAAGAAACTTATGATGCAGAGACCAAAAAAAGAAAAAATATTATAACTTTTCTTTTATCACCCAATTTTACATTTGAAAATAAGAAATATCCTAAATAAACATTGGTGTTTATTATGTAAAGACACAATTTTTTGGAATGGTATTACCAAAAAAGGCACCAATCATTTAAAAAAAACAAGGAATTTACAAAAACTTGTTAGCCCCAAGTTATGCACTAAAACCC
The DNA here is from genome assembly GCA_933207985.1 of Pelobates cultripes. Lineage (NCBI taxonomy): Eukaryota > Metazoa > Chordata > Amphibia > Anura > Pelobatidae > Pelobates > Pelobates cultripes. The sequence goes on from OW240915.1 coordinate 120,626,051, forward strand.
CCAAGAAAAAGCACTTAATCCAAATTAAAAGATTTTTATCCCTGCAACAAATGCAACACATGCAAGGCTTGCAAAAATAAAAGATATATACAAAGAAATGATTTAGTATTACAATTACCAAGTTTGTTATTTAGATGCTTCACTGCCCATTTGTGGAAAAAATACACAGGGAGAACGTGTAGAAAATTAAAGGAGAGAATCACCAAAACAACATTAGAAAAAACTCAAACGAACATATAGTACCGATCCACTGCAATAGTTGTAGGAAGTTTAACCCCTTAAGGACAGAGCTTCAGAAGTTTGTCTTTCACTTAATGACAACAGCATTTTTTGCATTTTTTTTGCTGTTTACGTTCAACTGTAATTAAAATAAATTCATTTAGTTGTTCTGATTTACAGAATATATATGTGTCTGGGATTTTTAGTTTTTTGGTAGTTACAGGTCACAAAGCACAAGGAGTAAAATAAACTTTTAATGTGGAGTGATTTTAGAATTTGGTATATTTGTCTTGTAAGCTTAATATCCATAAAAGAAAACAAAATCGACACACAAAAGTATATATTTATATAAAGTAGACATCACATGCTATTTACCAAAGGTTGTTTTCACACTTTCCACGTAACCTCTGCTAAATATTGGAGTAAAATTGTGGGGTTTTTTTTGTTTTTGGCACACAAACTTATAACAGAAATTCTCATGTGTATTTTGTAAAGTTGGTGTGTGTAATTCCTGTAACAGTTTTATTTTGTGTTCAGTTACATCTGCTGAGTAAAATGACACCCCCATTGTATGTCTTTGGCACTATTTCGTGAAGTTACAGTGCCATATAGGAGACCTGTCCTTTTTAGTATTCACAGTAGAATTTTGAGAGACGGATTTAATGAGCCTATGCTTCCACTTGGGGTATTATAGTAGTTTGACTATTCAAAAAAAAACACATTTGTAAAAGTAGTCACTCCAGGGTATCTCATAAGGTGCATATTGTGCCTTAACATGCCCCCATTATTTAATTAATATATGCAAAGTATGTGGTTAAAAATTATTTTGTGCATTTTTTACATACGGATTGCATTTTTGCTGAGCATTTTGTATATTTCATATGTGCTACTAAGTTCAAACCCCCCAAACTCATCTAAGTCTTCTAAGTAAAAGCACTATTTCATGATGCTACAGTGCCATATAGGAGACCAAGCCATATCAGTTTTTACTGAACTTTGAAAATGACGCTGGGCCTATGAGCAATTTCCAAGCGTTTTTAAATTCAAACTACCCCACAAAGTCCTACCATTTCTTAAAGAAGACATCCCAGGGTATTTCAAAAGGCATATTTTGAACCTTAGCGTGGGATCATTTTTCCGCTAGCTTGTACCAAGTGTAGTGGTAATAAGCATTTTTTCTGCCTTTTTGACACACAACGTGAGTTTGCACAGTATATTTTGCAAACCTTATGTGTGCTATGACTGTATAATACTTCATATGTTGCGCAGCTATGTCAGCTGAGTACAGCAATACCCCCGTATGTACCTTTGCCAGGTATATGTGGACATCGGAGGGGCACATTTGGGACACAGCCATTCCAGTTATTTTCTAGCTTTGAAGTTTTACGCTGTGTCCATGTTCCAATTTGGAGTAGTTTAGATTATTGGTTATTGAAACTTTCCCACAAACACATACTATTTATTAAAGAATACACCCTGGGGTAATTCTAAAGGCATATTTGGAACCTTGGCGTGGTATAATTTTTTCTCTAGTTTGTTCCAGGTGTAGTGGTAATGAGTGTTTTTAAATGTAAATTTTTATTTTTTTAAACTTTTTTACTTTTTAAAACTAGTTTTTAAAGTTTTGTTTTGCTTTTTAATTTTTTTAAACTTTCCTAAACTTTCTTAAAACCCCTAACTAGCAGTAAGCAGCACTAACAGTAAATTCCCCATTTTCCCATAACTCCCACCCACCCCAGCTAGCAAAATATATAATTATAAAATATTTAAATCAGTTAATTAAATAAACTGAACCCCTGAGGGTTAAAAAAATAAATAAAAGTTAATCGTCAGGGGTTAAAAAAAATTAGATCACAGTATAATACTGTGATCTGTATTTTGATCACTGTAGGCAGTGATCACTGGTAGGGAAGGGGTTAATTTTAATTTGGACTGGGTAAAGGGGGGTGTTTTTTATTTTTTACTTAAACGTTATTAAGACCTTTTTTAACTTAATTTTTAACTTCTTAAAGCTTATTTTAAAACTTTTTTTAATGTTAACCCCTAGTTAGCCTAACACCAAATCCACCAATTCCCCACTAACTTCCACCCACCCCAGCTAGTTAAATTTATAATTTTAAACTCAGGCAGACTGTGAGCACCATTAACCCAGCGATCGCTGCGATCACGGCGATCTGTGGCAGTCCGTCACTAGTCGTTAAGGGTTTCCCCTGAGTGACGGACTTTGTCCGTCACTCGTCACTAAGGGGTTAATTGGCAAGATTTTTCCATCATGGGCATTGAACATATCAATCCTCATTGAAAAGGGGGTGATAGAATTAAAAAACTCTCACAAAGGGAAATCTTTTGGATAAACAAGTTAAAAACATTACAAGCTTGTGTACTTAACTTGGATCTAGATTTATGGTGTTTCTTAAACATGGGAAAAATGTTTTTTTTTTTTTTTACATGAGACAAATATTTCCATGTATGATAAAAAGTCAACACATTTATTTCTAAACATGGTAACTCCCCTTTTCTTCTTCCTTTTTTGGGGCATCCAAAACCATAAACGTTATTTTTATGTGAATAGTGTAATAAACTCTGCATGTATATTTCTGTATCTGAGATTTTTTTTTCCTTTATTTTATTTTTACTAAATGGTGAATTTATGGACCAATCTACTGTGTCTCAGAAATTAATTTAGTTCCATATTACCATATATAATTGATTGTATTTTATTTACAGTTTCTTATATTTGTTTCCATTTTTAATTTACCGTTTTTTTCTTTACTTTGATTTTTATATATTTTTTTATTTTTCAATACTACTTTTTATTATTATTTCATTTAATTTCATTCATAATATCTTATTTTAATATTATATTTATTTTCATTTATATTATTTCAATATATGTTTAATTTAGATTTTCTTTCAATATTCATTTTCATTTCATATATTTTTCCATTTCTATTTTTTTCTCTTTTGTTTCATTATTTATTTTCATTTTTCTGTAATATATCTCATACCTTTCCAAATCTTTTATTATTTTTTATTGAATAGTGCAGAGTGTTGTATTCCTAAATTTCCTAACCCCCCTTCCCTTTTTCTCCCTCTCCCTCCTTCTCCTTTTCACACTTTGGGAGCTTTATCATACAATTCAGCATAAGAATGAACATAAAACATTATGAACTCTGGGTTTACGGCCGTGGAATGCAAAGCTGAATGTATGGCATCATCAGACATTATAAGTGATGACATCATTGCACCCAGACAAAACCGAAGGAACAGCTGCAGGGAATCAAAGGTCTTTAAGGATATTTGAGGGGATATAACAGGACTGGGGATGGGAGGGAGGGTGTGACAGACCCTCTGTCCCTGGATTTTAAACTTTTAAACTCTTTGTTCGATTAACCGTTCGTATGGAATTAAATTCACCTTTATTTTACTTTTGACTGTTCGAATAACAAAATATCTACCGAATGACCAGCCACCCAAACCTGGAGCATGGCGCTTGTTAACACCAATGACCTTATTAACACATCTAAAAACCATGAACACCCTAACATTCTGAGTGATCAACTGGGGGGTCGGCGTTCGTATGCCCGAACACATTGCGGCGGCCATCTTGGGATACAAATGCGGTCAGCAGTGTTTTGTCGTCAAGTGTATGGAACTAAAATCAGACACTCAACGGCACAAACACCGCTGAGACTTCCACTTCTCGTTCTGTTAGATACAATTTACCGTTCGTACACATCAATTCACATGTGTACGAACAGCCACTCAACTCTTTTAATGTATTTCGACTGTAAGAAAGAGACCAACCGCACAGCCTAATCCTCTGGAACTATTTTGGGCATGAAAACATGCATGCAGTCGGTCAAAAGAGACTTCTACCTAACTCTTTTACCCCTGAACCGATCTGGGTGATTTTTTCAATATGATGTTCCCCCAGATCAGGGCTATCAGGGGATATATGTTTTATGAGGTTTCCATATGTTCTCGGGGTGTTTGCAAAAATGGGTAAAAACTTGTATTTTCTGTGGAAGACAAGAGGAAGTCTTCAGGGTACCCTTGAAGCTTCACCACATACAGGGAAGTTTTCTTTCTGATAATATTTTGATTTGAACTAAATGTACTTTGGTTTATGAACACTAATATCTTTTGGTATTAGCAATAAATATAATCTCTCTTAAAAATCCAATTTGATGGAATTGCCGGCCTTGAATACTAACTTTGGCTTGCAAGCCTATTTTTGGACTGGTAGACTTTTTTTGTGGTATGTTTTTGCTATCTATTCTGTAGTTTGGTATTTTGGATACCCTGTTATTTATGAGGCTTGCCTGATATTTTATTGTCATGTTACACTTTATGTAATAAGGATAAAATGTATTTATGATTTACTTTGTGGTTATTACATGCATGGCAATGAGTGCAGACCTTCTGGAGCTCCATTTTTGTTATTGTTTTTCTTTATGGCTTATATTTTCTTTACTATTTTCTCACTACTTTTATTTACTTTTGGGCAACTACTGATGACTTCTGTTACACTGTGTTTTAATTTTATTAAATTGTTTGACTTTTACTTTATAAAAAGTGCTCTGTATATTGCATTGTACACCTGCATTTATACTTTCCAGCAGTCTGTGTGTTCCATTTTGTAATATTTCCTGTTGTGGAGATTTGTAAATCTGTTCTCTCAATAAACATTTTAAAAAAGGATTAAAAGACACTGGGATTAAAAGCTGGTAAGAGAAACAAGAGGAAAGTAAAATACACATCAAGATGGCAAAACATTCAAAAGGCGGCAAGAAATCCAAAAGAAGAAATTAGAGCAACAATACTTAATATGGGAAAAGGGATTCACAATGATACAAAAGAACAAAACAGGACCTAAGAGAGACACATGCGTAGACAGATGAAGATGCCTTGTGGGGGGGGGGAGGGGGCAGAAAGAAACAAACTCAATGTAGGTGTTATACTCAATTTTTAAATTTATTTTACTGCTGTATACTCTGATAAAAGAATAGCAAAATAAATTCAAACAAATGCATGTCTATGATTTACTCATATTCATATATAGAATATATATTTACGTAATATACAAAATATTGGTTTAGGTTCCTCTTAACCTCTTGTTGATGAAATGTATTAGCACTCCAAAAAATATACAAGAAATAGACGCTCCAACAAGAAGTCCAATGATAACCAATGCATGAGTTGGATAATTCTTTGTGACCAGTTGCCCCTGCAATTATTAACAATCAAAGTGAGTTTAAAAACATAATTTTAATTTTTTTTTTTTAAATACAATATTTTATATTGAAACATATCAGCATAATATTCATTTAAACAATGGATCTGTATGCATAATCTTCATATTCTAAGTTTTATTGTTGTTGGGAAATTTGTGTACCCTAATCATATCCATGTAAGGCAATCAAAACCATGTGCAAATTAATTTAATGGATATTCTATGATTGTTAGTCACAAAGTTTTAGTTAAAGCTGGAAAATGTGGATATCTGAATGAATACAAAATTCCAATTTGGCTTTTTACAAACTTTTCTTTATACTCCTTTAGTTCAGTAATGTTTGAACAGGGCTGGCACCATTATAAGGCAGCATAGAGGTGCTGCTGAAGTGGGTTGCAAAATTGAGAGTCCCTACCTGAAATAATTCTGATATTTATCCTCAGTTGAATTTGTAAATTAATTGTCATTAGGATGAACTACTTCGGGGGTCTTTAGTGTCCCTATATGTTACTGGGAGGAAGATGACATTTTACCCTACCCATTCTTTGAATGAAATGTGGGATATATTTAATCCCTTAAAGACCAAGACTTTTCTGCAATGCAACACATTTGTGACAAAAGCTTTTTTTGGAATTTTTTCCATTTATTTCCTGCAATTTCCCCTTTTCATTTCAAATTATTTAATAAAGTTTTAAATGTTTTTACAACAAAAATAATTAATAATAAAACATACTATTCAAGTGAGGGAAGGAGAGGGGAACTTGGAAAAAGGGAGGGGCATCCATCCATACTAAAGAAAATGAACATAATATTACATTGACATTTTGTTTTGCATCACATAATCATGACAGTAAATTTAAATTATAAATATTAGTTGTTTTTTATAAGCAGTTTTCCCATATATCCCAACTGCGTTAAAGTTGCATACATAAGATTGGGTTTTGGCAATATGACATTTTGTGCATTTTATTTTCTAAAATTAGATTGTGTCTTTAATCTTTAATCTAATAACAGAATACGCCGTTCTTACAGCAAAGTACCTATGAGCTTATTTGGAGAAAAAGGTTGAAAATGCAAGGAAGAGGCACACTAGCTTCTTTGGTACGCTGTAAGAACGGCGTATTCTGAATAACAGCGTATTCTGTTATATCTATACCAGCTATTGGGAGCTGAACTTGAAGTTAAAAAGATTTTTGAAATTCTGAATCTGTAAAGCTTTATCTTTGGAACCCTCCGGAATGAATGTAGTACATCTATGTAATGTAAATTATTATGTATTTGTGTTTGCGTGATTAAATTTTGTTTAATTGTAAATTGATATAAACTGTATTTGTTAAAAATTTAAATAAAGAAATATTAAGATAAAAAAAATACATTTGTCTTCTTTCATTTTTTCGCTAATTTCTATATAATATGTTCTTGAGTTATCAGGTAGATTGTATTTAGATTGTAGTTTTTAGAATTAAGTAATGGAATTTCCCTAAAAGAAAACATCCAAATTTGTTATAGAATAACTATGCTAAAAATGTATATTTATAGAAGGTAAATAAACTTAGAATATGAAGATTATGCATACAGATCCATTGTTTAAATGAATATTATGCTGATATGGTTAATTAACAGTGAGATTGGCATAGCTCTTGTGACGAAGTACCCTTTGCCACTTGGTCCTGGAGAGACCTGCTTGCCAGCCTCTTGCCCTGTGACTATGAACCTGGGGTGTATGGCTCTTTAAAAACATTACTTGGGCTTATGGACTTTTATGGGACTGGTGCTGGCCCTTTAAGCACATTATTGGGACATAGTGAGAATTGGAACATGGCCCCTTTAAAATTGTGTCCCCAGAATCCCCAGACTGTTAAAATACTTTGTTTGTGGCTTTTTCCCACTTGGATCAGTAAATGGGGCTTACCGAACCAATTACTGAACAGGCGGACCACACGCAAGTGGTAGTGTGCAGGCAATTTACCTCCCAGGCTGGCGGGTAACCGCAGGTTAATTGACGACCACTGCCGTCATACAGTCGAACACGTGGCGGTGGCCATCTTTATTTAGTCGAACGCGGTCAGCTGTGTGTGCCGTCAAATCCATGGAACTAAAATCGGCTCCACATTTGCACGAACACCGCTGACCCTTACCTTCTCCTCCACTTTGACATTTCGGCTAAAATCGAAGTGCATTTGACTATTCAAATGCACAGTTATACTAAGCTATTTGCCCGAATGGTGTCCCGTTCATGCATTCGAATGGGACTTAGTTATTTTTCAGTGTAAAATAGACAGCCCAAATCTATGGAACTGTTTTGGGCAGGAAAGCCATGCTTGCGGTCGGTCAAAAATGGACTTTCACCTAACTTTTTAACCACTGGAGGGAATTGTCTGATTTTTGGGTATGTTTGTATTTAGAGTATGCTGACTCAAAATATGTAACTATGGACTTATGGAGATTGTATGAATATTTTAGGAGTTATGAATAGTGGAAGATACAGAAAGAAAAAATCAATGCTAAACTGCCACAGAGAAATGTAGTAAGACAGCTGCACACCTCAAAGGGGAGTCCCCTCTAATCCCCTAACAGTAAGATAAAACACAAGAAAACAGACAACAGAATAAGGGTGCACCTAAAATGTATAATAAAATGTAAGTAATAAAATAAATTATATATTATAAAATGATGATAAAATATAATATAAAATTAATGGTTAACAGTGATCCAAATAACTTATCATAAATAACTTATCATAAGTCCATGTGTGGAAAAAAGGATTCTTGAGAGGATGGAGTAAATCTTCACGGTTGTATGCTTGAAATTCAGTGGAGCATATGTGAAAAGAAGTAAGACAAGAACAGGACTCCAATGGCACAGTATATAGGTGAATAAAATTATAAGGTAGTAATAGTAGTATTACTCACACTTTTCAGAGCTAAAATCCAGCTCTGATATTGCACGCGTGAAGTGGAATAATCCCCACTCAAGGATATATGGAGTAATATTTGAATGGCAGATATGTGGCATAGGTTCAGCGTCCAATATTAGTATTGTTCGACCCAGAATTAAAAGGATTCTCTGTTTTATGAATAAAAGATTTTATAAAAACATAAAATATATTACTCACATTATTTAGAGCAGGCTTTTACTGCTCGGTGTAAGCATTTGGGTGGTGTAATCCCCACCTGTGGATTCTTTATGTTTCTTGTAGGGTATGTAGTCAGGTAAAAAGAGAAAATATGGCAATAAAATAATTTATGCCAAAATAATTTCTTTATTATAAAGTAGTAAAACAATATCTAAACACGCTTCGCCTAAAAAGGCTTCTTCAAGAAGTAGCCTTTTACTATTATCTACTTGAAATAAAAAGATATCCAAAGCTTTGAAAATGCCAGTCAGTAATGTTCAATCACTTATTTTTGGGGATCTCTTGATATCAAGGTGAGGTAGATCAAAAAAGATTTCAGCCACAACTGTTTTCTTTTTTATTCATTATCTATGTGAATTTCCAAATGTAAAACGTCTTTACTGTAGCAATTACTGAAAGAAGTGAAACATCCTGATCCACTATTTTAGCCAATTTACTAGACATGTGCAATTCGTTTCGTTCCTTACGAATTTCCGGCAATTCGGCCTTAAATTAGAATAAGGGGGGCCCTATTGTCCTCCCCCTCTGGCCCCCACCCCTGAGCAGTGGGTGGGGGCCCTAAATTATAATAAGCGGTGGGTGGGGCCCTAAAGTAAAACAAGGGGGACCAATTGTCATCCTCCCCGGCCCTCAACCCTAAACGGTGGGTGGGGGCCCTAAATTAGAATATAGGGGCCCTATATTATAGGGGTCCTATATTATCCTGCCCCTGGCCCCCACCCCTGAGTGGTGGGTGGGGACCCTAAATACCACTAAGGGGGGGACTTATTGTCCTCCTCCTCCCTGGCCCACACCCGTGAGCGGTGGGTGGGGACCCTAAATAAAAATGTCACCCAAGCCCCTAGTCACACCCCTCCAAAAAAATTAATGAATCCCTAACTAACCCCCTCACCCTTATGCTTATTTCGGCCCCCCACCCACCATTGCTCAGTGGTGGGGGCCGGGGGAGAGGACAATAGGTGCCCCCCTTATTTTACTTTAAGTCCCCCACCCGTCATTTAGGGGTGGGGGCCACGGGGGAGGACCATAGGTACCCTCCATTTTTCTGATTTTGGGCCACCACTTGCCGATCAGGAGTGGGGACCGGGAGGGGCAATAGGTCCCCCCTTCAGGTTAGAAGCCCCCACTCGCACAGCACGGGTGGGGATTCGGGAGGGGGGGACACAGTGTTTTGTTTTTTGTTTAATAGACATGCCCCTACTCGCGGTATAGTGAGTAATTTTTATTTAGTATTAGTAAATTTGGCTGAAAGACCAATTTAGGCCTTTAAGCCTTCTGATAGATAGCTTCCTAATACTGTGGGAATTAGGGAGTTATCTACTAAGCGGCTGCAAGAGAACATCCGAAGTTCTGAAGTTGCCGAAGTTCCGAAGTGCCAAAGTACGGAAGTGCCGAACCGAAGTGCCGAAGTTCCAATGCCGAAATGAAACAAATATTTTCCCTATGAACATCCCTACAATTTACCCTCTATTAATGTTTGAATTTTGAAGCTTGAAGCAGTTAGGGTTTTAGAGGCAATGCCCTTTATAACATTCTTACACACACACTTGTTTATATAAATGTTTATTTTGTTAGTTATTGTGCTAAAATAGTCTTGTTAATTCATGCCCACCATTTATGATCTACCTCTATTTTTGTTAGTTTAAAGTTATTACTAATAGTATGGCTTATTTATGTCCACCATTTATGATTTACCCCTATTTTGTTAGTTTAGAGTTATTGCTGATAGTCTTGTTAATATATGTTCACCATTTATGATCTATCCTCATATCTTTAAATCTCAAATACTTTCTCCCCACCTTTAAATGCAGCCTGGGTCCCAAACACACCAGCATCTAGTTCCCAAGACTTTCAGCTTATGCATGGATGGCTTCCCACCCCAAGTTTCTCATTACATTTATAGATAGGACAAATTACCTGACAGCCCAAACACACTAATTATGTCTCTCAAACACTAATCACCTGCTAAATTGTCACACTCCTTGCCTTTTAACCTCTCACCCCTCTCTTGTAACTCTAATAGATCACCTTATCTAATTCTGCATTATTGAAACTCCTACTCCCCTTCTATATAATATAAAATCTTTAATTCTTCATATAAAATGTTCTCCCTCATATTCTTTACTTTCACCCTCACTTCTCAAAATATCTCTGTCATTCTGCCTACCTGTTCCTGCTGACACAACTTTCATTGCTCCCACCCTACTTCCCTTCCTTTTTTATTCATCCCATGCACTCCACTTGTACCTTTCCAACTTATCTTCACCATTTTCTTCTAAATCCAGAAAATATAAACACTCTCACAAAATCTTTAAATCGGGGGCGGGGCCGGGCCGCCGGGCCGGCTGGCAGCCATCAACTTTAGCTCCAGACCCGAGCACTTGAAAAAGGCACTAAAAGTGTGTGCTGAACACCCCAAAGTGGACATCTCCGCAGTACTGGGGAAGAGCATAACCCCAGCATCAGAAAGACACCCGATAACCACCGATAGCAAACAGTAAGGTGGGTGCTGATATCCCCGGCCTACTCACGATCTGGAGCCTCAGGAGGCAATAGAGCAGGGCAGGCAGTGCGAGAGAGCCCTGACATAACACGGCCGGTGCCTGCCGGTGGTGCGGCCCCCGCTCCCCCACCCATGGTCGGCAGAGGTAATCCTGACCTCATGGCGGCGGCCCTCCTGGCGACGAGAGTCCCCGGGCTGGTGTTGTGCCGATCGCCTATACTGGCAAAGGCTGCCTGCGGAACAGCCTGTCAGAAGACTGGACCATACAGATATGGGGACAGCCACAACGGTGGATACTTGCAATCGGCTGTTTAAAATCCATTTAATTGCGCATTTGACTGCTCTGAGAAGGGACACAGTGAAAAATACTCACCTGCCATGGTGGTCCGGCTTGGACAGTGCGTGTGACCTTCGGTGCTACCGGCCTCCAGATGGATTCTCTGGCAACCGGCCCGCAAGAGGAGTAGGTGCCCTGGCCTCCGGGTCTGAGGGGTCCCCGGAGAGACCTGTCCCTGATGCTGTGAGCCCTGTGGACCAGGTGGTGGCGGGCCTCCAGGCGGACCGGTGGCCGAGACAGGCGTGCACCACCCCCAAGAGTGTGGCCGGCACCAAGAGAGACATGGGTGCACACGCTCCACAGAGGCTTGAGAGGTTCTGGTGAGGTGCAGGGGGCAGACGGTTCGTCGACTCTAGGTGTGGGGGTCATGCGGACAGTTCCTGCTTCTGAGTGCCCACGGAGCCATGGAGAGTCCTGCTGGCGGGCTGAGGCCTGCCTGGGGGAGACGGATGGAGACTTGGCTGGCTGAGGGGCATACTGCTGCTGTGCCATAGACGGCCCTTGTCCGACTAATATAAAGTCCTGCGTTGCTATAATTCTTATTTAATTAATCTCTACTTAATGTAATGTTTCGTAGATCTAAAACCGGAGGTTTATACCCCCATCATATCACCCTATGTTAAGAAACAGCCTGCTTACAGTTTAACCGTTCTTTGCTTATTTCCTAGATGTGTTTGTAATATCAAGCATATAGATTCTGTGGGTCCCATCTTAGGGACATCAGTTACCGCTTACCTGAGGGCACGAATTAAAGACATACAACATACTACCCTGTTTAAACGTGTGGAGAGGAAGCTATACAGCAACCAATTAAGCCCCTAAACTCCCATTATCTAATCTCTAAATATCATTTTAATATCTAAGAGTGAAATATTAACCCTTTCTCTGATATTCTAAAGGTGTGCCCTTGTGTTATGCCATATTTTAACCCCCCCCCCCCCGGGGACTCGCTAATGGGTTGCTGCCTAATGCTTAATCAAATAAAGTTGAGAACAGGCATAAAACGCTACTTAACTTGACCTGTTATAATTCAGCGTAGACAACAGTGCAAATACCTCGGTTCAGATTTAGCTAAATATTGTACTGCTAACATATGCCGACTGCAAAATAGGATACAGAGAATGGCCTATTATCGCTAATGTTGGAACGGATATGCAATATGACATTTGCCTAACCTTTGTTATGTTACTTATGTTCACACACTTTAACCTTTCTGCCTTACTAGGCTTTGACTGTTCTAATTCGATATATAATACACTTTGTGGCATATGCTTATGACAAAAGTTTATTATGCACCGTTTGCCTCCCCTGCGTGGGATGACTGCTTTTCCTATGTACCAATAAAATTATTTAAAACAAAATCTTTAAATCCTGCTCCCATCTTTTCTTCTTTTCTATCCTTATAACAGCTGGTGATGTCTCTCCAAACCCCGGTCCCACACTTGCAAACCCATCATGTGCTAACTCCAACAATCACTCCAATCTCATACCCATCTCACGCAATTCTTCCTTTAAATTCTCCTTCCACAGCCCTCTGTAATGCACGCTCTGTTTGCAGTATTACTAAATCCACAGCTGTGCATGATCTTTTCATCTCTCATTCCCTACAATTACTAGCATTAACTGAAACATGGCTCTCTCCCTCTGACACTGCTACCCCTGCCTCTTTATTCTTTGTTGGTCTTCAATTTTCCCACAACCCAAGAAACTCTGAAAATAAAGGTGGTGGTGTAGGGTTTCTGCTCTCACCTCACTGCTCCACAACCCCTTCTCTCTCTTTCTCATCATTTGAGATTCATTCAATCTGCCTTTTCAAACCCATCTCTGCTAACATTGCTGCCTTGACCACTTCTCTTCATTGACCACTTTGCTGCCTGACTTCCTTACTTCCTCTCTTCTAACATTCCATCTGTAATTCTCGGAGACTTCAACATTCTTATTAACCCACCCTTGACCCTAGCAGCCTCAAAACTACTTTCTATTACCTCCTCCCTTGGGCTATCACAGTGGGCTAATTCCCCCACGCATGTAGCAGGCAATACTCTAGACCTTATTTTCACTCATGAATAGAGTTGAGCGAACCCGGACTGTAAAGTTCCGGTTCGTACCGATCATTACGTTTTTTGTACCCCGGACCCGAACAGGGACATTTCACTGTATGTTCAGGTTGGAGTTTGGTGTTTGGCAATTTAATGGCGCGTTTTGAAAGGCTGCAGGGCAGCCAATCAACAAGCGTTTGACTTGTGTGCCCTTAGAAGCCTACTAATGGCATGGCTGTGATTGGCCAGTGCAGCATGTGACCCAGGCTCTATATATAAGCTGGAGTCACGTTGCGTTGCACGCACATGAGCTCTTATTAGTGTAGGGAGAGGATGCTGCCGCTTCAGGGACAGATTAGGAAAGAATACATTAGTGGGGTGCACTTCATATCTGAGAGTCAAACAGAAGCATCAAATACTGCTGTCACATTGCAGTTTTAAAATGTAAAATATTTTGGGTGCTAAAAAGAACATCAGTGGGATGCACTTCTTATCTGAGAGTCAAATAGAAGCGTCAAATACTGTGGTTACAGTGCACTTGTAAAAATTCTAATTGTTTTGGTGCTAAACTGCTAAATAGTAAATTTGGGGTGTGCTCTTCATATCTGAGAGTCAAATAGAAGCGTCAAATAGTGTGGTTTCAGCGCAATTGTAAACATTCTTATTTTCTGGGTGCTAATGTGCTAAATAGTAAATTTGGGCCCTGCACTTCATATCTGAGAGTCAAATAGAAGTGTCAAATAATGCGGTTACAGCGCACTTGTAAAAATTCTAATTGTTTTGGTTCTGAACTGCTAATTAGTAAATTTGGGGTGTGCTCTTCATATCTGAGAGTCAAATAGAAGCGTCAAATACTGCGGTTATAGCGCACTTGTAAAAATTCTAATAGCTTTGGTGTTAAACTGCTAAATAGTAAATTTGGGGCGTGCTCTTCATATCTGAGAGTCAAATAGAAACATCAAATACTGCGGTTACAACGCAATTGTAAACATTCTTATTTTCTGGATGCTTATTTGCTAAATAGTAAATTGGGGCGTGCTCTTCATATCTGAGAGTCAAATAGAAGCGTCAAATAGTGCGTGCACAGCACAATTGTAAACATTCTTATTTTCTGGGTGCTAATCTGCTAAATAGTAAATTTGGTGCCTGCACTTCATATCTGGGAGTCAAATAGAATCGTCAAATAGTGCTGTGACATAGCATTTTTAAACATTCAAATTGTTTGGCTACTAAATAGTACATTTGGGGCCTGCAGTACATTTCTTGCAGTCCAATAAACAAAAAAAATAACTAAAATAAATTGTTGACTTTTGGCGGTTACATTGTCGCCTGATATAAACCATCTGTTAGTTTGGTGGGTGAACGCAAAGAATGAGGTGAGCGTCAAATAAGGGACGTGGCCCTAGTCATGGTGCTGCTCGTGTTGGTGGAGCTCCTCTTGCAAGGAGAGGACGTGGTTGATATGTGCCAGCTACACGCACAAGTGAAACACCTTCCTCAGGTGCGAGTACGCGACAGAACCTTCAGTGTTATATGGTAGGCCCGAATGCTGCTCTTCGAATGGTGAGGCCAGAACAAGCACAGGCGATAGTAGATTGGACAGTGCCTCCAGTTCCTGCACATTCTCTCTCACCCGGTACCCTGCTGAAAGCTCAGAGTTGGCACCTGCAGCCCATGGCCATCTGTTTTTCACCTCACCCCCATGCAAATCAGCCAAGCAGTCTGACCCACAAGTCATGCAGCAGTCTCTTATACTTTTTGATGACTATGTTGGCAAGGTTTCTGTGGGCCATCCACCAAGCCCTGCCCCTGGACTAATGCACAACCACTTATGTGCCAGTATGTGGACATGCAAGGACCACCGCAGCACGTTTCTGATGACAACGAAACACAGGTGCCAACTGCTGTGGCTTCCTGCATTGTGCAGACCGGCACATGGAGGATGATGACCCCACATGGAATGAAGGTCATGCAAGTGACATGTGCAGTTTGGAGGAAGAGGCGGTGGTCGCACAGAGGCACCAGCACAGCATAGGAGGGAGTAGGGTGCAAAAGCGTAGCAGCCGCCCCTTAGACTGAGCACACCAAAGCAAGCTCCTGGTGTGGCAGTTCTTAAGATAATGTGCTAACGACAAGACATTGTGCAATCAGAGCCTGAAGCAAGGCATAAACGTGCTAAACCTGAGCACAGCCTGCATGATCAGGCATCTACATGCAAAGCACGAGCTGCAGTGGAGTAAGCAACTCAAAAACCAAGAAAGGTCTCAGGCTCCTCCTGCTTCCTCTTCTGCTGCTGTCTCTGCCCGTTCTTCCACCTCTGGAGTGACAGTGGCACCTGCCACCCCGCAAACAGAGGATGTGGCAGCAACGCCACCACGTCCGCCACCGTCCCCAAGCATCTTCACACTGTCCCATGGAAGCGTTCAGCTGTCGATCTCCCAAACACTGGAGAGAAAGAGGAAGTAGCCCCTAGCCACCCGTGATCCCTGGCCCTGAATGCCAGCATTTCAAAATTCATGGCCTTTGAAATTCCGTCTGGTGGAGACGGACAGTTTTAAAAACCTGATGGCGGTGGCTGTCACACAGTACGTGGTTCCCAGCCGCCACAACTTTTCCAGGCGAGCCATCCCTTCCCTGCACAACCAATTGGCAGACAAAATTAGGTGTGCACTGTGCAACTTCATCAGTGGCAAGGTCCACATAACCACAGATACGTGAACCAGCAAGCACTAGCAGGGATGCTATATCTCCCTAACTGCACACTGGGCAAATGTAGTGGTGGCTGGGCCTGAAGCGGATAGCAGTTTGGCGCATGTCCTTCCGCCACCAAGGATTGCAGGGCATTTCTCTTTGCCTCCTGTTGCCTCCCCCTCCTACTCCGCTTCCTCCTCCACTACCACCACCTCATCCAAGCAGCATAACACCTTCACCACCAACTTCAGCACAGCCGGGGGAAACGACAGCAGGCTGTTTTAAAACTCATATGTTTGGGGGGAAAACCCCACACCGCGCAGGAGCTGTGGATGGGCATGGAACAACAGACTGATAAGTGGTTGTTGCCACTGAGCCTTAAGCCTGGCCTAGTGATGTGCGATAATGGATGAAATCTCATAGCAACTGGGCCTAGCCAGTTTGCCGCACATCCCTTGCCTGGCGCATGTGCTGAATTTGGTGGTGCAGAAATTCCTGAAAAACTACCCAGATATATCAGAGCTGCTGCAGAAAGTGGGCGCGCTTACGACTATCTCACCCTGCTGCTGCTCGCCTGTCTGTGCTGCAGCGTAACTTTGGCCTTCCCGCTCACCGCCTCATATGCGACATGCCCACAAGGTGGAACTCCACCTTGCACATGCTGGAGAGACTGAGCGAGCAGCAGCAGGCGATAGTGGAGTTTCAGATGCAGCATGCACGGGTCAGTCGCTCTGCGGAACAGCACCACTTCACCACCAATGAGTGGGCCTCCATGAGAGACCTGTGTGCCATTTTGCACCGTTTCGAGTACTCCACCAACATGGCCAGTGCCGATGACGCCGTTCTCAGCCTTACTATCCGCTTCTATGTCTCCTTGAAAAAACGCTGCGGGCAATGATGGAAGAGGATGTGGCACAGGAGGAAGAGGAGGAGGACGAGGGGTCATTTCCACGGTTATCAGGCCAGTCATTCACAAGTGGCTTGGCTTGGAGGGTGGATTCCTGCACCAGCATAGGCCAGGTACACAATTGTCCAGCCAGGGCACAGTTCTGGAGGATGAGGAGGATGATGAGGATGAGGAGGAGGAGGATCCGTGTTCACAGCAGGGTGGCACCAAATGCAGCTGGTGGGCATCACTGGAGCGTGGCTGGGGGCATAAGGAGGACACAGACGATACACCTCCCACAGAGGACAGCTTGTCTTTGCCTCTGGGCAGCCTGGCACACATGAGCGACTACATGCTGCAGTGCCTGCGCAAAGACTGCCGAGTTGCCCACATTCTAACTTGTACTGATTAATGGGTGGCCACCCTGCTTTCAGAGTGGATTGCATCTAACTCAGTAACTTCTGATAGTTTGATGAAAATAGGTGGCCTAGATTTTTTTTGTGATTTTAAGGCCTAGACAACAAAGGTTATTAGATCACCTGTCCATTTAAAAGATGCTTGCAAAGCATTTAAGATTGACATCTCTATGTTTATTCCCATTACCTGGGTTTTTGTCATATTACGTTTTGTCATAGGTATTGTGGAATTTAAATTAAATGTATACTTAGCAGATGTGACTCCATTTTGTAACAAAAAGTGTAAAAACACACAGGCACATTTCTCTCCTTTCTTACTCCATTCACTGCATGACCAAACTGATTGTAATGTGGCTAATGTAAACCGAAATTAGAGATAAGACACATGGAAACCAAAGTGTTTGGAAGGGGGTTGAAGCTATATATGGTGTTTGGCAGGGGGGGGGTGAAGTTCTATGTGTCTTATCTCTAATTTCGGTTTACATTTGCCACATATAATGGGGAAAAAATTGTGATTGAAAACTTCTTCCACCTGAAGTCTGTGGATAGTTAATACAATATTAAACAAAAATCTGCACACCACTCAAGCCATAAGACTTGCGTTTCCCACAGAAATCACAAATTTTCAGTGATGTTACTACTGCAATGGATTATGGGAGGGCATATACAAATGAATTCAAGAAAGAATCACATTTTTGCCTCATTCCATTTTAAACATGTATACAACAGCTTTGAAACACAACTTGGGAAAATATGCAAAGCCAGTGAATCACTCATGAACAGCGGTTTCATTGTTAATGCAAATCATCAGCATGAGGTTGGCTACTAGCTAGCTTTGAAGCTTGGAGGTAGTTGAGAAGCAACAACCAACACAGTTATGATGGGGAAAAATGCTGATTTGCATTAACAATGTAACAGCTTTGCATCTTTTCATTAGTTGTGTTTCAAAGCTGTTGTATACAGCAAACACAGACTCAAAGGAATCCATGTTTAAAATGGAATGAGGTAAAAAAGTGATTTTTTTTAGTTGAACTAATTTGCATATGCCCACCCAGAATCCTTTGCGGTAGTAACATCACTGCAAATTTGTGATTTCTGTGGGAAACTGATTGCAGAGGCCACGGCTGCTTTTGATAAAGAAGGTGTGACAAAGTGCTGTTCACCACTTGGTCCTGGAGAGTCCTGCCCTGTGATTATGGCCCTAGGGTGCATGGCCCATTAAATGAAACTGGCTGCTTTGTCCCTCCTCAACCTCTCATCAGCCCATGCTAAACTTTAACCCCATGGCGATTTTATTCTGTTCGTGGGATCTGAGTGCTGTTTGGATATATTGGAGATATTTTCTGTAAGTCTTATGTGAATGTGTACTTTTAAAGTAATTATATCACAGTAATTATATCAAAGGCAGAGGGGAGGATTTTGCTGTATTATTATTATTTTTTTTATTTAAAATAATACAGCAAAATCCTCCCCTCTGGCTGTGATATAGTTACTGTACAAAATGGGCTAATGTAATTATCACAGGCAGGAAAATATACAGTTTTACACAATATTCATAACTTTAAAAGTAAATATCTCCATTCACAACAGCAACAAAATTACAAAAAAATCCATAATGCCCATTACATTGAACAGAACCCCCACATTCAACCTTTTCCCAGATTGCTTGGATCTGAGCGCTCAATATATCCGAACAGCGCTCAGATCCCACGAACAGAATAAAATCGCTATGTGGTTAATGTTTAGCACGGGCTGATGAGAGGTTGAGGAGGGACAAAGCAGCTTGTTTAAAGGGTCATACACCCCAGGGCCATAATCACAAGGCAGGAGGCTGGCAAGCAGGCCTATCCAGGACCAAGTGGCGAAGGGCACTTCGTCACAGAAGGCTTTCACCTCAGCAACTACATTGGCTCATCCTGACCCATCTCGCCCTTTTCTGTTAGAGTTTGATGCATCTGAGACAGGTGTAGGGGCATTTCTATCTCAGAGACCATTTGATGACTTACCTCTATATCCTTGTGGTTTTTATTCTAAGAAATTGACCGAAACCGAAAGGAGGTATGACATATGCAATAGAGAGTTATATATATATTTGTTCTATTATTATTGCTTAGAATATATACATTTGTTCTATTATTATTATTTAGAATAAGATGTATGGATATATTTGTTCTATTATTATTGTTTAGAATAAGATGTATGGACAGTTATGAACTAGATCATCACGTGATCAGATGGAACTCCGAGTTCCAGGAAGTGAAACCTGCAGTGCCAAAAATTGCCAAGGACTGGTAGATATTTTCTATATAGCGCTGATAAATGGTTATCAGACTTCTAATTGGAAACGGGGATCGTGAATTTTAACTTTAAATAAAGGCTGTTTACACTGTGAGCTGGCATCCTGCTAACTTGTACAATCATTGAAGTCCTGGTCTGTGGAATATAAGCTGGATCAGTTAGAGCAGGCTTTTACTGCTCTCTCTCTTTGTGAGTGATATTCCAATCTTAATATTGTTGGTTTTAATACTCATTTTTAAACAATATTATACTATGTTTCTCCATTTTATATCTTTCTTTACATATGTTCTCATTTGATTTGGAGCATCAAAGGAGATATACATTTTCTCTGTACGTTAGTATTCGGATATTGTTTTTTCACTATTTCACTTATAATTCTGCACATACGTTACACTGAGTGTGGTTATATTGTGTACACACTTCTTGTTTGTGCTCTATTTAATGCACTATTTGCACTTTTAATATTTAAAGGTACGTTTTATGAGCTTGTACACTTTTAGGTGCTGCTCTACCTTTATTATCTTTGCATTTACATCAATATTATGCACTTTTAGCGCCTCTTATTGCTTGTTTGTTTTTTAGTTTTTCGATAGAGAGTTATTGGCTATCATTTATGCTCTAAAGGAATGGTGACGTAATAGAGGGGGTCTACTATACCGGTTACTATTCTTACTGACCACAAAAACTGAGAATGACGGATAGACGGGCTCGATGGTTTCTATTTTTATTGCGTTTTAATTACAGGGTGACATACCAACCTGGGTCGAAAAACGCTAAAGCTGATGCTCTATCCCATCAGTTTGAACCTCAATCCTTTACTGAATCTCAGAAGACACCCATAATACCTGCTGAATGCATTTTAGCCACAACTCAAACTATTATCAGTTCAGATCTGATCAACACCACAAATGGCGTACCAGTCATCCACAAATACTACTTCGCCACTAATGCTGCTACAACATTTGGCTTTAACATACATAACAACAAACCCAGATGGTTGGAGATGGAGGAAACTAAAGTTTTGCCATTCTCTCTAAAAGATGTGCTACGGCTTAATCTGGAAAAGAGGCCCGAAATCACCATGTATTTACCTACTACACTTAAGGCCTTGAATATTTTTCACAATGCCACTATCACTGTTAATTGATCATTTACCTTCTATAAATATAAATTTTTGGCATAGTTATTCAACAACAAAAGTTTGTTGATTTGGATGATTTCTTTCAGGGAAATGTAATTCTTTCATTCGAAAAACGACAATTTAAATACAGTCTACCTGATGACTCAAGAACGGATTACATGGAAATTAGCGAAAAACTGAAAGAAAAATGTAATGTTAGGGAACTGGATAAAAACTATAAAATTCTGGAAATTTCAAAATTAGAAAAGGGATATTATCCATATGCTACTCAATGCACAACATAAAACCCTCTTCTAAAGTAAGCCACATGTTGTCATGGGAGAGTGAGTTAGGTACACAATACAGTTTGGAGGAATAGTTTGGTAATTTTGACAGCTCCCAAAGGCATTACCTAGTAACATAGAAACATAGAATGTGACGGCAACTAAGAACCATTCGACCCATCTAGTCTGCTCAATTTTCTAAATACTTTCATTAGTCCCTGGCCTTATCTTAAGTCCTTATCCCATGCATGCTTAAACTTCCTCACTGTGTTAACCTTTAGGACCTTAGCTGGAAGACTATTCCGTGCATCCACTACCCTCTCAGTAAAGTAATAATTCCTGGTATTATTTTTTAAACCTTTGCCCCTCTAATTTAAGACTGTCCGCTTGTTGTGGTAGTTTTGTCTTCTTTTAAATATAGTCTCCTCCTTTACTGTGTTGATTCACTTCATGTATTTAAATGTTTCTATCATACCCCCGTCTCATCTTTCCTCCAAGCTATACATGTTAAGATCACTTAAACTTTCCTTGTAAGTTTTATCCTGTAATCCATGAACCAGTTTAGTAGCCATTCCCTGAACTTTCTCCAAAGTATCAATCTCCTTCTGGAGATATGGTCTTCAGTACTCCAAGTGAGGTCTCACCAGTGTTCTGTACAATGGCATGAGCACTTCCCTTTTTCTACTGCAAATACCTCTCCCTATGCAACCAATCATTCTGCTAGCATTTCCTGCTACCCTATTACACTGTCTGTCTACTTTTAAGTCATCTGAAATTATTACCCCTATATCCCTTTCCTCAGATGTTGAGGTTAGGACTCAAACTATCAAATATTCTATACTCTGCCCTTGGGTTTTTTACATCCCAGATGCATTATCTTGCACTTATCCACATCAAATGTCAGTTGCCACAGATCTGTCCATTTTTCTAGTTCACCTAAATCATTTGCCATTTGGCTTATCTCTCCTGGAACATCAACCCTCTTACATATTTTTGTATCATCAGCAAAAGGACATACCTTACCATCAAGACCTTCTGCAATTATCACTAATAAAAATATTAAAGAGAATGGGTCCAAGTACAGATTCTTACAACTGGTAATAAAACCTTGCTTTGAATTTACTTCATTGTCTACAACCCTCTGTTGCCTGTCACTTAGCCACTGCCTAACCCATTTAACAATTTTGGAATCCAAACTTAAAGATTGCAGTTATTGATGAGTCTTCAATGTGCGACAGTGTCAAAAGCCTTATTGAAATCTAGGTAAGCAATGTATACTACCCCACCCTGCTCTATTATTTTATTTAGCCAATCAATAAAATCAATACGATTATTGATTTTATTGATTGGGTAAAGCATGACCTCCTTGAAGTAGACCCATTTTGTTTCTGATCTTGAAATTCTTGTGATTTTAGATATGTCTAAACTAGGTCTAAGGATAAAGACTATAGAATGGCCGGAGTTAACATACCGCAGAATAGTCAAAATACTTGCCGAGGTCAGGGACACAAAATGAGACACAACGATGAGGAAAGCAGAAGTCAAGGATACTAGAAATCAGGAAAGTCAAAACGCAGCCAAAGTCAAATACCAAAAAATGCAATCAGGAACACACTCTCCAATAACCAGCTAGTGGAAATCATGCCAGGGCACTGATAAAAAAGGTAATTTGGATTTAAATAACCCTCCTTAGGCTGTAATTGGCTGTCTCTGACCTCTGACCCTAAAACATGCGTGCACGTCTGTGACAGATCCCTCTGTCTTGAACTGAACTAACAGTATTGCTCATTCGTTTGTTTGATTCGTGTTTCCCCGTTCCTGTGGACTCTATGCCATTCCCTTCTATGACAGAATAAAACTACCGAACAGCCAGCCACCCAGTAGAGAAGTGTGCTGCTGGTTAACCTCATCTGAACGCTGAGGTTAACCGCAGACACCTCTTAATTGATACAGTAGTTGGGTGGCCGCAATTCGTATGCCGAACACGAGGTCGCGGCCATTTTAAAACATGCGAACGCACAGCGGTGTTCGACGCCCAACTCATGGAACTGAAAACGGATACATTTTAGCACGAACACCGCTGAAGCCGCCGACCTCCCTTCATGTTCGGTAGAAGGGCACGAACAGCCCTATATTCG
Organism: Pelobates cultripes; assembly: GCA_933207985.1. Taxonomy (NCBI): domain Eukaryota; kingdom Metazoa; phylum Chordata; class Amphibia; order Anura; family Pelobatidae; genus Pelobates; species Pelobates cultripes. Next base: position 120,649,354 of record OW240915.1, read on the forward strand.
GTAATTTTCAACTGAATACACCATACCCCAGATAGGAATCCCGTGGAGCTCATTTTTATGCAAACTGACTCTGTGAACCCTTTGTCTCCACGGCGATTGGACTGGGTGCATAGGATCTGAGCGCTATTCGGTACTTCGGTGCGCTCAGATACTAGCTATTTGGGGACCTGTTGAATGCCTGTAGAATGTAAAATGTCACAGTTGTATTTTTATATCTTTTTGTTATTGTCACCTAAAATGGCGTTGAGGCTCTGTCCTGGGAGATAATTGAATTACTTCACAATTATCTCCCTGAACAGAGCAAAGGGTTCTGGGTAAGAAAAGGGGAATGGCAATCCTGTGATTGGTTACTTCAATGTCCTTGTCACAGTTCCCCATTTGGTCCCTAGGGGAGTGTCCACCAGATGGGGGACTTGAATAAAAGCCGGGCATGTAGCCCTCATTAAACAGATTCCTGCTGACCCTCAATATGGAGCTTTGTCTTGTCATTGGGGGGATTATTCATATGGAGTATGCGTGTTCGGCTGTTTGGGAGAATATTTGATTCACATGGTTGCTGTTCGGCTGTTTGGGAGAATATTGGGGAACTAACTCATCCGTACGGCTACTGTTCTGTACTTTGGATCGCTCAGTGGCTGCCTCTACGTTCGGTAACGGAACGTCTCATACGGCTGTAACCCCTCTTCTACCGGGGGAGCATAACAGCATCAATGACGTGACGCCGCACGCACATCAGCGCCATATTTGATGTGGGCGAATGTAAGTTTCTTATAAAAGCCAGATCTGCAGCGGCGATATGGAGAGCGGCGCCCTGGCGCTGGAGAAAGAGGTAAATTTAACTAGCAAATCTATCCTGGAGATAATTGGGAAGTAATTCAATTATCTCCAAGGACAGAGGCAAAACTCCATTGAAGGCATGGCAGCAAAAGACAATAAAATACATAAAAATATATAACTGTTCAGCTATTGCATAAAACAGGTACATTCAACATATCCCCAGATAGCTCAGATCTCAGCGCACATTATTGCTGAATGGCGCCAAAGTCTTTCCCATAGTCTTTCATTATACAAATGGGAACTAACTCATCCGTACGGCTACTGTTCGGTACTTTGGAGCGCTCAGTGGCTGCCTCTACGTTCGGTAACGGAACGTCTCATACCGCTGTAACCCCTCTCCTACCGGGGGAGCCATAACAGCGTCTATGACGTGACGCCGCACGCACATCAGCGCCATAGTTGATGTGGGCGAATGTAAGTTTGTTATAAAAGCCAGATCTGCAGCGGCGATATGGAGAAGGAGGAGGAAGAGGTAAAATGTCTTAAAACAGCAATGGAACCCCCTTCCCCAACATAGGAACCCTTACAGAAGAAAAATGTGGTGCTTATCTCTAAGGATGCCGTCCGGTATGCTGCTGAAAGGAGCATTTGCCTCGTGCACTGAGGCAGGCTGTAGATTCAGTGAAAGTTCACCTCTTTGTAATTCTGCCTCCGGTTGGCATAAAAACTTGTCATGCAGAGTGTTAGCAGCAAAACAAGATAACATACAGGATGATGGAGCACCTAATCAACGTGTTTCGCCCCTCTTGGTGGGCTTTTTCAAGATAGGTGTTATGTGTGCTAATCGGCACTTAAATACCTTTGCCGGGAAAAGCACATTTGAATTTTTAAAGATACATGCATTTTTATACACAACAAATCTTATAACAGGAAAAAGGTCCTCATAATGATAGATTGTGGATTATACATCCTCCTGAATGCAGCAATACATAAAAACTATTTGTGCATACTAGAACAATTTATACACAATAAAACAGACTTATTTATACATGTTAAAACAAACCAATACTTGCTGTATACATCTATATTTACATAGATATACTATATATATATCCTGAGGCTTCTCTGTTTATTCTAAAATAATATTAAAAATTATAAAAAATATAATACTCAATACCCATCTCATTCTAAAATGCACACAAAAAATATATGTAAACAGATGTGTATTTTACGTTCATATTTTGAATGTTGTTGTACACTATATGCTAATAAATTCTAATAATGGTGAAATATATATATATATTGTCCAACTTTCTTTATAGATATTAAGTGTATTTATAATATATTTGCTAATTCCAGCTCAGCATTTAAGCCTGAAGTGGCTAAAGTTTTCAAATTATAGATCCAATACATTTCTCTGTAGGTAAAGATTTTGTTTAGTTCACCTCCCCTCCAAGGTATTTCTACTTTTTCAATACCAATATATTTAAGGAGTGTTGGGTCACTATTGTGATGGGTCTTAAAGCGATTTGAAAGTGAGTGCTTATCAAAACTCCTTAGAGATAAGCACCACATTTTTCTTCTGTAAGGGTTCCTATGTTGGTGAGGGGGATTCCATTGCTGTTTTAAGACATTAAATACAGTATTGCACTATATATATTTCCTGTCTTTTTTAAGGGATTCAAAGTCAAAGATTGTGTTCCCAAACAACACTGTGGACCTCCTGTCACTTTGGACCCTGCTATATATTTTATACTGGACTGAGATACAATTTTGATTTTTTGTTACAATCTGATTGTTACTATCAGTTATATTGATACTCATAACACTGTATGCTATTGCTGTTTCTAATTATTATAGATACATTTGTTAAGACATTTACCCCTGAGTATATCTAAGGGGATTATTCACTAAGCGCTGACAACACAATATCTTACAATTTATTTATTGAATTTGGGAAGTTCATTTTTTGTTTAGCAGCTATTATCTAGAGGTACTTAGTACCATTCTCTCATAAGTATTATTGTATATCTCTTTTGTGCGCTCTCTTTCACCATTTTATATAGGAATAATTGATGCCAACAGCATCTCATTAGGAAATGGATTATCTACCGACACTTCCGTATACATTTTCAAAAGTACAGGAGCAATAAATCTAGAAAATGTTTTAGAAAAGATGGCAGAAAAGCCGGTAGGGCCAGGCTCTTTATTTGATTTAAGGTTATCTATTGCCTCTATGACTTCAGGCAACAAAACTGGAGCGTTCAATATATCTAATTTCTTTTGGTTTATATTTGGCAGTTTAAGGTTAATTAGAAATTGTTCTATTTCCTTATTACTTTTCGCTATGTCCTTTAAATTATATAGGGATCTGTAAAAATATACAAATGCTTCAGCAATGTCATTTGGAGAAGTTAACTGTTTATCACCTATAACGATTTTTTTATGGACTTATCGTTAAGATAGTTCTTAATTTTATTTGAAAGAGCTTTAATTATTTTATTGTTGTTATGATACCACCTTTGCTTAAGGAAAGCTATATTTTTGTTAACCATATCTTATATTCTTTCTTTAATAGTCTCCCTTAGAGTGGCTATTTCTTCTGTTAGTTCATTATTTACCCTAATTTCATTTAACCGTTCTTTATTTCCTAATTTAATCCTCAACGCCTGTAGAGATTCTCCCTTCTGTTTTAGTTCTGAGCCTAGCTTTATTAACAGTCCCCTTTCATAACTTTTCAGTGTACACCATAGTGTTGCAGTGGAAACTTCCCCATTATCATTAATAGTCATAAAGTTGTCTATTTCAGATGACAAAATATCAATATTATGATCAGATTTTAAAAGGGTTTCATTAAGTTGTCATCTTGTCCTTGGCCTAAAACTCTTTTAGCTTAACGTTAATAAACACTGGGGCATGGTCCGATAAAACTATAGATCCAATATTCGATTTAATAATTGATCATAAAAGTCCTGCCTTCACCAAAAACATATCTATATGGGAGTAGGTCTGATGGACATGTGAGAAAAAGGTGTAATCTTTCTCAGTGGGGTTCAAAGTCCTCGAACAATCATATAAAGAGTTCCTATTTAGAAGTTCTGAGAAGTCAGACAAGTTGGATTTTTGGGGCTTCAGTTCTCTAGTATTTTTATGACTTTTATCCATTCTTGGATCTACAACAAAATTAAAATCTCCGCCAATTAATACATTGCCACATGCCAATTCATCCACCCTTTCCAGGATCTCATCCAGGAAACACACCAAGCTCCGTTAATTTTTGAAATAAGAATCAAATATCGTATGGTCGTATCTAGAGATGCTCGGATACCTGGAAGTTCGGGTTCACTGGGTTCGGCTGAACTTCGGCATAAAGTTCGATTTCAGCCTCAAACTTGACCCGAACTTGACCCCGAACCCGAACTCCATTGAAGTCAATGGGGCCCGAACTTTTGGGCACTAAAATGGCTCTAAAAAAGTTCTGGAAAGGGCTAGAGGGCTGCAAAAGGAAGTAGGACAAGTGCCCTGCAAACAATTGGGGTAGCCCCCAAAATATTGGGACATATAAAAAAAGAAAACAAGGAATAAGTGCACTTGAGTATAACAATGGCTGAGTGAGGCCGTTATAAAATGTCTATTCTGCACAAGGTACAGACAAGTCTGGTGGAATCCATTCCTGGTTCATTTTAATAAACATGAGCTTGTACACATTGGCTGTGGACAGGCGGCTGCGCTTGTCTGTGATAATGCCCCCTGCTGTGCTAAACACTCGTTCAGACAATATACTCCAAGGCAAAAAAGGGCAAGCTCAGGCCATGTGCCCAATTTGGAGACCCAGAAGTTGAATGAGGTAGACCGTTTGTCAGTACATGAAGGCATGTGCACATGTACTGTTCCACCATGTTGCTGAAATGCTGCCTCCTGCTAAGACATTCCATATCAGCTGGTGGTGCTGGTTGTTGTGGCGTGCTGACAAAGCTTTTCTACATTTTGGCCATGCTAACCCTGCCTTCTGAGGTTCTGGCGGTGCCCAAGCTTCATTGGCGACCTCTTCCTCCTCCTCTGCCTTCGCCTTGTGCTTCCACTGAGCCCCCGGTATCAGTTGGGAATGCCCTCAGCAGCGTGTCTACCAGCGTGCGCTTGTAGTCACGCATCTTCCGATCACGCTCCAGTGAGGGAATTAAGGACGGCATGTTGTCCTTGTAACGGGCCACCCAGTAATAAGAACAAGTTAGAATGTGGGCAACTCGGCAGTCATTGCGCAGGCACTTTGGTGACTCTAGATAACCTTGGGCCGATCGCACGTCCCCGTGACGGCGACGACGCATTCGGATGTCTGCCCTATCAACTTTCGATGGTACTTTCTGCGCCTACCATGGTGACCACGGGTAACGGGGAATCAGGGTTCGATTCCGGAGTGGGAGCCTGAGAAACGGCTACCACATCCAAGGAAGGCAGCAGGCGCGCAAATTACCCACTCTTGATGCGGGGAGGTAGTGACGATAAATAACTATACGGGACTCTTTCGAGGCCCTGTAATTGGAATGAGTACACATTAAATCCTTTAACGAGGATCTATTGGAGGGCAAGTCTGTTGCATAGTGACTGACCCGTGCATGCTGCAGCTGAAACTCCACTATCGCCTGCAGCTGCCCGCACAGTCTCTCCAGCATTTGCAAGGTGGAGTTACGCTGCAGGCAAGCAGCAGCAGGGTGAGAACACCGAAAGTGCGCACAGACGGCCCGCACTTTCTGCAACAGCTCTGATATATCTGGGAAGTTTTTCAGGAATATGAGCAACACCAAATTCAGCAAATGTGCCAGGCAAGGGATGTGCGGCAAACCGACAAGGCCCAGAGCTGCTACGAGATTTCACCCATTATCGCACACCACCAGGCCGGGCTTGAGGCTCAGTGGCAACAACCACTCATCGGTCTGTTGTTCCATGCCCATCCACAGCTCCTGCATGGTGTGGGGTTTTTCCCCCAAACATATGAGTTTTAAAACTCCCTGCTGTTGTTTCTCCCTGGCTGTGCTGAAGTTGGTGGTGAAGGTGTTACGCTTACCGGATGAGGAGGTGGTAGAGGAGGAGGAAGCGGAGTAGGAGGCAACAGGAGGCAAAGATAAATGCCCTGCTTACTGGTCCACGTATCAGTGGTTATGTGGACCTTGCCACAGGTGGCGTTGCGCAGTGCACACCTGATTTTTTCTGCCAATTGGTTGTGCAGGGAAGGGATGGCTCGCCTGAAAAAGTAGTGGCGGCTGGGAACCACGTACTGTGAGACAGCCGCTGCCATCAGGTTTTTAAAACTGTCCATTTCCACCAGACGGAACAAAAGCATTTCAAAGGCCAGGAATTTTGAAATGCTGGCATTGAGGGCCAGGGATCGCGGGTGGGTAGGAGGGTACTCTTTCTCTCCAGTGATTATTTTTATTTTTATTTTTATTGGACTGCAAGAACAGTACCACAGGCCACAAATGTTCTATTTAGCACAAAAAAAGTGTGAATTTTTAAACCAACAATGTAACAGTAGTATTTAAGGGTTTTATTGGACTGCAAGATATGCACCGCAGGCCGCAAATGTTAAATTTAGCACAAAAAAGTGTAATTTTTTAAACCAACAATGTGACAGTAGTATTTAAGGGTTTTATTGGACTGCAAGAAATGCACTGCAGGCCGCAAATGTACTATTTACCACCAAAAAATTTGAATTTTTCAAAGTGTGATATAACCACAGTATTTGAGGGTTCTATTTGACTCTCAGATATGAAGTGCACCGCAGGCAGCAAATGTACTATTTAGCACCAAAAAAATTAGAATTTTTCAAATTGCAATGTAACCACAGTATTTGATGGTTCTATTTGACTCTCAGATATGAAGTGCATGCCACAAATTAACTTTTTAGCACCAAAAGAATTTGAATTTGTCAAACTGCAATGTCACAGCAGTATTTAAAAATGCCTAGCTGTTGCCCACTGAGCTACCAGAACAGGATTAAAGTAATGTGTCTGGCACACATGCAGTTGCAAGTGCCCACCTAACAAACAGACTGATTGCTTATTTCTCTGTGGCACTGGGCAGGGTATAAAAATGTAGTATAGCACCCACAAAAATAATTGCTGTAGTTTGCAGATTCAACACCAGAATTCTTTCCTAATCTGTCCCTCACAGCTGCAGCATCCTCTCCCTACACTAATAAGAGCTCATGTGACTCCAGCTTATTTAGAGGCTGGGTCACATGCTGCACTGGCCAATCACAGCCATGCCATTAGTAGACATGGCTGTGATGGCTTCTAAGGGCACACGAGTCAAACGCTTGTTGATTGGCTGCCCTGCAGCTTTTCAAAACGCGCCATTAAATCACCAAACACTGAACTCGAACCCGAACTGTCACTGAAATGTCCAGGCTCGGGGTCCAAAAATTTAAATGTTCGGTACGAACATTACGGTACAGTACGGTACGGGTTTGCTCATCACTAGTCGTATCTTTAGATAAGTGAATAAGTTCAAAATTAACTTTATTAGAGATAATAATAGTAATACTTCTTTTTTTCCCTTTCCCCTCCATATTTGAGCAAAATATTAATGGAAATTTTTTAAACTTCCAAAGTCTATCTGGGGAATCAATCCAATGTGCCTCCTGGATGAAGGAGATATGCGTACATGTATAGAAATAACCTGCCAAAAATTGCAGGGATGAGCATATAGTGAGCATATCACTTTACTGATGCCAAGGCGAAACGCTAACTTAGAACAATAGCATCGATTCAACTATATATATATTTCCAGCTCCTATGGCTTTGCCTAGATTGCCTATATTATTGATTTAAATCCTCCACTTACCATACTATCAACTAATATTGGACTATTATGGTTGCCACTACATAATGTACAATCCATATTAAAAATGTGTAATCATAAATGACCGAAATATATCATCCGTACATCCTTTTAGGTCTTTCAAATAACCATTCAACATAACAAAATTTCAATCATATCACGATCCAGCTCTATCATCCTTAACCGTTTCCTTTCTATACTATCTATCCATTTATACTTATCAAGCTATGCAACATATAGATTGGATTACCAGACATATGTCGACCTTTACCAAAAGTGAAGGCCACACTAAAGGGTACGGCCTAAGAGAAACCAAAGTGACTCATTAGTGTATCTCTTAAATTCTCTTTATATTACTGCTGGCTTAAACTCTCTTTATATTAATTAAAAAAAAAAAATACTTCTTTGTGAAAAATATAATAATTGAAAAAAATCTTCCCAAACAAATTATGACAAATCTATTACTAATAACTCCAGGCTATGAAACTTATAATTCCATTTCCACAGTGACAGGGAAACCGTGATGTATTAAAATTATTTAAATTTACCACCACTTGCTAAATAATGTGTAAGTAAATAAATTACAAGTTAATTTAAGTAGTCATGCTCAGATCTGCAAATAGACCAACATGACAAAGCTCAATATTTTATACAGTGTTAAATAACCCTAAATACATGGTGTTAACCCCCAATGTTCTATTATTAAATATGCCCCAGCACTAATCAGTACCTTCCACTCATCGTGCGGCCTTTTGTTTACCAAAAAGAGAAAAAAAAAATATATATATATATATACTTATTACATGTGTACCTCTCTTCATTTTCCAACCTACATCTGAACATCAGCAGGAAATACTCCTAGTATACTAATAAGCCATATAATATAGCATAAAACCTTAATTGCATAGGTGATTGGTATTATTTATTTGCGCAAGATCTTTCGTATCCCCTCCCTAATCCAACCTTGTATTTCTTTACCGTTATCTAATCTGGAGCTGGCATGTTTAAAAAATCCTGTACAAAAACACTCAATTTCTACATGTCTTCTTCCCCCAACAGGAAATTACAATATATGATTGCTTGGGAATCAGAAATTCGATTGGCATAGAATAAAAGAAACATTAAAAGGAATTAAGTTATGCTCAAATTATATATAATTGTTAAAAGGTCATATGTCCTTGGTACCTGGTACCTCCAAAACTCAAAAAAATGTTTGCAGATGTTCCAGATTCATGTTGGAGAGAACGCGGAGAGGTGGGCGACATGTACCGCATACAGTGGCAATGTGATAAGTTAAGACCCTTCTGGGACCCACTATTCAAACACTTTCACCTAAAATTGGCTTCTTTAAACGCCTTCCCAGTTTCTAAAACAAAGTAGACATTTTTTTAATTTCACACATACTAATTTCAGCTACTACATTATTACCCAGCTATTTAAAAACAACAAACATACCATTGAAAACTGAAATTATTTCCTTTACTTGTGAAAAAGATACAAGCTAGCTATAAGACAACTTCACACAAGTGAAAACTCTCTGGGACCTATGGAAACAAACAGCCAAGGTAGTAGCTTAAAAGTATTAGTACTTCACTATGATTATCTTTTCATCGTTTGTTTTTTCTTTCTTTTCTATCATTGTTTAATGAGATCAGTTACTTTACTTAAGATACATTGAGGAGGTTGCACAACATGCTGTTAATATTGGTAAAATACCTAAGAATAGAAATGTATTTCCTCATACACATATATTTGCACATCATTATGTAACTATAAAGGTTTTAAAACAACTCCCCTCCCCAAACCTTCCTCCCCCTCCTTCCCAATCCTTTCTTTTATTTTCTTTCTTTAATATTGATTCATTCAAAACTCCTTTTTCTTCCGCCCCCCAAAAAAAATTGTTCATTATTATATATGGATAAGATAATATAATTTAGTAATTATACTGTTGTTATTATTGTATGCTGCAACTGTTTGTTTATGTAGCCAGATATATATTTAACTGTCTTTTGAATTCATTATATACTGCTGAATATATTGCTGATTCCCACTCCCAGACGCGACTGTAAAGGAGGTGGTGTAGGCATCCTTCTCTCCCCTCAATGTACCTTTCAACCTATCCTCCCTGCCCCTGCCCTTTCCTTTACTTCCTTTGAAGTTCACACTGTCCGCCTTTTTAAGCTAACTCCTTTAAGAATTGCCATCATCTATTGTCCCCACTGTCATCCTAGGCTATTTATTGAACAATTTTCTTCATGGTTACCCCACTTTCTCTCCTCTAGCACTCCCTCCTTCATACTTGGAGACTTTAAAATCCCAATCAACAACCTCAACTGCCCTGATACCAACCGTCTGCTCTCTGTAACCTCCTCCTTTGGCCTCACGCAGTTGTCTACTTCAGCAACTCATACAGCAGGAAACACTCTTAACCTCATCTTCACCAATCTCTGTACCACCTCTAATCTCTCCACTGTTGCATTTCCTTTGTCTGACCACCATCTTCTAACATTTGACGTTAGCAAACCCTGTACCCAAATTTCACCACCCTCAACTCTCCAATCTCACAGAAACCTCAACTGCCTTGATCTCCAGCATTTCTGTCTCAACATCTGGAGGTAAATTTAGAGGCACTGTACCTAGGTAGAGTCTAGCTCCACCACAAACATAACAGTTGGTTTTATTATGAGAGTTAGCATTATACCTCATCCATTCAAGCCATAGGTTAGTATCTGAAAAACCAGTCTCCACAGCCATAGTGTCTTCAAATGTGGGATTGGCAATAGCCACCATGTCCTTGAGAGTCGTGATGTGTGGTTTCAGGGGATTTACTGTCATGTCTACCCAGTCAGGTTATGTCAGCATGTCTTGCAAATAAAATGTTCCCAACTTGTTGTATGAGCCACTCCCTTTCCAGTACTATGTTTAGGGTTAATTTTCAGTATAACAAGGGTTTCCCATGTCTGTCAACTCGGTCTAAGGCACTCTGTGGTCTGTAACCCCATGGTTGGCCCGTGTTCAAACCCGCTGATTTCCATGAACTACAGTGATGTCCAAAAATGACCGCCTGTCACACAGATGTATGGGTCTTTCTTGCTTGGTATGTCTTTGCATATTGCTGAGTGCATCTTGTTAGCTTTTTCATAAAAGGTGCATTTGGACCAGGTCATAGCGTTGGAAGTGTCGTCTAGTAGCAGGGAGCGGATGGTATGTCATTTTGCTTCTAAGTGTCATAGTGTCTCATCATCAGGTCTATTCTGGTGTTGATGTTCCAATCTTCTAAGGTCAGTCAATAGTACGTTCAGTCGTTGGAATTTATTTTTCTTTTTGGCAGTCGCGATTTTAATAAAAGTGCCCCGTATCACTGTCTTGTGTGCTGCCCATATCGTTTCCTGTCTCAAGTCATGGGTGGTGTTAATGGCAAAAAAGTCTAGGATATCGGTCCGTATCTGTTCTACTAGCTCTTGGTCTCTCAATAAGGAGGCATTGAGTTTCCAGGTCCAGGGGGACGCTACGCAGAGGTTCCCCAATGTAAGGGAAACGTCTGTATGGTCAGACCATGTGATGGACCCTATCTCTGAACCCAGGACACGGGTCAGGCATCTTTCATTGACCAAGAATAAATCTATCCTAGAATAGGTAATGTGTGGGGCCAAATAGAAAGTATAGTTGATGGTGCTCGGATGACGTGCCCTCCAGACGTCCACCAAAGGGGCATACACGTTAATGAAGTGTATCGTGTGTGAAAGTAGTGTGCCGGATAGGATCACATATCTCCTGTAACAGCACCCTCAGCATCAAATAGACAAACCGCCGTTTAGTGAATCCTCCCCTCTCACCATAACGCCAGCTTCATTTGTATCAACTGCAATCATATGAATTGCAAGCAGGGGAATGCTCCAATCTCCCGAATGGGACCCGTACGGGTACTTCACTTCACGATCCGCCAACTCACGAATTGCAGCTAATAGCTGAAACCATATATCTCCCAAGCGGCTAATACTTCCATCCGGCAGTCGCTATTCATGTAGTAAATTCCCCTCCAATAACGAGACCAAGCTCCGCATTGAGGGTAAAACATGAACTGGGTTTACTGTGGGCTACCCGCCCGTATTTATGCAGGTCTCCCACTTGGTGGACACTCCCATAGGGGACCAAATGGGAGACTGTAACGGCAGATGGACATACAGGATTTCAGGACACACAGGCACATAATATTCCCAGCATGCATCATGGTTTCCTCCCCTCTGCCCTGGAGATAATTGAGAAGTAATTCAATTATCTCCCAGGGCAGAGGAAAATCGCCATTTTAGATACAACCCAAAAAACACATAAAAATATATAACTTTACAATTGCCGAACATTTCTCATTCATGTAACATATCCCTAGATAGCCTGGATCTGAGTGCATATTATTGGCGAATAGCGCTCAGATCCCATACGCACAGTTCAATCGCCATGGAGTCAAAGTCTATTACAGTCTTTCGGTATGCAACTGACTTCATTGGAAGGCTATCTGGGTTAAGTCTATTCGTGTGGTTCAAACTCCCGAACGGCCGGTGTTCATATGCTTTTGTCGATCGAGAAGGGAAGTCGGTGGCTTTAGTGGTGTTTGGCAGAAAAAGTGTTCTTTTTAAGTCCCATAGAATCTGTGCCCAACACCGCTGGTCTTTCGCCTGTTTTAAAATGGCCGCTGCCTTGTGGTTGACATACAAACGACGACCACCCTGTATTCGGTTTTATTTGAAAGGTGTCTGCGGTTAACTACAAAGTTCTAATTGGGATCAAGAAGTTAACCAGCAGCACACTTCTCTTCTGGGTGGCCGTCCGTTCGGTAGTTTTGTTCGGCAGGAAAGTCAAATAAACAAACAGGGGGCATACGGACAGGTAATTCCATGAAAAGAGGCAAAACAGACGAACAAGCAATCCCAATCTATACAGATGGATCTGTCACATCGCCCTTCTGGATCGCAATCAGAGGATGTTATTTTCAATGGGCAGCTGCCCCGTATAAGGATCGCCACTCCGTTGTTTACGGTGCGTTAGTGTCATGCTATATGTGTGGTCCCTTAGCTTGAAGCCAGCCTTTTTCGGCAAGTGTGTTTCTTGGATGAAAGCAACATCTGTCCTCATCCGTTTTAGTTCCCTGAACAACAAACGCCCCTTCCATTTAGGCCCTTCACATTTGATGTAGTGAGTTGCAGTGTCATGGTCCTGACATAGGTGCAGCGCTCTCATACAGGACCACGTCCGCCCCCCCAAGCCCTGGGCCCCCCACCCCACCACCCACCCCATAAGGGTACAAGGACATAGGGGAAGATGGACAGATAGTAGGGAAAGGGATAGAAGAAAGATATGAAAGATAATATTTACAAACAAGACAATGTGGTGCACGCTGTGTGGGGCTGCCATCTAACCGTAGTCTTGTTCTTGCATATATGCAAAGCCGCGTCCCACTAATTTGGTGACTGAGACTGCGCTTGTCGTCAACATGCATAGGCTATTAATATAGAGCTATGTTTTTCCCCCAGTTATCTCTTTATTTTTATTTTATTATTTTTATATATATATATATATATATATACACACATTTTTTTTTTTCTCTTAAAATATTGTGTGCGCTCGATCCCTTTACTGGTTTAGTCGTTTTTAATGCTGCTCAACCCCCTAGTACTCAGCCTCCCTCCTACTGTGTCCCGATGCTTGTGCATTCTTAACCCCGTTGTGCATAACTTTGCATTTCTCTAAGTTAAATTTCAACTGCCATTTTAGTGCCCAGTCGCCTAATCTATCCAAATCCCTCTGCAGCAAAGCAATATCCCGCTGACATTTTATTACATTACAAAGTTTTGTGTCATCTGCAATCATTGATACATGGCTTTCAATGCCTATTTCAAGATCATTTATAAATATGTTAAATAAAAGTTGTCCCACAACAGAACCCTAAGGGACACCACTTACCACTTTTGTCCAGCCTGAAAATTTACCATTAATGACAACTCGTTCTACCCAACAATAAGAATATTTATCTGGACCAATTTCTTTCAGTTTGAAGACTAACCTATTGTGAGGAACCGTATCAAATGCCTTGGCAAAATCCAAGTAGATCACATCCACTGCAACACCCTGATCTATACTTCTACTTCTTCGTAGAATGCAATTAGGTTAGTTTGACATGACATATTTCAAAAAACCATACTGATTATTGCTAATAACAAAGTTCTTCCCAATGAATTCCTGAATATTATCCCTTAATAGCCCTTCAAATATTTTTCCAGTCACAGAAGTTAAGCTCACAGGTCTATTATTTCCAGACAGGGATTTTGAACCCTTTTTAAATATAGGACCAACATCTGCCTTCCACAAATCCTCTGGTACAATACCTGAAACAAAAGAATCTTGAAAAATTAAATACAGAGGTTCACTTATTTCCCCACTTATTTCCCCACTTATTTCCCCACTTATTTCACCCACTCGTGGGCAACTACCATCAGGACCCAGAGCTTTATTTACATTAATTTTCTATAATAGCTATAGCACCTTGTCTCGAGTTATCCAATCACAAGTTATCTGCATGTTTTTTGCAGCAAGCAACTCTTGCCATAGGATCCTCATTAATATATACTGAAGAGGTCTTCATTAGCTAACAAACCCAACTCTGTTTCCAGTGTAATTGATGTACTTGAAAAAAAATTGGGGTTGGTTTTGCTTTCTTTGGCTATCAATTTCTCATTTTCTAGTTTAGCCACTTTAATTTCCTTTTTGCACACATTATTGGCTTCCTTATATCTTATATAGGATGCCTCTGATTTGTCCGCTTTAAATGCTTTAATTTCCCTTTTTTTATTTTTAATCTCTTGGTTTACTTCTCTACTAAAGCCACATTGGTTTTAATTTGTTTCTTTTATATTTATTACCCAATGGTACATACTGTGAAATGTACCTTTCTAAGATGTGTTTGAATAGTTTCCATTTATCCTCAGTGTTTTTATCACTAAGGAGTTTATGCCAGTCGATATGTTGTAAAGCTGCCCTGATCTTATTGAAATTGGCTTTTTTTAAATTATACGTTTTAGTATACCCCTCGTACTTTTGTTTTTTTGAGTTTATTAAAAAAATTACCAGGGGGCGTGGCCGACTGCCGGACAAGATGGACGCATAATCCTCAGCTCCGGCAAACGGGCTGACAATCCGTTGCAATCCTACCACACAGAACGCATTACAAACCTTACCACAGAAGATGTCGCAACACAAAAGCAAGAAGAGCTCAGCAAAAACTGAAAAATTGAATTTCTTTCAACAGAAACCTAATTTAACTCCCTCGGGCCTACTACCGTCTACCCAAGATGGCGACGAGGGTACCGACGATGAAAGTGCCCCACAAAGCATACCTGCACCAGGAGATGCCCTGACAAAGAGCCACCTAACTCAAGCACTGGAAGCCTTGTCCCGAAATCTGATCGGGTCCTGGCAACATTCCATGGACTCACTTCGTAAAGATGTCCAAGAAATAGGCAAGAGAACGTCGCACATAGAATCACAAATGGACGAAATGGCGGCAGCCCACAATAATCTCGCTACACACGTGGAGAGGCTGGAAGACAAGCTACTACTCACCGAAACGAAACTGGCGGACATGGAGGACAGGTCTCGGCGAAACAACCTGCGGCTGCGGGGGGTACCTGAAACAGTGCTCCCGGCGGATCTACAAGCATATGTGCGAGGCCTGCTAAGTGCTTACATGCCCGAGATCCCGTCTGACATGCTTCTGCTCGACAGAGTTCATCGGGTGCCGCGCCCACGCCACCTGTCGGATTCCTCACCCAGAGATGTTCTGTTACGTGCCCATTATTACCACATTACAGAGCATGTCCTCCGAGCCAGCAGAAGTAAACCCAAGCCTCCAGATGATTATGCCATGGTACAAATCTTCCCAGATGTCTCAGCGATCACCCTGCGAAGACGGAAGGATTTCGCTCCCATTACTGCAGCACTTCGCACCAACGGAGTGAGATACAGGTGGGGATATCCCACGAAGCTCTTGGTGACCAGAAATGGCTCTCTCCAGGCCATCCTGACCCCTGAAGATGGCGCCAACCGGCTGAAGTCGTGGGGTATCAACCCACAACTGGAACCCGCGAAAACCCCACCAGCGAGCAGACTACGCATAGAGTGGCAGAAAGTGCCGGACAAACATTAATCCATGCTGTCAGCTGCATGAGGGACACGCAAGTATTGTGCACTACACACTTATTTCCCACAGGCATACTGACATTGGAAGGGCCCAGCGGAACTCACATTGTGCATATTTTGGCATCTCCGGAGAGCCTCAGCTTCTTACCCACGGGGGGACACATCATTGTCTGAACACTGATCATGGGCATATGCCAGGAGATGGGCCTCCCCTGAAGGAACATATGGGCTACCGTGAACTCTCATGTTGCCACATGGAAAGTAATGGCCGGGAGATCGGGGAGGTGCAAGGTTGTAGGGGACCCAGTAAGATATGTGTTAACTGATTTCGATGTGATATTGGCCGAGTCCGGATGGGTGGGCGGCGTGGGCCCGGGCGCTTTCCCCCAGGGGGGGAGGGACGGGGGGGACGCGCGGGGTACCTCGTGGCCCATACCACTGGCCACTTTATATGTCTCGTTATGCGTCCTATGCCCTCTCTGTAAATGTGCAAACCCCTTTGCCAGCCTCGACATCACTGAGGGGTTGCGGGGACACTGTTGAAAGACCCTCGTGACTGCACACAATCACCAGTCAGCCCTGGGGACAAGGAGACACGTGGACCCCTCAGATAGGGTTTAGAAATGGGAATGAGGCGGAGAGGCCTACGATACGGCACGGATGCAGATGCCCTTTCAAATGCCGATAAGAGCCTCAACGGCTCGTCCTACCCCACATACACTTGCGAAGGGGTAGCATAGCGATGCACGGTACAGCAACCGCTCATGCAGCAACCACACCCAAGCTTTCCCTCAAGCCCCAACATATTAAAAAAAAAAAAACAACCCAGTTCTGTCCAAACCCAAAGGCTACCAAGCCCACACGCCACACCACAGGAGACAAATGTTTCCGTACCCCACGGTGCGCGTCCACCGCACCATTTCCCTGCTACAGGGAACATGTATATATTCCTCTCCCTCCCACCTCTTCTCTATCACACCCAAGTTGTCCCTTCCCGGTTCAAGGTATATTAATCTCTCCGAGAATAGATCTACAAGAGTACTCCAGATAAACAAACAAATACTACAACCTGAGAATACACACTATTAACGCGTGCGGCTTGAACACCCCGCACAAACGGCGTGTCCTGTTAGACATGGCCAGAAAAGACAAAATAGACACCATCTGTGTGCAAGAAACCCACTTCACACATTCCAAAGTTCCTAAATTTGCACAACAAGACTATCCCACGCAATACCACTCCACACCATCCTCCAAGTCCAGAGGCGCATCCATACTTGTCCACAAATCACTTTCATTCGAACTACTCCAAGTCAAAAAAGATTCCCAAGGCAGATACATCATCATTCATTGCACGATAAACGACATTAATTACACAATTGCCTCAGTGTACAGCCCGAACACTAACCAAAGAAATTTCTTACACAAAGTCCTTTCCAAAATACCTAGCCCACAATTGCAAAATTTGATTTTGTGTGGAGACTTGAACCATATATTCGATCGAACTTTAGACACGACAGTCGCTGGTGACACCAGGAGGCAGGCCGCCCTCAAACCCCAATGCAAAGCTATGACAAAGGTGCTGCTAGAATACAATATCTATGACTCCTGGCGCACAACACATCCAAATGTTCGTGAATACACACACCACTCAAGAGCCCATAAAACCAGCTCACGCATTGATCACATCCTCATTGCTGCGCATCTCCTCATATCCATGATAGACTGCACGATAGGAGACCTGACATGGTCAGACCATGCGCCCGTACGCCTAACCCTACAAGACAAATTTCCCTTCAGGGGAACCTCCCCATGGAAACTGCATGACAACCTTCTGCTTGATGACTCCTTCAAAAATACCATAGAAAAGGAAATAAAACTATACTTCGACACAAACTACACGCCGCAAACACAACCCCAAAATGTATGGCTCGCCCATAAGGCGGTAATACGGGGACTTCTTATTAGCCGGGCAGCATACCTGAAAAGGAGGGCATGTGATGAATACACCACCCGTCTCAAAAAACTCAGAGACCAAACAAGTGCCCATCTCCTTTCCCCGTCTACTGCAGGCCAGGACGAAATATACCGCACTACTAAAGCAATAAACGATATATTATTCCAACGGACATCAGATACACTGACTAAACTCAAACTGAAGCAATACTCTCAGGGTAACAAAGCGGGGAGAGCACTGGCTTCCCTATTAAGGCAACACCAAACCAGGTCGAAAATACCACATGTATTTAACACTGCAGGCATCAAAATTACAAACCCACAGCAGATAAATGACACCATGGCAGAGTTCTACGACAAACTCTATAATCTAGCACAGGATACTAACACACATCAACCCACAACTCAAGAAATACAAAACTTCTTAACACAGGCCTATCTCCCCTCCCTTAGCCCAACCCAACAGGTGATGATCCAACAACCGATCACCGCCACTGAGATAGAAAAAACTATAGACGCCCTACCACAGGGAAAGGCATCAGGCCCAGACGGCTTCACGAACATTTATTACAAATGTTTCAAATCCACCCTAGCCCCGCAAATAGAGAAAAGTTTAACACCATCATAACGACAAGCTATATGCCGTCAGAAATGCTGATAGCCCACATTGCAACGCTGCCCAAGCCGGGGAAGCCACCTACCAAACCCCAAAACCTGAGACCGATTTCTTTACTAAATACCGACACGAAGTTGCTAGCAAAAATTTATGCAAATAGGCTTGCTTCCATAATCCCTTCGGTAATACACACCAATCAGGTAGGGTTTGTCAGGGGAGGCAGGGCTCGGATGGTACCAGGAAACTACTAGATCTGATGTCAAGCGCGCGGGCCTCGGGGAGACCCAGTGTGTTCCTTTCGCTGGATGCTGAGAAAGCGTTTGACAGGGTGCACTGGGGATTCCTTGAGGCTACGCTAACAAAATTCGGTTTCCCTCCCAATTTCATGTCCCTACTGACGGCGCTATACTCCACACCATCGGCTCATGTAGCCAATAGCGGATTTATATCAAAAAAATTTAGTATTACAAACGGATCACGCCAGGGGTGCCCACTATCCCTGTTGCTGTACATCCTGATCTTGGAACCATTAGCGCAACATATAAGAATGAGTCACAATGTCAAGGGTATACAAATAGGCCCCGTGGAACACAAACTCACAATGTTCACAGATGATATCATGCTTTCCATAGAATCACCACACACATCACTCCCACATCTACACGACATCCTGACTGATTACAGTGCATGCTCGTACTACAAACTTAATATTTCCAAAACGCAAGCAATGGGGATGCACGTGTCATCCCGCACTTTGCAAGATTTAAAAAAGGCCCACGCATACGACTGGCGAACGGACAACCTCACCTTTTTAGGAGTTGCATTTACAGCCACATCGCATGCCATGTTTCAGGCAAACTACACTAAACTAGTGAACAAACTGAAAAGTCAAATCATGGGTTGGGCAGGCAAATACGTCTCCTGGCTGGGACGAATTGCAGCGACAAAAATGATACTTTTACCCAAACTTCAGTACTTATTCCGTACATTACACATTCAACTCCCACACACTTTCCTCCGGGAAACACAGACCCTCCTCAACAAGTTCATATGGAACAAGAAAAAAGCGAGAGTAGCAGCATCCGTGTTACACAAACCCTTCAAGCAGGGGGGTCTGGGGATCCCACACCTACAGGCGTATTACTCTGCATCAATTCTCAGCCCATTAATCACAGCATTCCATCAAGATCCCCAGCCAGAATGGCTCGTCATTGAGTTCACTTACACAGAAGGACAAGATATCACCACACTCGCATGGTTACCGCGCGCCCACAGACCCAAATACAGAAATATGCTACCAACAACTAGGTTATCCCTGTCCTTATGGGATAAACACCAGACCAAATCCTGGCCGTCAGAGTACCCGTCGCCGGCTACTTTAATGCAAAAACATGGACCTCCCATGGCGTGATACACCTCCACCAGCTACTCGATAAAGGCAACCTGCTCTCGTTTGAGCCCCTACAAACTGAATATCAAGTACCGAAGACACTACACTTCTCTCACATGCAGATAAAATCATGGTTTCATAAATACTGTCCCCCAAAGGCCCAACCCGAACAATCCACGCAATTGTCCATAGCGGAACAAATGTGTCTGCAAACCAAACCGTCAAATAAACCTATGTCTCAATTATACCATGAAATCACCCGCAAAGCATATCTCACAAAACCCTTGTTTATCGCAGCCTGGGAACGAGACCTAAATATGAAACTAACCGACACACAGTGGCTCCACATATTCTCAGCTAATAAAAACGTAACGATGTGCGCCTCACACGTAGAAATATCCAGGAAGATACTATATCGCTGGCACATTGTCCCAACCAAGCTAAAACACATAAACACCCAATCCACAGGTAAATGCTGGAGATGCATGGACCAACCAGGAACCACATACCACATCTGGTGGTCATGCCCTAAAATTGTACCCTTTTGGGCACAAATCTCCGAACTGATAAAAACCACTACAAAGATAGTCATGCCGCCTCGGCCTGAACTATACCTTTTACAATTGTTCCCTCCAAACATAGCAATATCTGTTAAATATCTCATGTACCATATTCTGATAGCGGCTCTACAACTAATAGGCAGGAACTGGTTATCGAGACACACTCCGCAATTGGCAACATGCACCCAAATTATACAATCAGCCAAACGGTACGAAATCATGGCTAGAAAAACGAGACCCGGGAAAAAATTTTGGGTAACGGCCTGGGAAATGTGGGATACATGCAAAGCCGAGCCACCCTCAAACAGTAAGGAACATGAAAGCAAATGCGAACCAAGTCCTAGAACACCACACACATAGAGGTTGACTAACATAGACAGTGCGCAACTGAATACCTTGACAACACCCCCCCTCCGTCCCTTCTCCTCACCACCCCCGTTCTTTTTTTCTCTACCCCCCATTATGTTATGTTACATTATTATGTTATTACTATACTTGTTGTGTTATGATATATATATCCAGAACAAAAAAGGTGCACTGGTTTCAACGAACCGTCATCCTATTGGAGATAGGGCCATGAAAGGCCACGTACTGTATCTGTTTATAATGGAAACTGGTTTGACGAATTCTGTATGCAATTACTACGACAAACAACTGCATATGTGACATACTATATGATACAGCCATAACAAATGTCTAGAAATGTCTGATGTAACATGCACATGCTTCAAAACTAAAAAAAAAAAAAAAAAATTACCATATTGTGATCACTATTTCCCAAATGCTCCCCTACTTGAATATTGGTCAAAAGATCAACATTGTTTGTTATAACGAGATCCAGACAAGCATCCTTTCTAGTTGGTGCTTGTACCAGTTGTGACATAAAGGTGTCATTTAATGCATTTAAAAACTTGATTCCCCTTGCTGAAGTACTAGTCCCTCTATCCCAATTTATGTCCGGGTAATTAAAATCTCCAATAATTAACGTGTTACCTTTGCAGATTTGCAGCTTTCCCAATTTGCTCTAACAGCTGTTCTTCTTCATTAATATTTACATTAGGTGGTTTATAACATATCCCAACCAATAATTGATTTCCCTTTGTTTGCCCCAAGCAGATATCTACCCATAAAGCTTCCACATTTTCCTTGTCACACTCCACATGCCTAAGATTTGACTTTAACTCATGGTTGACATACAAACATACCCCACCACCCTTCTTGTTTTTCCTATCCTTCCTAAATAACATGTACCCATTTCAATTAACTGCCCAGTCATGTGTATCATCCCACCATGTTTCTGTTATGCCTATTATATCATATTGTTTAGTGTATGCTATTGCCTCTAGTTCCCCCATTTTGTTATATAGGCTCCTTGCATTAGTAAGCATGGTTAATATTATCATGAGTCATTTGTACTTTTTGTGAATTATCAATATTACATACCTCCTCTGTTCTGAGCTTTCCCCTCCCCCGATCTCCACCCCCTTTGTTCTGAGCTAAAGCCCATCTCCTTTCTATCCTATCTTCATTTTCTAGATTGATTTGACTAGTTTAAAATCTCCTACAATCTTCTAGCCATCCTATCCCCCAGCACAGCAGACCCTCTTCCGTTTAGGTGCAATCCATAACGACTATACAGGTTGTACCTGTTACGGCACCCCCAGGCATAAAAGGGTTAAACCACCGTTTAGAAGTTTTCCCCTTCCAGAGATACAGGCACAGCTACTGCAGAACACCAAACTCTCGAACCGCATATAAAATAGCACTCCAAACTCCCGAACTGGAACCTCACAAATAGCTGCTAGCAGACGAATAGGAAAAGCACCCAAGCGGCTTACACTCCTAGCAATCAGTAAATCCCCCCAAAAACAAGACAGAGCTCCGTGTTGAGGGACAAGCAGTGGTCTGATTTAATGAGGGCTACCTGCCCAGTATTTATGCAGGTCTCCCACCTGGTGGACACTCCCCTAGGGGACCAAATGGGAGACTGTGACAAAGACATCGTAGCAACCAATCACAGGGTACACACTTAGCCATTCCCCTTTTCTTACCCAGAACCCTCTGCTCTGCTCAGGGAGATAATTGTGAAGTAATTCAATTATCTCTCAGGACAGAGCCCATTTTAGGTGACAATAACAAAAAGACATAAAAATACATAACTGTTACCACATTTTACAGGCATACAACAGGTCCCCAGATAGCTAGGATCTGAGCGCACCAAAGTTCCGAATAGCGCTCAGATCCTATGCACACAGTCCAATCGCAGTGGAGCCAAAGTGTTCACAAAGTCAGTTTTCATACAAATGAGCTCCACGGGATTCCTCTCTGGGGTATGGTGTATTCGGGTACAACTACCGAATAAAGGGCCGTTTGTGCATGTCTACCGAACAAGAAGGGAGGTCGGCTTCAGCGGTGTTCGCGCCAAAATGTATCCGTTTTCAGTTCCATGAGTTGGGCGTCGAACACCGCTGTGCATTCGCGTGTTTAAAATGGCCGCGATCTCGTGTTCGGTATACGAATGGCGGCCACCCAGCATTCATCAATTAAGCTGCAGGTAACCGCAGATTCTAGGAGGTTAATTGATGGCACACTCCAGCTCCCAGGTGGTCCAGTCATTCGTGCGTTAGTTCGGTAGATTGAATCTACCGACCGCCGGGCAGAAAGGATCGAATAAGCCTTTTCTGCAGGGGAAAAGAAGGCTTTTAACATGGGGCCATAGTCCAAAGGTAACAGGCGAGCAACCAGGCTTCACCAATGCAATGTGGCCAGATTAGTCTCGTCACAGTACTCAAGCGCAAAATCGGCCCAGTGCTCTAAAAACCCAAAACCTTCTTTCCTGCACCAAGACTTCAGCCATGCAGGAAGATTGTCAATCTCCCTCAGTGTTGCAATTTGCCTCTCCAGCTCTCCAATCTGAGCTTCCAGAAAAGTCACTCGCTCACACCCACCACAGAGGTATGCACCCTGGACAGATTTATCTAGGCATGCATACATGCAGCACAAGGTACACTGAGTAAAACTTGCAATCATGTGTTTTTAGATGTTCAACAATCTGGAGAGATCCTCAAGTCTGGAGAGATCCTCAATGTTACACATATGTGCCTCTAAAAAATACTAACTCTTAGTTTTTGATTGATTTTTCTGTGACATGGCAATATGTTAAATAGTCACATAGTTACATACCTGACTTGCGCCCATCAAGTTCAGCCTTCTTCACATATATTTTTGCTGTTGATTCAAAAACCCCAGTCTGAGGCGCTTCCAATTTTGCAGCAACCTAGGAAAAAAATTCCTTCTTGACCCCAAAATAGCATTCAGATATCTCCTTGCATCATGCTTTTTCCCCACTAATTAGAAATTATATCCCTGTATGTTATGTTTTTGCAAGTATTTATCCAATTGCTGTTCAAACATCTGTATGGATTCTGACAAAACCACCTCTTCAGGCAGAGAATTCCATATCCTTTTGCGCTTACTATAAAAAAAATTAAATTTCCTTTCTTCCAGCCTAAATGCGTGCCCTCGTGTCCTATGTATAGCTCTGTTTATGTATAGTTTTCCAGATAATGGTTTGTACTTGCTGCGAATATATTTGTATTATGTTATCATACCCCTCTGAGGCGCCGTTTTTCCAAACATGAAAAACTGCATTAATTCTCGGGATGAGAATATAATTTCCAATACAAACTATTGTGTGGAAATCTATTCACAAACTGGACTTTACATAGGACACAAGGTCATTCGTTTAGACTGGAAGAAAGAGATGTAGTCTAAGGCAAAGAAAAGGTGTTGTTACCATAAGAAAAATAAAGATGTGCGGATTCTCTGCCTGAAGAAGTGGGTTTATCAGAGTCTGTACAGATGTTTAAACAGCAACTAGATGCATACTTGAAAAAACAGAATATTCAATTATATAATTTTTTAACTATAAGATAATAGCTTCTTGATCCAAGTATAAATCTAACTGCCATTCTGGGGTCAATTGGCAATTTGTTTCCTAGTTTGTTGAAAAATTGGAAGTGCTTCAAACTGGATTTTTTTGCCTTCTTTTGGATCAACAGTAAAAAACAAATGTGAGTAAGACTGAACTTGATGGACACATGTCTCTTTTTCAGGATATGTTACTATGTAACTATGTAACTATTATCATGGGTGACTTTAATTTTCCTGATGTGAACTGGAAAACCAAAACAGCTGCTTGTGCAGGGAGTGCAAGCATCTTCTAAACTCCCAACTGGGATTATCTCTAAAACAAGTCGTTGAGGAGCTAACTCATAAGGAGGCCATACTCGATTTAGTGTTAACAAACAGAGATTTAGTATCAGATATTACTGTAGGTGAAAGTTTAGGATCTAGTGATCTAGTGATCACCAGTCAGTGTGGTTTAATATAAGAAAAGTGAGTCACACTGTAGCGGATTGTGTTGGGCTGTCTTCAATATTCGTGTTATAAGGTCATTTTCGTTTCATTTGTTTTCTATAATGGGATATTACTGGATTATTTTGTTATCATTGATGCTGTTTATCCTGGGTTAACTTCTTGTTCCTGCTTCACTGTTCTAATACCAGTGGAGAACTCTATGGGAAAATAGGTCTCCGCTACACACACCACACAGAAAAAAAAGTTTTAGATTTTAGAAAACAGACCTTTCTAAAATTAGAATATGCATAAGGAAGTCCTTATAAAACTGGAGCAGTTTAAATGGAGACCAGGAGAAATGGGATTATTTAAAAGTTGCACTACTAAAAGCAACAGAACATAAAATAACCCAGAGTAAGAAAGACAGGCAGATCTATAATATTAGGCAGTAAGAGGCAAAGAAAGATATAAGAACCTCCAAACCACACACAGAAGAGCACAGTCAGTAAAAAAAAAGGGATTAAAATGTTTTTTTGATATATAAATGAGAAAAGTAAAGTAAAATAAGAATTAGTTTGATTAAAAACAAAAGAAGGAAGGTATATAGAAGAGGATAAAGGTCTAGCTGACTGCCTCAATTAATATTTTTGTTCAGTATTTTAAGCTGAAAAAGGCTTTTGACACTATTCCACATAGAAGGCTCATCAATAAACTGCAATCTTTAAGTTTAGATTCCACTACTGTGGAATGGATTAGGCAGTTGCTGAAGGACAGGCCACAGATTGTTTTAGTCAATGGAGTATATTCAAAGCAAGGTCTATTTACCAGTGGGGTACCTCAGGGAGCTGTACTTGGACCCATTCTCTTTAATATTTTTTTTAGTGATATTGCAGAAGGTCTTGATAGTAAGGTATGTCTTTTTGATGATGATACTACAATTTGCAACAGGGTTTAGGAGGAATAAGCCATATGCCAAATGATTTAGGTAAATTAGAAAATGGTCAGAGCTATGGCAACTGACATTTAATGTGGATAAGTGCAAGATAATGGCAAAAAACCCAAGGGCAGAGTATAGAATATTTCATACCCTACTAACCTCAACATCTGAGGAAAGGGATTTAGGAATAATTATTTTTAGATGACTTAAAGGTAGGCAGTAAATGTAATGATTTTACATGGAGATGTATTAGCAGCAGTAAGAGAGAAGTGCTCATACCATTGTATAGAAACAAGATTATTTTGTTTCAGGTATTGTACCAGAGGATTGGAGGAAGGCAGATGTCATTCCTATATTTAAAAAGGGTTCAAAATCCTTGCCTGGAAATGATAGACCTGTGAGCTTAACTTCTGTGACTGGGAAAACCTTTGAAGGGCTATTAAGGGATAAAAGTCTGGAACTAATTTGGAAGAACTTTGTTATTAGCAATAATCAGCATGGTTTTATTGAAGGTCATGTCAAACTAACCTAATTGCATCATACGAAGAAGTAAGTAGAAGTATAGATCCTGGTGTTGCAGTGGATATGATCTACTTGGATTTTGCCAAGGTATTTGATATGGTTCCTCACAATAGGTTAGTCTTCAAACTAAAAGAAATTGGTCTAGATGGATATCATATTTATAAATGGTCTTGAAAAAGGCATTGAAAGCCGTGTTTTAGTGTTTGCAGATGAGTGTAAGCTGGATATTGCTTTTCTGCAGAGGGATTTAGATAGATTGGGGGACTGGGCACTAAAATGGCAGATGAAATTTAATGTAGAGAATGCACAAGCAACTTACATCCTTAATTGTAGGAAATTAGGGATAACAACACATGAGAAGGATTTGGGAATTGTTATAGAAAACAAATTAGGCAGCAATATGCAATGTCAATCTGCAGTTGCTAAGGCTAGTAAGGTTTTGTCATGTATAAATATAGGCATAAATTCTCGGAATGCAAATATAATTTTGCTTCTTTATAAATCGCTGGTAAGACCACACCTTGAATATGCTGTGCAATTTTGGGCACCTGTTCTAACCTGTTAGAAAAAGTGCAGAGACGAGCTACAAAATTGATAAAAGGAATGGAGCACTTTAGTTACGAAGAAAGGTTAAAAAAATTTAAATCTCTTTAGTTTTGGAAAAACGGTGCCTCAGAGGGGATATGGTAACGTTATACAAATATATTTTGGGCCAGTTCAAACCATTATCTGGAAATCTATTCATAAACAGGGCTATGCCACATTGGTGGCAGCCAAATATCTCCAGTGTAACAACAGACCCATCAGGTGACACAACTGGTCACAGTGCAGGGTTCAGATCTATTCTGATTCATTTGAGGTTATGGATCAGCAACACAGCTCCGGTTTGAATGAACAACACTTCGTAAAGTGCCACAGAGACATCCTAGGAATGGCAAATGGATTATTGTAGGATCTGGTAGACTTAGAGTTGTGGATAAAAGGCATATTGCACAGTCTGTTGCTCTACATAATTCATTTTCAGTGGTGTTATGGAGACAGGCACAGGCACCAAGTGTAGTGGTGTTGTGGAGACAAGCTTAGGCACCGAGTGTAGTGGTGTTATCTAAATAAGCTCAGGCACAAGTGTGGTGGTGTTATGGAGACAAGCTCAGACACCGAGTTTGTGGACCCACCATCCATTTCAAAGTTGTGCAAGACTGGAACCAATGACAAAAAGGATAAAGTGAGGCCTGATAGAAAGCAGTTGTTGTTGGAGGATTCAATTAAGAGGTGTGGAGCTGGACAATAGTGGCCTTGTGAGATGTGTTCCTTGAGCTACAGAGATGCATTTGTAATATTGTTACGCTAGCAAAGCAGGAAGGGGAATTGGTTGTAGGGACAAATTGGCTTGCAATGAGGTTTCAGATGTAAAGGAAGTGTTTTGGGTTTTTGTCAGTGATATACGTCAGGTTGCTTCCACACTGTCATTCTCTGAAGTTCTGTGTGTGCATAACATTCAGAATGACAGACGGATGCTGTAACGGCTATCCAGGGTAGAAAGCGGTATCTGCCGTTGACGACGTCCTCCAGGCAAGATGCTGGGCTGTAGGGGAGAGGTGAAGTCCCATCCGCTGGATCCCTGGAGCAATAGAGTGGCAGAGCTCTGAAAAAAGCTAGTGATTAAGCTGCAAATTCCCTTTCAACAACGAGACACAGCTACGTTTTGAAGGGCGAAGAAGAACTGACTCCAACGAGCGTTTATTCCTGCTTATATAAACTTTCCCAGCAAGGTTACCACCTACGTGGACCTTGTGGGGCACTGGAACTGTAAATTTAACAGCCAAAAATTTTTACAATGAGAATCCTCCCCTTTGCTTGGGAGATAATTGAGTTAATTACTGTATCAACTCAATTATCTCCAAGCTAAAAAAACATACTTTTATGCCATTTTTGTGACTTTGTGAGTTTACATGCGATATCAATAAAACTTGTATTTTTATAACCAGCATAATTTGGGGACAAACATATCCAAAATTCACTTGAATCGGTTAAGTGGTTCAGGGGATAGGTGGAAGTCATATTTTGACCAAGGAGGAACAAAGCAGCCAGTTCCAACTGGTTTGGCAGTGTCCCTGGGACAACGCCCTGCTGGAGAACAATGAGACAGGGGGAGGGGAAGAGGCACACCTTCCCCTGGATTCAAAGGGGCAGAAAAAGTGGCCCAAAAGTTTCAATATGTCCATACACTGTTTTGAAAGAGCCAGCACTAGTCCAAATAAAAGTCCATGAGACCAAGTAAACGATTACTGAAGGCAAAACAACAAATAGTCTAAGTTCACATATATATATTTATATATATAAGCAGCCATTATGCTGGTTAACTGGGGGTTTTTGTTACAGATGCGTATTAGGGACTTTAACTTGTGGCTTCATTTCTCAAGGTAGCTCTATTTGGAATGGAAATAAACTGTACAAAAAGCTTATGCATGTTTGTATGGTTTGCATCTTTCTCAAAAGGGAACAAATATTCTCAGTGAGCAGTTCAGAGGTTTTGCTAGGAAATATTAAAACTAGGAGTGGAGGGGGCAAAAGGGTGATAAAACATAAATCAGATTGCCCTCAAAACAAGAACAAGGACAGAAAGTGTCTGTAGCAAATGTGTTAAAAAAATGATAAGCTTAGAGTCATGTCTACAAATGTTCGCAGTGTAGGGAATACTGAGACATGGTATAATGAGAAAAATTACTGGAACATATGTAGAAAAGACAGGGAAGGCAAGAGAGGGTGGCCTAAAATCTAGCCTCATAAAAGTAAGTGAGGCGAATATAGAGTCCGTTTGGATTACGTTAGAATTTGGTAATCACACAGTAACTCGTGTAGGTGTGATTTATAGGCTCCCAGGATAAATAGAAGAGTTAGATAATCTACTATTTGAGGAAACTGGGAAACCAAAACAGCTGCTTCTTCTAAACTCCCTACTGGGATTGTCTCTAAAACAAGTCATTGAGGAGACAACTTGTAAGGAGGCCATACTAGATTTATTGTTAACAAATGGAGATTTGATATCAGATATTACTGTAGGTGGAAGTTTAGAACAACTTGGGTTTACCAGTCAGTGTGGTTTAATATAAGAACAGTGACTGAGTCACAGCACACAAAAACAAAAGTTCTAGACTTTAGAAAAACAGTCTTTTCTAAAATTAGAATATGTGTACAGGAGTCATTATCAGACTGGAGCAGTTTAAATGGAGTCCAATACAAATGGGATTATTTAAAAGTTGCACTGCTGAAGGCAACAGAAAATTGCATTAGGCTTGTCAGTAAAAGCAAAAAATTACCAGTCAGTGTGGTTTAATATAAGAACAGTGACTGAGTCACAGCACACAAAAACAAAAGTTCTAGACTTTAGAAAAACAGTATTTTCTAAAATTAGAATATTTGTACAGGAGTCATTATCAGACTGGAGAAGTTTAAATGGAGTCCAATACAAATGGGATTATTTAAAAGTTGCACTGCTGAAGGCAACAGAAAATTGCATCAGGTTTGTCAGTAAAAGCAAAAAAAAATACCAGTCAGTGTGGTTTAATATAAGAACAGTGACTGAGTCACAGCACACAAAAAAAAAAAGTTCTAGACTTTAGAAAAACAGTCTTTTCTAAAATTAGAATATGTGCACAGGAGTCATTATCAGACTGGAGCAGTTTAAATGGAGTCCAATACAAATGGGATTATTTAAAAGTTGCACTGCTGAAGGCAACAGAAAATTGCATTAGGCTTGTCAGTAAAAGCAAAAAATTAAGAAACCATTGTGGTATTCCGCAGAATTAGTAAAAAACTAAAAGTTAGCATTTAGTAAATATAAAAAAGCCAGAGTGAGGAAGATCTATAAAATTAGGCAGAAAGAGGCAAAGCAAATTATAAGAACTTCCAAATTACATACAGACGAGAAAATAGCACAGTCAGTAAAACAAGGGGACAACACATTTTTTACATACATAAATGAGAAAAAGAAAGTAAAACAATGATTTGTTAGTTTGAAAAGAAAAGAAGGAAGAGGATAAAGGTTTAGCTGACTGAAGAGGATAAAGGTTTAGCTGACTGCCTTAATGAATATTTTTGTTCAGTATTTACAGATGAAAATGAAGGAGAAGGACCTCAGTAAGGAAAAAGGACAAATTAGTCATTTGTAGTGATGTCCCGAATGGTTCGCCGAACGGTTCGCAAACGGTTTACCACGGACTCATCATTGAGTAAACTTTGACCCTGTACCTCACAGTCAGCAGACACATTCCAACCAATCAGCAGCAGACCCTCCCACCTCCTGGACAGCATCCATTTTACATTCATTGTGAAGCTGCATTCTTAGTGAGCTGTCCAGGAGGTGGGAGGGTCTAGGAGGGAGGGTCTGCTGCTGATTGGCTGGAATGTGAGGTACAGGGTCAAAGTTTATGCAGTGATGAGTCCGTGGCGAACCATTCGCGAACCGTTTGGCGAACGGTTCGGGACATCACTAGTCATTTGTTACATGTGAGTTTACAGAGGAAGAGGTTATATTTCAACTGTCAAAAGTAAAGACAAAAAAGTCAATGGAGCCTAATGGAATACACCCAAAGTTATTAAAAGAGCTTAGTGGTGTACTAGCAAAACCATTAACAGATTTATTTAACCAATCATTGTTAACAGGAGTAGTCCCAGCAGATTGGAAGTTAGCAAATGTTGTGCCCATTCAAAAGAAAGGTAGTAGGGAGGAGTAGGGCAACTATAGGCCAGTAAGCCTTACTTCAGTAATGTGGAAAGTAATGGAAACCATGTTAAAGGATAGGATTGTTGAACATCTAAAATCACATGGATTTCAAGATCAGAGACAACACGGGTTTACTTCACGGAAATCATGCCAAACTAATCTTATCTATCCATTAACTAATCTAATCTGATTTTTTCATTGGGTAACTAAAATAATAGATGAGGGTGGTGCAGTAGACATTGCTTACCTAGATTTCAATAAGGCTTTTGACACTATTCCACATATAAGGCTCATCAGTAATCTGCAATCTTTAAGTTTGGATTATCAATATTGTTGAATGGGTTAGGCAGTAGCTGAATGACAGGCAACAGAGGGTTTGTAGTCAATGGAGTATATTCTAAGCATGAATTGTTACCAGTGGAGCACCTCGGGAATATGTACTTGGACATATTCTCTTTAATATTTTTATTATTGATATTGCAAAAGGTCTTGATGGTAAGGTATGTCTTTTTGATGCTGATACTAAGATATGTAACAGGGTTGATAACAGGAGGGATAAGCCAAACGGCTGATTTAAGAAAACTAGAAAATTGGTCAGCTGACATTTATTGTGGATAAGTGCAAGATTTAGACATATTATTATTATTATGATATTTATATAGCGCCATCAAATTCAGCAGCGCTTTACAATGGGTGTAGTTGAAACCAGACAAGTTGGACACACAGGAGCAGAGGGGTTGAGGGCCCTTCTCAATGAGCTTACATGCTAGAGGAAGTGGGGTAAATGACTCAAAAAGGTAAGGATAGTATACAAACCCAAGGGTATATTTGATACCCTACTAACCTCAACATCTGAGGAACTGGATTTAGGAATAATTCTTTTTAGATCACTTAAAGGTAGGCAGTAAATGTAATAGAGCAGCAGGAAATGCTAGCAGAATGCTTGGTTGCATAGGGAGAATTATTAGCAGTAGAAAGAGAGAAGTGCTCATGCCATTGCATAGAACACTGGTGAGACCTCACTTGGAGTATTGTACGCAGTACTGGAGACCGTATCTTCAGCAGGATATTGATACTTTGGAGAGAGTTCAGAGAAGGGCTACTGACCTGATTCATGGATAACGGGATAAAACGTACAATGAAGGGTCAAATGATCTTAGCATGTATAGCTTGGAGACGAGACATGAGGGATATGATTGAAACATTTAAATACATAAAGGGAATCAATACAGTAAAGGAGGAGACTATATTTAAAAGAAGAAAAACTACCACAACAAGAGGACATACTCTTAAATTAGAGGGACAAAGGTTTAAAAATAATTTCAGGAAGTATTACTTTACAGAGAGGGTGGTGGATGCATGGAATAGCCTTCCAGCTGAAGTAGTGGAGGTTAACACAGTGAAGGAGTTTAGGCATGCAGGGGATAGGTATAAGGCTACCCTAGCTATAAGATAAGATCAGGGAATGAAAGTATTTAGAAAACTGGGCAGACTAGATGGGCCGAATGGTTCTTATCGGCCGTCACATTCTATGTTTCTTAGTAAATGCAGACCACCATTTGTGATCCAAGAACAAAGTTCATTCTGGCTATGCGGAGAAATGCCCTTCTTCTATGGAAAGACAGTCTAAGTAATAAAGTGCATGAGATGATGGGGAATCTGGCTATGCGGAGAAATGCCCTTCCTCTATTGAAAGACAGTCTAAGTAAAAAAGTGCATGAGATGCAGGAGAAAAGGGTAATGGAGGAAAAGTAGCAGTTGGCTTTGGCACTGAAAGAAACAACAATTTCACATTAAAGTGACTACCTGAATGTCTACCACTGCTACCTCTTTCCTGGGCTCATATGTCCAAAAGCTGCTGCTACCACTGTTGTGATTTCAAAATGTAAGTGCCTTCTTTTAGGGGTATTTGGGAGTAGGGTACTCTGATGGACCGTCCACCAATCGATACTCCTAGCGCTTACCAAGGAACATCAGCACCGCACCAGACACCATAGCCACCGCAGATTCGACGAACCGCCGTAGCTTGGTTGGGGTCTCGCCATTACCTTCCCACCCTTGTCCAACCTCTGGACCCAGGACTGTGTAGGAAGGACCTCTCCTCCAGGAGGGTATAGCTGAGGGAAGGACCTCTCCTCCAGGAGAGTATAGTTGTATAGCTGAAGAGAGATTTTATAAGAGCTAGCAGTGATACAGCAGGTATAGCTGTTCCCTACAACACGAGACGAGGCTGCGAGTTAAAGGGTAAGAAGGTCTGGTTTAATCAACACAAAGGCATTTCTTTTATATACATTTTCAGGCCAAAGGCACACCCCCTGGACCTGATGGTAAACTGGGACAAAAGGGACGCGAACCAATAGAACCAACAATTAGTACAGTAACACTCCCACATGCAGTCAGCAATCCCTCCCCTCTGCCTGTTAAATAATTAAGCTAGCTAATGGAATAACCTAATTATCCACAGGCAGAAAATATCCATTTTTACCCAAAGTCCAGAAACACCACAAAACACAAACATATCCCCATAAATTATACATCCCTGGATAACTCTGATCTAGGCGAACAACATATCAAAAAATCACACAGATCAGAGCAGGGGTTCAAAAGGTTTGTGGAAGTCATATTTGACTGACTGAACGCACATTTTCATGCCCAAAACAGTTCCAGAGAATTTGGCTGTGCAGCCGGTCTATTTCCAATAGTTCAAATACTAAGTTCCATTCGAATGCACGAACAGGGTCCATTCGTGAAAATACTCAAAGTTAAAGTGGCATTCGAATTGTCGAACGCACTTCATTTCCGTCGAAGTGTTGAAGTCTGGAGAAGGTAAAGTTCAGCGTTGTTCGTGTTATCGTGTATCCGATTTGAGTTCCATGAATTCGACGAACAAACACTGCTGAACGCTTACGACTGAATAAAAATAATGGTGGCCACTTCGACTACTTCAGAAATTCGGTTGTATCCGAAGTGCCACTTCGAAAGTGCAAATCCTTGCCAAAATTCTTAAAGGAGCAGAAACAGTACTTTAGAATCTAATCTGCATAAACTGAGTTTTTATAAGACAATACACCTCAGGGGCCATAGTCACAGGGCAAGAGGCTGGCAAGCACGCCTCTCCAAAACCCAGTGGCGATGCGCAATTTGTCACAGGTACCACTGCAGTTCTTTTCCCTCTAAAGCACTGCAGTGTTTTGTTAACTTTTTTGCATGGACCTCATATTAAATTAACAGCCTGACTGTCTGCTACCTGTTCACTGGGCTCACAGTCAAAGGATACTAAACCACTGTTTTCAAAATGTAAATGTCCCTATTTAAGGGTTGTTAAGAGGGTTGTTAGTCCCTTACTCAAGTCCAAAGGCTGCTGTAGCTGTTCTTAATGAAACCCGGGAGGGTTGCGTGTAATTGTTCGCTAGCGGCACTGCTGGAGTGCGGTGTACTGTTGGTTGGTATGCGGTTGGTGCTGGGGTTGCTGTTGGTCAGTACTCCATTCTGGCAGAAACCTTGGTAGCTGTACTGTCCAACTTGCGGGCATCTGTATATTCGTCTGCCAGACGGGCAGCCTCGGGTAGGGTAGAGGGTTTTCTATCTCTGACCCACTCTCTGACCCCGGCAGGTAACCTGTCGAAGCAGTGTTCCTGCAAAAACACCTGCATTACCTCTTCCCCAGTTACCGCTTGGCATCCTGCCATCCAGTGGGCTGCGGTACGGTGGACCCTGCAGGCCCACTCTACATAGGAGTCGCCAACCTGCTTGTTAGTCTCCCTAAATCGTCGTTTTGTATGCTTCTGGGGTGACCGCGTACCTGGCTAAGAGCGCATCTTTCATCACTCGGTAGCTGGTGATCTCCTCCTCTGGGATGGCCCGAAATGTTTCACTAGCCCCGGCTGGATAATTTCCCAGAGAGGATGGTGACCCATTCGTCAGCGGGTACCTGGTACACACTGCCTTTCAAAGTCAGCCAGGAACCCGTCAATCTCTCCCTCTGTTTCAATAACATTTTTAAACGCAGCAAAGGGTACCTTTTTTCTTCCAAAATTGTTATTGGGTACCTCTACTGCTGCAGCTCCTCTTTCCTGGAGCGCTTGGTGTGCCATCACCGCTGATTGCACACGTTCCACAATGTCTGCTGAGGGGTTGGGGCCAAAGTGTGCCAGCCTTATGTGAACTGCCCGGTTAAACTGTATCTCCTCGGGTGTTAAATCCAAAATGCTGGGCACATTAGCTCTCTCCATTCTCTGTGCTGCATCCATCTCCAGTAGCAAAGCAATAATTTCTCGCTTTTTCAAATTGCTTGCTGACCATCCTCGGCGTTCAAGTATGTCTTTAAGGGTAGCACGCCTTAATTCCTCATACTGCATTTCCTCCACCAAATTGGGATGTGTAGCTGACCTTCTGTGCTGTGGGATTCATCCCGTCGCTTGCCACCAATTGTTAAGACACCCCTGGTGTCTTTGAGAGAAACCGCCATTTAGTTAACCTTCCCCTTTCGCAATATCAGTAACTCCATTTGCATAGACTGCAGTATACAAACCACCATCAGGGGAAGCGGTAATCTCCCGACCGGGATCCGTGAAAGGTTGCAAACTCCCGAACAGAAATCCACGAACCGCCGCTAACCGCCGAACAAAGATATCCACCAAGCAGCTTTCGGTTCCAGTAATCAGTCACTAGGCATCAGTAATAAATCCCCCCCAATAACGAGACAAAGCTCCGCATTGAGGGTCAAACAGGATCTGGCTTTACTGTGGGCTACCTGCCTGTATTTATGCAGGTCTCCCACTTGGTGGACACTCCCCTAGGGGACCAAATGGGAGACTGGAATTACAGATGGACATGAGGACATAACAGACATACAGTCACAAGCTTTTCCCACAATGCAGTATGGTTTCCTCCCCTCTGCCCTGAAGATAATTGGGAAGTAATTAAATTATCTCCAGGACAAAGACACCGCCATTTTAAGTAAAAGACCAGAAAATACATAAAAATACATAACTTTATAACAACTGAACATTTCACATTTGCATCACATATCCCCAGATAGCCTGGATCTGAGGGCATATTATTGGCAAATAGCGCTCAGATCCCATACGCATAGTTCAATCGCCATAGAGTCAAAGTCCTTACAGTCTTTCGGTATGCGATTGACTCCATAGGAAGGCTATCTGGGTTAAGTCTTTTTGTGTGATGTAAAACTCCCGAACGGCCGGTGTTCGTCCGCTTTCGTCGGGGCAGCCAGGCGACCCGTTGTTTCAGCGGTGTTCGGCAGAAAAAGGGACCGTTTTTAGTTCCATGAAATCAGTGCCGAACACCGCTGGTCTTTTGTGTGTTTTAAAATGGCCATTGCCTTGTGGTCGACATGCGAATGACGGCCACCCTGAATTCGGTTTAATTGAGAAGTGTCTGCGGTTAACCACAACGTTCTAATTGGGATCAAGAGGTTAACCTTCTATCCTGGGTGGCCATCCGTTCGGTAGGTTTGTTTGGTAAAACAAAGTCATTCTTATGGCTGGGCTATAGAAACAGCCACTTACACGAAAGGGCAAAATAGACGAATCCACCACAATAGACATACAGATGGTTCTGTCACAGTGTCTATCACATACCATGTTACTATGAGGCTAGGCTCGTGGCTGCCCAGGAGAATGCTCTCTCCGGCGGATGCCTGAGTGTGGGTATCCACCGGAGAGAGGAACGCACGCCAACAGGGAGTTCCTGGGGCTGTGAGTTGGTCTCACGGCCGCAGGGCTCCCACTGGCTGCATGGAAGTCTGTGTTGACTAATGGGAGAAGGAATGCCCATTCTCCTGGTTGGTCGGCACAAGTAAAGTGCTGATTTGTCGCCCGCTCCCTGCAGCGACCAATCAGAGAAGGAGTGCTTGTTCAAACTGGGTTTCGCACCCTTTCTTCTGATTGAGCGGCAAAATCCCCCCTTTCAGCGGATTGGTGCAATCGAGTTTCGCGCCCTTTCCCCTGATTGGGTGGCGAAACCCCCCCTCCTTCCCGAGCACCAATTGGTGCAGCCAAGTTTCGCGCCCTTCCTCCGTCCTCCCCTGAATGCTGATTGCCGCGATTTGGTTCACGCCCTTTCAGTTGATTGTCTGTTGCTATTTAGCTATGTAAGTGTTAACTCTGTAACCTCTTTCTGTCCTGGGGGGGCGAGCCCAAAATTATATCCCCCTGAATGTAAATGGTATTCATGCGTGTCCCTGTGTCTAGTTAGTATCTCCCAGAGTGGGAGATGGTTATCTATTCACCAGCCCCCTCTTGTATGTGTTGTGTGTTGTGTTGGATGGAGACCCCCTGCGGAGGTCTGTGCATAAAAAGCTGTGTGCCCAAATAAAGATTGTCAAACATTGCATCCTGGAACTGTGTTCCGTCCAGTTACTGGGGAAATGGGTCTGACCTATTCTAATCAAAGGGGATAAAAAGCCAGGTTACCCAGGTTCCGCTACAATCACCATTGGCTCAAAGTATTGTGACTCTCTTCATAGGGAGTCACAAGAATCACTCCATAAAGACAACATGTCTCTCCAGGGCTCTCCCTCCAGGCCCAGTTAAACCTATCTCACCAGCTGAATCTCTCATAACGCTACCCCCGGGTCTCTGAGATCTTGGACCATTCCTAAATTGGCAGCAGAACTACGCACTAGTAACGTTCCTTTCCCAGCCACAACTAGGAAAGCAGAACTCTTTAAATTATTAACGGTCCAGTCCAATGATCCCAGGCCCGGCTCAAGTTCTCAGGAGTCCAATGTCAGCTGTTTGGGACAGTTTCAAGACACTTTGTCATCCATCTTGTCTACCCTTCAGTCACTAAATGAGAGAATGACCAAGAATGACCAAGATAGAAACCATAATCCCTATGGTTATAAATGCACCTCACACTCCAGGCCCAGCACCTGCACCGTCAAACACGCTATGTAGGGACATTACTATCACTCCCTCCACTTCACACTGCAAAAATGCCAGTCTAGTCACTCTCCTTAATGCTTCGCAGGATATTTTAGAAAATAGAGATTTTAGTTACGAAGACATGTCTGCAATCCTCAAAACAAGGGACCCACGTCTTCATAAAAAGCTCTCCATCCTCAAATTCGTTCTCGGCTTCAGACTATACAGAGATGTCATCTGCTCTGTATACCCTCAGAGGTGAGAGGAATATGACCTCTTTTTACACAAGGTGGTGGACCTGGGGCACAAGTACAGGGATTTCGCTTTCTGTGATTATCACAGGTCGGTTTCATCTAAGGCAGCAGCGGCTCTAGCCCAGTACAACACTTGCATCGATTGGAGTCAGTTGGCTGTTCTGCAGACATTTCGCCGACTTGAGACCCCCGTCTTGTGCGGTTTGTTCCTCTACCTCACACTCCTCCAACTTGTGTCCCTGCAAAGCAGAACACTCTACATCTCACCCCTCCACTTCCTACCCCTCCACTCACCCCTCCACTTAATTCCCCTCCATCCACCCCTCTGTCAGTCAGGTTAGGGGACAGAGAGATAAGCCGGGCTGACCAGTCATATTCCTGGGCAAGGCGCACATATGCAACAACTTTAATGCGGGAGCATGTAACTACAATGCCTGCAGGTTGTTACATATTTGCTCCATCTGCTTCAGGGCACACACAAAATACATGTTTCTTTCTAAGCTTCTCCCTAGGAAACAACTGACAGAGGTGAACATCGACACCTTAGCTTACAATTTACACACCCACACCTCCCCCCACTTGGTGCAATATTGGATTTCTATTTTTTCTGAGGGTTTCCACACAGGGTTAGTAGCACTCCCAACAGCCACACTAGAATGCCCTAATTTACTCTCGGCTACAGATGACCCATCTGCTGTTGATGAGTTGTTATGGAGAGCGACCACTTCAGGTTTATGATTGGTCCTTTTTTGCACTCTCCTTTTTCCACATGGCGTTCAAACCCTATTGGAGTGGTAACCAACAGCACATCTAATAAAAAAACGTTTGATCATCAATTTGTGCGCACCTCATTCTTCTAAACACCCTAGTTTAAATTCATTAATACCGGCTGAAGAATTCTCTCTTCATTATGCCTCCATGGATCATGCCATACATGCTATTCTACTGGCCGGTGAAAAAGCCATGCTCAGTAAGACGGATATAACTAACGCATTCAAATTACTACCGATCCATCCGTCTCTCTGACCAGACTCAATTTCGGCTCCACTGTTTTCGGCACTAGGTGTTCCATTGTCCCCTGACAAAACAATAGGCCCCACAGCACAGTTGGTATTCCTGGGTATCTATTGATGTGAAATTGGTGCGCAGTAGACTTGAACTGGACCAGTTCTTCTAAAAAGGTACTGGTACACGGAGGGATCTCCAGTCTCTACTGGGATACCTTAATTTAGTAATACGTATAATTCCACAGGGGAGATCCTTCATCTCCAGGTTACTCTGCCTCCTACCCAGTGTGCCTGATGATGGCACCATAGTCCTCAACCCCCCAGCCGTAGCCGATTTACTCATGTGGAAGAACTTCATCGCAGAGTGGAACGGCATCTCCATGTTCATTCCCCCACTGACCAAGCACTCCACTGTTATTTGGACTGATGCAGCAGCCCACTCGGGGTTTACTGCAATTTTTGGTAACCACTGCCTCAGGGATGTTTGGTCTCAAGAAACTCTTGCCTTACCGGCCTTCAGGGAAACTTCTACCCTGGATCAGCTTCTGTCCTCCAGGA
This sequence comes from Pelobates cultripes, assembly GCA_933207985.1. NCBI lineage: Eukaryota > Metazoa > Chordata > Amphibia > Anura > Pelobatidae > Pelobates > Pelobates cultripes. The sequence goes on from OW240915.1 coordinate 120,688,933, forward strand.
CCGTGTGGGAAAGACCTCTTCCTTCCACCCTGTATGAACCTCCAGCATCCAGGACTGTGTGGGGAAGACCTCTCCTCCAGGAGAGCATATCAGGAACAGCTCTTAGAAGAGCTAGGTGATTTAAAGCTCAAGGGAGTATGCAGAGCATAGCAAACCCCAGTGATTATAGCAGTTCCCTCCAATCACGTGTTGAGGGTCAAGAAGATCTTTTTTTATGGCAGCAAAGTGCTTTCTTTTATGCAAGTTGTTACACACAGTTTCCACCCACATGGTCTTGTGGAACAGCCAATCAAACACAATACAATACAGTCATTACAGCAAAATCCTCCCCTCTGCCTGTGATATAATTACTGAACACAATGGGCTAACATAATTATCACAGGCGGTAAAATACGCAGTTTTACACAATATTCATAACTTCAAAAGTATACATACATTTTCAGAATCAGCATACTCCAAATACAAACATATGTCAAAATCATACAAATTGGTCCAGTAGTTCAAAAGATAGATGGAAGTCCAATTAATCGACTGCAAGCATGGCTTGGGTGTGGTAAGCCAATTATCTCCAGAATACAGAAAAAAATCTCTATTCACAACAACAGCAAAAATACACAAAAATACATAACTCCTATCATACTGAACAAATAGCTTGAATCTGAGCGCTCAGATCCTAAGAACAGAATAAAATCACCATGGGGTTAAAGTTTAGCAAGGGCTGATGAGAGATTGAGGAGGGACAAAGCGGCAAGTTTAAACTGGTCTGGCAGTGTCCCTGGGACAACGCCCTGCTGGAGAACAATGGGACAAAATGGGGGAAGGGATAGAGGCACATTTTCTCATGGAATTAAAGGTGTATAAAAAGTGTGTTACAATCCAATGAGCCCAAATAATGTTTATAAAGGGCAAACTCTCCCAGGGGCCATAGTCACAAGACAAGGAGGCTGGCAAGCAGGCCTCTCCAGGACCAAGTGGCGAAGGGCACTTCTTCACAACTTCAGAATTGGGGTAGCCACCGCAGCCTCCAGTATGGACACACCAGTCCATATCATTAAAAGACCGGGCAGATGGAAATCCTCTGTCTATTACACATCCCGAGAAAGAACTCAGGAAAACTTTTAAATGTTTAGCATTGTAATTATACAATAAAGTGTGTTTTTCTGCAATATCTTTTGCCCTCTTTATTACAGGCCTACCTGTACGTTGCTTTCTGCACACTTCACTATTTCCTTATATGAATTAAGTTCTGACCAAAAGTAAAAGACCTTAGGCCTGAATTTATGGGAGGAGTTTTATATATATATATATATAAGCTCTACCACCCTGCTTACCTATGCTGTTTCCTGTTAGAGCGTCCCCTCCCACCACTCCTTCTAATAACTTATGTTATGGTACCCCAGGTATGAAAGGGGTTAAAACCGTGTAAGATGCTCCTTTCCCGAATACGAAGGTAACTACCAATCACTCCAATCAGCTGAAAAAGAACCATACGAATCATACACACTCCAAACATCTGAACGAGAGTAACCATACGAATAAATCCCCCCAAGTACAAGACACAACTCTGTATTGAGGGTCAGCAGGTATTTATGCAGGATTTCCACCAGGTGGACACTCCCCTAGGGGACCTGGTGGAAAACTGTGACAATATGTGTACATTAGCCAAGGTTGAAGACATAAACACTCCTCTTTTGCTGTATAGGACCCTCCTCTCTGTCCTGGAGATAATTGGGAAGTAACTCAATTATCTCCGAGGACAGAGGCTAAACTCCATTTTATACAGAGTAATGAAAATACATAAAAATACATACAAAAAATACAATACAAAACTACCGAACACAATAGGTACATTCAACACATCCCCAGATAGCTTGGATCTGAGTGCAACTTATTACTGAATGGCACTCAGATCCTATACACACAGTTCAATCGCCATCAAGCCAAAGTCTTTCACATAGTTTTTCGTTATACGAATTTGCTCCATGGCACAGCTATCTGGGATAAGTCTATTCAGGAGAAGAAACTACCGAACGGACCGGCGTTCGTATGCTGGAGAAATAGAAAAAGGGAGGTCGGCGGCTTCAGCAATGTTCATGAGAAACGGTGTCCATTTTTAGTTCCCTGAAATCGTCGACAAACACCACTGAACATTCGTATGTCCAAGATGGCCGCCGGCTCATGGTCGGCACACGAACGACGACAACCCAGTCAGCATTTGACAATTAGGAAGTGTCTGCGGTTAACCACAATGTTCTAATGATGCCAAGAGGTTAACCATCAGCACACTTCAATGCTGGGTGGCCGGCCGTTCAGTGAATTGTTCGGTATGAAAGAAACAAGCGTGGGGACTGTACGGACAGGGAAATAGCCAGACAAACAGATGAATGAGGAAACAATAAAAGTATTTCACAGGCAGATGGTTCTGTCACAACTTACTACCATCATTACATTACCTCTGGTGGACCCTCTTTACTACAAGCATACCCGTACGTTGGTTTCGGCACACCACTACCACTTTCCCCCTGTTCTCTATTTCCATATACGAATTAAATTCTGACCACAAATACACATATATAAACAAATGGAGGTTATTTAGTTTATCCAATGGCCATGAGAGATCCCATTTGTTCCTTATTAGGAGTTAATAAGCATGTAGGGGTGTATATAAAACAAATACCCCTTTTTGTCTCATTAGAGATATCGTTGCCAGAAGCTCAAGGAAGCAAGGTGAAAGGTTAGTGCAGGACCCACCTGAGAGGTTTGCCTTCAAGTCTCTCATGGCCATTGGAGAAACTAAATAAACTCCATTTGTTTAAATATGCATAGGGATTTGGGAAGAGCACAGGTAACTTTTTTCATTGGTTTTTACTGTATGTATTTGTATTATGTACTTTGTAATATGATTTGTACTATGGTCATTGGTGCCGCCGAGAAGTGATGGGACTTTGAGCGCAGGACTTATTTTTTTTGTATGTATGTATGAATGTATGTTGGATTAGCTGTATTAGTCCAGTAGACAAGATGCCAAAATGCCAGAGTATTGCAGTATGCAATGATACCTTTTTTATTGGACTAAAATAATATTTCAAAGACAAGCTTTCAAGAGTTTTCCTCTCTTCTTCAGGTCTGAAGGAATACTGATAAATCTGAAAAAGTTTAACACTTCAAACAACTAATGTTAGAGAAGCGGAAGAAGGGTGGGGGTGAGTGGGGTGTCATAAATAGCAGAAGATGTGCCTGAAAATGAAAGGTGCAGGTTGACTGAGGATAGCCAGAAAAAGTAAATAAACAGAGGAGAGTCAATAAGCTAGTTGAAAAAAAAAACAAAAAAAAAAACAGCAGGGCATGCAAGTAAATAGCTGTATATATGTATGTATATAAATTGATACAATAAAGGTGAAGTGTGAATATTGAACAAGAACTATATAAGACATTAATATGTGTGTTTATATAAAGTTTTGGTAGTGTGTGAGAAAGCCAGAATCTACATTAAGTCCTTAATTTCTGTTGTTGAAATGTGTGATCATTTTCATCTCAAATGTCTTTCATTCATGAGATGCTTTGAAATTCCCTTCAATACTTTAATCCTGAAGTTTTGGATGGAGTGACCAGTCTGGGTCAAGTGATGACCAACAGGGGTGCAATACCCATTTTCCCTGTGGTTCTTGATTGATTGTCTGTGTAAATTCATTCTGAGATGCAGCTTAAGGCCAGTTTCTCCAATGTAGCAACCTTGTCACACACTGTACACTTTATCATGTACACCACATTTGCAGATGTGCACAAATAGGATACCTTAATGTTGTATGATTTGTTATTGTGTCTGGCTGTGTTATAGCCACATATATGTTGACACCGTTTGTAGATATTCATGTACATGATATACAGTACATGAATCATGTACATTCCTGTGAATCATGGAATATAGTGTTCATGTAGATAGTGTTCCTGTGACACAGGAACAGCTAAGGTATTGCGCAGAAACCTAAAACTCCCAGGCCTCTGGTAAAGGACCTGAGAATGAGGAAAAGAAATACCAGCTAGGAGGGGGTGAGAAAATTCATTTTATTTATATATATATATATATATATATATATATATACATACAGTCATTTACCGGTTTACGAACTCCCGCTTTACGTTTTCCCGCTTTTACGAATGTTTTACGAATATCCATTTCACTATCTATCCTAGCTGTTCATATAAGGGTTAATTTGAATTTGGAATTGTATCTCCGATTCTCTAAAGAATTACGGGAAAAGTATGGATTTCGAAATGTTCTTGTTGTTTGTCCAAGATGTTGGTATTTGTAAATATCTGTTTTTTATCAAATATACGTGCGTTATATAACATAGGATATAACAAAAAACAGCCTCCCTTTTTAAAAAAAATAATTTTGGGGGGGGATATAGCTGAATTTATACCCAACAAATTTGTGTCAGAAGTTTGGGTGCAATTGGAGACGGAAGGTAAGGGATTGTGTCTTTCAGACACCTATTCTTTTCCTTTTCCCATCCTCCACACTTTGCATATTTACATTTTTATTTAAAGCAGATTTTCCCTGCCCCCCCCACTAACTGCACCCCAACACTGCAAGCCAGCACCCCAAAACTACACCCCTGGACAAGCATCAATACAGCCCTGGACTACTTCAAAACAGACTGCACCCCATTATAATCTGGGCATCCCAGCACCCCATTCCAGGCTCCACAGTCCCCCATCTTCCTGCACCTCACCACTACACCCCATGACAAATATCAATACAGCCCTGGACCACTCCAAAACAGTCTGCACCCCATTATAACCTGGATACCCCAGCACCCCATTCCATCCTTCACTGATCCCCCACTTCCTGTACCCACTCAGTCCTGCCAGCTAGCACTGCACCCCTGTCATTCAGTCCAGAACCACTATACTAACACTCCACAACTACACATACTGCACCCCATTAAAGCCTGGGCATCCGAGCACCCCATATCAGCCTTTACTGCCTTCTTCACTCACTCATACCAAGCCCTGCAAGATAATACCCCATCATTGCACCTCCTGCCAAGCACCCCTACAAGACCACTATACCTACATCCCACTCTGACACCAATTTGTTGGGGATAAAATCAGCTATACACGAAGACTTGATGAATGCTGGCTGAGCCCCTCCCTCTTAGGAAACAGGATTCTGAGAATTGGTTATTGAACACGTCTCTGTCTTCTTAACTGATTCCTAGGGTCCTATTTCCTAAGTGGGAGTTGCTCAGCCAGCATTCATCAAGTCTTCGTGTATAGCTGATTTTATCTCCAACACGCGCCATTTTATTTCCGCCGCCATTTTTTTTCAGCAATCCATGGATGTGGACCATGGAGCATGTTTGGAGGCACTGGAAAATGAATTTGAGGCCAGGAGAGTGAACAGGAGTGAAAGGTAAGTTTAAAATCTGTATAATTAGCTTTGTCTTTATATCCAATTGAGTATTTTTCTGTTTAGAACAGGATGTAACAGAATCTGGAACATTTACTGAATGGATGGCACAGTGTACAGTACATGAGTGATAGTACAGTATGTGATGTCCTATTAATTAACACCTGCATAGAATTTCATGACAGATACACTTTGAAATGGATGAATGCAGGCCAACCTTCCAAATAAAAGCCCACATCTAACGTGTCTTAATTCTGCCAGAATTTGCCTTCAACTTGCTGTATGGACCTGCATAAATGTGTTTAGTGGATTGAAGGCTTAGTAAATATATTATCAACTGGACAAGGTAGAGTTAATGAGAAATTTATCTTAACTTTTCTTTAAATGGAAAAAAAAAATTAAAACACTGAGCACAGTTTAGCCTGACCTGCTACTGCTGATTAGGGTTTCCATATATGATGTGTGAACATATAACAGTGCATCTAATAGTTTGTCGAAATAACTTTTCTTTTTCATTTTAATGTACCTATATGCTTTTTCTAATTGTATGGTTTTTGTGTGTGTGCCTGAGATTGATGTGAGTGTGCTTAAGGGAGTGAACAGGAGTGAAAGGTAAGGTAAAAAATCATGTTTGTGTGTGTGTGTGCCAGAGATTGATGTGAGTATGCTTGGGACTTCTTACATTTTCCATAATCCCCCCCCCCCCCTTCCTGTAGACAGACAAAGACATGTTGTGAAATGTAATTTTAGCTGTTTTTCCATATAAAGTGTGTGTGTGACATTGTGCCATATTTTGGCAGGTAGCATAGCAAGGAGCAGGAGGAGGGCTGAAGAGCCTGAGGAAAGGGGAGAAGCTTGAAGGCTCTAAAAATACTGTAAAAAAGAGAATAAAAAGAAAAGGAGCACTAAAAAATAAAAGGAGTAGAGATTGACAGCTCTAAAAATAAAAGGAGGAAAAAAGTGATAAAGGAGAGGTGCAAGCCTGAAAGTAAGAGAGGCGGTGTGAAATAAAAGAAGGAAAAGGAAAGTGATAAAGGAGAGAGGGAAGTTTAGGAAGAAGAAGGAGGAAGGCTTAAGAGAGGTGTGAAATAAAAGAAGGAAAAGGAAAGTGATTAAGGAGAGAGGGAAGTTGAGAAAGAAGAAGGAGGAAAGCTTAAGAGAGGTGTGAAATTGAAGAAGGAAAAGGAAAGTGATAAAGGAGAGAGGGAAGTTGAGAAAGAAGAAGGAGGAAGGCTTAAGAGAGGTGTGAAATTGAAGAAGGAAAAGGAAAGTGATAAAGGAGAGAGGGATGTTGAGAAAGAAGAAAGTGCCACCAAAAAGAAAGGAGGTTACAGTTGGTGCTTGTAATGAAAATATCAAAAGACGAAAAGTCATAACATTAGGAAAGAAAATGAACATCATAACAGATGCTGGAAAAACCACTAAAGAATTAGCTACCAAATATTCACTAAGTAAATCAACTGTGAGTACAATTTTGAAAGACAGAGAAAAATATTTAAAGGAAGTAAAAATGTGCAATCCCTGCATTCTACTATACCAAAGAAAATGAAAGACTTATTCCTTATATGGAAAATCTTTTAACAGCATGGATAAGTGATCAAACTGAACGGCTCCATATGCCTGTTACCTATGCTACCATTTGTGCTAAAGCTTTATCACTTTTTGAGATGCTGAAACAAAGAAAAGGAGGCAACGTTGAAGAAACATTTTCTGCAAGCAGTGGTAGGTTTGATCGGTACAAAAAAGAGCTGGTTGGCATAACATAAAAATCCTTGGAGAATTCGCAAGTGCTGATACAGAAGCGGCTAAATTATTTCCTGCTAAGTTGGCTGAAATATTGGAAGAGGGAAATTACTCGCCATCACAGGTTTTCAATGCGGATGAAACCGGTCTCTTTTGGAAGCGCATGCCATCAAGAAGCTACATTGCAAAAGAAGAATCATCAATGCCCAATTTTAAACCAGCGAAAGATTGACTAACTTTATTGCTTGGTGGGAATGCAGCTGGAGACTATAAGTTAAAACCCATGATGGTGCATCGTGTAGAAAACCCTAGGGCACTTAAAGGAAATGTGAAAAGCGCACTGCCAGTCATATGGAAAGCCAATAAAAAAGGTTGGGTTACTGCTTCGCTGTTTGAAGATTGGTTCTCACATTATTTTGTACCTTAAGTGAAAAAATATTGTGAAGATAAATCAATACCTTTTCAAGTAATTCTGCTGGTAGATAATGCACCCGGTCATCCACCCTCTCTTCAACATCATCACCCTAATGTCAAAATCATATTCTTGCCAAAAAATACAACTTCCATTTTGCAACCAATGGACCAAGGAGTTATCGCCACATTTAAAGCACTGTACCTTCGGCAGACATTTGAAATGTTGATTAAAGCAACAGATAACGTGACAGGTCCAAGTCTTAAAGATTTTTGGAGACAATTATTTAATATTTTAGATGCAATAAAAATTACAGCATATGCCTGGAACCAAAATTCAGAGAAAACCATGAAAGGTGTTTGGAAAAAGCTCTGCCCTCAGTTTTTTAGTACTAATGTTCAAGGGTTTGAAGAACTTACAAATGAAGACCTCTTAGATATAGAAGAACAAGAGGAAGTTGAAGAGGTAGAAGATGTTACAGCACCTAAAACTCCTGTTCATTCTTTCACTTTGAAAGGCCTCAAGGAAGCATCTCAACAAATGGAAAAGGCCATTAATATTTTTGAGTCACAAGATTCTAACTTTGAGAGAAGTACCAAAGTTGCTAGAGATCTAAGAAATGCTTGTCAACAGAAAGCTGCTGTGACTAGCTCTGTCTCAAATGAACCAGAAACAAGTGAGGTGCAGCCTTCAACAAGCACCAAACAACTGAGGGAGGACTGTGCAGTGCCCCATTCATCAAGTGCAGCATGTCTCTTCATTGAAGACGATGATGATTGAGGATGATTTGATGAAGAATTCAATATGGTATGTATTTCTTTAATGTTCCTACAACATATATGTATTTGTTATACCTATATTTTGTATTTGCGCTTAATAATTTAGGTTTTCTATAGTAAAATGTGTTGGTCAGGAACTGAACCTATGCTTATTACATTGTGGTTTATGGGAAATTAGTTCTCACTATGAACTCTCACTTTATGAACTAGGCTTCAGAACCACACAGTGTATCTGTGTGCTTGATGGGTAGGGACTTACGGGCCATCCTGTGTGTATATGAATATATGTTACATATTAGTGAATGTTTTAATTGATTTGCATTTCCACATTTTTTTTAAATGTAGGCAGAGACATGCACATTGTTAAAAGGTTTAATATAAACAGACAGATATTTTTATAAGATGATTACTTAGTTCTTAAAAAAGACAAAAAAACTGTACCTGAGTGGCATCCCATGCTTTATATTGAAGAGTGCCTGCCATAATGTAATCCACAAGGTAAAAGATAAACAAACTTATTATCAGCAAGGGACTTACAAATCCCCACATGATTTTCCAGTACAGGCCTAGTTTAACTCCATTCATTATTTTAAGATCATTTTCAAACCTGTAAAAACAAATTTTTTTTTTTAGAAACCTAGCAACAAAGAATGTGATGGCAGATAAGAGCCATTCGGCCCATCTAGTCTGCCCAATTGTCTAGTTACTTTAATTAGTCCCTGGCCTTATTTTATAGCTAGGATAGCCGTATGCCTATCCCACACATGCTTAAAGTCCTTCACAGTGTTATCCTCTGTAGCTGGAAGACTATTCCATGAGTCCACTACCCTCTCCTGAAATTATTTTTAAACCTTTGCCCCTCTAATTTAAGACTATCCTCTTGTTGGGGTAGTATTTCTTCTTTTAAATATAGTCTCCTCCTTTACTATATTAATTCCCTTTAAGTATTTAAATGTTTCACTAATATCCCCCCCATCTCGTCTTTCATCCAAGCTATACATGTTAAGATCTTTTAACCATTACTGGTAATTTAAAAAAAAAAAATATCCTGCAATCCAGTTTAGTAACCCTTCTCTGAACTCTCTCCAAAGTATCAATATCATTCTGACGATACGGTCTCCGGTATTGTGTACAATACTCCAAGTGAGGTCTCACCAGTGTTCTATAACACTGATCCCTTCCCTCTTTCTACTGCTTTGTTGCAGAGGGATTTGGATAGATTGGGGAATTGGGCACTAAAATGGCAGATGAAATTTAACGTAGAGAAATGCAAAGTTATGCACTTCGGGGTCAAGAATGCACAAGCAACTTACACCCTAAATGGTTGTGAATTAGGGATAACCACTCACAAGAAGGATTTGTGAATTGTTATAGACAACAAATTAGGCAGCAATATGCAATGTCAATCTGCAGTTACTAAGGCCAGTAAGGTTTTGTCATGTATAAATAGGGACATAAATTCTCAGGATAAAAATATAATTTTGCCTCTTTATAAATCGCTGTAAAGACCACACCTTGAATATACTGTGCAATTTTGGGCACCTGTTTTAAAGAAGGATATCATGGCAGTATAAAAAGTGCAGAGATGAGCTACAAAATTGATAAAAGGAATGGAGCATTTTAGTTACGAAGAAAGGTTAAAAAATATAAATCTCTTTAGTTTGGAAAAACTGAGCCTCACAGGGGATATGATAACATTATACAGATATATTCAGGGCCAGTACAAACCATTATCTGGAAATCTGTTCATAAACAGGGCTATACACAGGACACGGGGTCACAGATTTAGGCTGGAAGAAAGGAGATGTCATCTAAGGCAAAGAAAAGGTTTTTTTACAGTAAGAGTAATAAGGATATGGAATTCTCTGCCTGAATCGGTGGTTTTATCAGAGTCCATACAGATGTGTAAACTGAAATTGGATAAATACTTGCAAAAACATAACATACAGGGATATCATTTCTAATTAGTGTGGTAATAGCTGCTTGATCCAGGAGACATCTGACTGCTATTTTGGGGTCAAGAAGGAATTTTTTCCTGGTTTGTTGCAAAATTTGAAACGCTACAGACTAGGTTTTTTGCCTTCTTTTGGATCAACAGCAAAAACATATGTGAGGAAGGCTGAACTTGATGGATGCAAGTGTCTTTTCAGCTATGTAACTATGTAATACCTCTCCATATACAACCAAGCATTCTGCTAGCATTTCCTGCTGCTCTATTGTCTGCCTACCTTTAAGTCATCTAAAAATAATTACTCCTAAATCTCTTTCCTCAGCTGTTGCGGTTAGTAGAGCATCAAATATTCTATACTCTGCCCTTGGGTTTTTACGCCCAAGATGCACTATCTTGCATTTATCCACATTAAATGTCAGTTGCCACAGCTTTAAACATTTTTATTTTATTTTTTTAAATATATTTTATTTTTCAACATTTCACAAAAAAAATCAATACATACAGTACTTCAAATTGCAAGACAAATATTTAATAATAAAACTTTTACCTCAATACTAGATAAGAAGCAAATAGAAACGGAGTGTCTATATATTACATCAATATGTACAGTATCTCAAATTACATAAATTCAAATATAATTCATGTACTATAAAACTAGGAGGAACAGCAGTGAAAATACAATATCTGTAGGCTACATGTATTGCAAAGTTAAGGTACCTACATAAAAAAAAACAAAAAAACATTCTCTGACACATTCACTGTCTCCAGGGACTAGCATTTTTTATGACTCTTTATACATATCCATATATTACTTACTTCCCAAATGGGCGCAACCCTTACAGCAAGATTTTCTTGGGACACAGACACACCACGGGGGCATCACCATCCATCTTTAGTGTAAACATTAATTACTGACCAGGAGCTTTTCCACAATTTTTGTCCATGTACTAATTTTCGGCAATCCAACTGAATTCCCTTGAATTATTCCAATTTACATTTTACATTGATATATCGATTGTTTTTTAATTTCGTCCCACTCTAAAACCTTATTACTTTTCCAATGCCTTGCCAGCATGTTTAGCTGCCATCAAAATGTGAGTTATTAGCATACTTTTTTCAGTGGGCATAGAGGGCCATCCCTGGTGTAGCAGGAAGCTCTGTGGTGTAAAAGGTATACATCTGACAGGTAGCATAAATCTGTTCATAAATACTCTTCCATAGCTTACTTAAGTGTTTGCATTGCCACCATATATAGAGATAGTCTCCTTTCCCAGCGGCACATATCCAGCATTTATTATGCTGATCTTTGTATATTTGGCCAGTTTTTCAGGAACCATATACCATCTATTTATGAGTAGTGATGTCCCGAACTGTTCGCCGAACTGTTCACGAACTGTTTGTCACGGTTCGGCGAACAGTTTGGGACATCACTATTTATGAGCTTATAAAAATTATCTACTATATTCAGGCAATGTACTGATTTGTTCACCTTGACTATCGCCCTTATCATATCTTGCTCTGTGATTTCAATATGTAAGTCATTTTCCCACTTGATCTTAGATTTCCACACATGGGACTTCTGAGAGTCTTTTAGAAATTCATAACATCTAGTTATATGTCCTTTTAATCTATGACTTTCCAGAATATTTTTTAGGTAACTCGTATTTTTATCCATTTGAAATTCCAAAAATGTCCCCAGATAGAATTTGATTCTTAAATATGGAAAGATCTCTTTGCTGTCAATTCCGAACTCTGTTTGTAACTGGTTAAAAGGCTTAATTTCCTTTCTATCTATACAATCTTGAATATTCTGAAATCCCTTCTGTAACCATTTACTGATATTAATATCCTCACTATTCCCCAGGATCACCTCCATATTCTATTTTAAAGTCCTTTTTAATTTTATTCCAGCGTCTCAAAATACTATCAATAATAATCGAATTTCCTGGGAGAACTGGTTTACTCTTGTATTTCTCCTTTTTTGTTACCGAAAATAGTTCAGAAAGACTATCTGCCTCCACCAGTGCTGCCTCTATTTGGTACCAAGCTTGGTCCTTTTGGGCTCTACTTAAGGTGGTAATAGTGTGTGTGGCAGCAAGTCCCCCATCTTTTTTTTTTTTAGATAACAAATTAAAATTTATTCTGGGTTTTTCCCCCTTCCAAATAAATTTAGAAAAAGTTGACTGTATTATTTTTAGCCATGGTATTGGCAGCATTCTAAAGAAATAGTTCCATTTGGGCAAAATATATGAACGGATCGCATTTTAACGCCCTATCCAGGAGATCTCCTTACTGACCCATTCTTCCAAGGTCTTATTTGTGTATTTTATAAGGGGGAGAAAATTAACCTCTATTACTTTATTTATGTTTCTTGGGATTTTTATACCCAGGAACGTAATATTATCCTTTGTCCAGACGAAATCATAAGTTGTTTTTATTAAGTTCCTGTCTTCACTAATTATCCTTCTTGCCATTATTGTGGTCTTGTGTATATTTAATTTGTAATTTGAATATTTGCTATATTGACCCAATACCTTTATCAATTCCGTCAATGAAGATCTTGGGTTCTGTAGCGTAAGCATAACGTCATCTGTGTATAGATTGACCTTGTATTCTACTTTATTTATCTTGAAACCCTCGATCTTTCCATTTTGCCTTACATCTTCCGCCAAGGGCTGGATAGTTAAAACATAAAGTAAGGGGGACAGGGGGCATCCCTGCCTGGTGCCATTTGTAATGTTAAACAATCTGCCTCTATTCCTGGTCCTACCGTCCTTGCTGAGGGGACTGTATATAAGGCAATAATCGCGTCATAGACTGCCCACTCTAATCCATAAGACTTCAACGCATTCCCCAGGAAATCCCATCTGACCCTGTCAAAAGCTTTCTCATCATCAAGTGACAGGGTCAGAAGGGAGACATTCTTCCTCGATGCTGCGTCATGGACATCTAACACCCTTCTGAGGCCACCTGCTGCTACTCTAACGGGGATAAATCCAGCCTGATCCTGATGTATCAGGACAGAGATACGTATTGATTGGTTGTTCTGCAAAACCCTGTGGGCAGTACTATGTTTGTAGAATGTGAATAAAAGGTTGTATGTGCCAGTACAGTCAGTTCTACTTCACCCTCAATTTGGAGTGCCGTCTCTTATTGGGGGAATCTGCTACAAGGGATTGCTATGTTCTGCATACTCCCTTGCTATATTCACTGCTAAGCTCTTGTAAGAGCTTGTTCCTGTCTTGCTTTCTGAAGGCATCTACGGTGGTTATGGTGTCTGCTGCAGTGCTTGGAGTCATCAGGAAGTGCTAGGAGCATCTTTCAACAGAGGTACCCGGTCTGGGTGCCAGGTGATCTGTTACATGAGTTTACAGAGGAAGAGGTTCTATTTCAACTGTCAAAAGAGATAAAAAGTTTAAAACGGTCTGCTATAATCGAAGCATCCATTGAGAAGAGATATAGGGCGATAATTCGCCAGTTTAACTGGGTCTTTGTCCTGCTTCAAAATTGGGAATATATTAGCTTGAAGCATCTCTTAAGGAAAAGTGCGAATTACAACTATCTCACTAAATATCCTTGCAAGACGTACAGATAGTATATCTCTGAATATCTTATAAAATGTAACTGAATAGCCATCGGGACCAGGAGCTTTATTGATCTTCAACTTATTTATTGCTGCTTTAATGTCTTCTGAAGTTATAGATTTATTTATTTCTGTTAGTTGTTCTCTAGTTATTTTTGGCATTTTTTTGATTTTAAAATATTCTGTTGAGGGAAGTTGTTTTCCTTCTGGTTCTAAGTTATATAATCACCTATAGTAATCATTAAAGGCTGAACCAAATTTCTTTGGACACATTTGCGTTTCCTTCTCCGTCTCAATTTTATAAATCCTCCTCATTTGTTTTTTATTTTCCAGTTTATTTGTGAGTAACCTATCTGCTCTGTTGCTCTTATAGTACCAATTTATCCTTAGAGATTGTAGATTCCTATTTTTCGCCTTGAACAATAATTTGTTTATACTATTATGTGCTAATAAAATTTTTGTGCTTATCTCGTGGGTTTGTGAAGGTTTATTTTCTTTGGATAATTTGTAGAAATTGACATAGAGATGCCACAGCTCTAAACATTTTTCTAATTTACCTAAATCATTTACCATTTGGCTTATGCAAATTTTAGTATTATCAGCAAAAAGACATATCAGCAGTTCAACAATCCTATCCTTTAACATGGTTTCCATTACTTTCCCTACTACTGAAGTAAGGCTTACTGGCCTATAGTTGCCCGACTCCTCCCTACTACCTTTCTTGTGAATGGGTACAACATTAGCTAATTTCCAGTCTTCTGGGACTACTCCTGTTAACAATGATTGGTTAAATAAATCCATAAATGGTTGTGTTAGTACACCACTAAGTTCTTTTAATTACTTTGGATGTATTCCATCAGGCCCCATCGACTTATTTGTCTTTACTTTTGACAGTTGAAATAGAACCTCTTCCTCTGTAAACTCATGTAACAGATCACCTGGCACCCAGACCGGGTACCTCTGTTGAAAGATGCTCCTAGCACTTCCTGATGACTCCAAGCACTGCAGCAGACACCATAACCACCGTAGATGCCTTCAGAAAGCAAGACAGGAACAAGCTCTTACAAGAGCTTAGCAGTGAATATAGCAAGGGAGTATGCAGAACATAGCAATCCCTTGTAGCAGATTCCCCCAATAAGAGACGGCACTCCAAATTGAGGGTGAAGTAGAACTGACTGTACTGGCACATACAACCTTTTATTCACATTCTACAAACATAGTACTGCCCACAGGGTTTTGCAGAACAACCAATCAATACGTACAATACACTCAGACACTCCCACACAAAATCCCTCTGCCTGTGATATAATTACTGAACACAATGGGCTAACCACACCCAAGCCATGCTTGCAGGTGGTCACCAAGGGATTTCCAACTAACTTTTGACCCACTGGACCAATTTGTATGATTTTGACGTATTGCTGATTCTGAAAATGTACGTTTTATGTGAATATGATGTATACTTTTAGAGTTATGAATATTGTGTAAAACTGTGTATTTTCCTGCCTGTGATAATTACATATGGTATGGGTGAAGAAATTGGAACACCTAGTATGGCAAGAGATGTGGCTGGAAGATGCCTACCAGGCGCTCTGGTGGTATGGGCCACAGTACCTGCCCTGGACAGCCGAGCACAACAAGCCAGAGGGAGAGGAGTTTGATGGTCCTGGCTTGTTATGGGAGGCTTTTTCAGAGCCTGAATTTGGGAGCCCTACACAAGCCCGGTTCAGTGATCTCTTGGAGTGGAGGGAGAGCAGGTATGACTGGGACGACACTCAGGAGATTGAGCAAGACCTGGTCCACCTAGTGACCCGAGAGATGGAGCTGGAGTAGGGCTACCAAGATCTGTTTCACTCCAGTGAGGGAAGCGGAGACTCAGATCCAGACCCATTCAGCTGGGTAGATATTGCGGAGTATTACTGGGAAGAACCCCAGGTGGCTGGTGGAGATGGGACCGAGGTCTCTCCACCGGTCCTGCAGGGAATTGGGAGCCCCATCTCCATCCCCCAGCAGGAGATATTGCAGGGAATTGGGAGCCCAAGCTCCATTCCCCAGTGGCAGGTTGTGTTACCGGGGGCAGAGACAAGTGGTCCTGTCCCCCAGCGGCAGTGTACCTTGCAGGGAGAGGAGAGCAGCGTCCTCCCTCCCCAGGGGCAGGGTGAGCTACAGGGATGCTGGGCGGTTGGCTCAGATCCCCAGCGGCAGTATGATTTTTTGGGAATTGGGAGCCCAGTCTCCATTCCCCAGTGACAGGATGATTTATTTGGAATTGGGAGCCCAGTCTCCATTCCCCAGTGGCAGTACGATTTATTGGGAATTGGGAGCCCAGTCTCTACACTAACTAGGTGTAAATACCGCAGACTGCAAGGGATCAAGCTGTGCGTGCTTCCCCTGGGTGGCTGCTGGTTCGTATCACCGAACGCCCATTCGACTCCCGAACCGGCCTGAGCACGCTGTCTTCGATCTGTACCTAACGGAGCTATAATTACTCATCACTCTCAAACATGGGAGCTATGAGGCTAGGCTCGTAGCTGCCCCAGTGAACGCTCTCTCCAGCGGATACCTGAGTGTGTGTGTCCACCGGGGAGAGGGGCGCCTGCCAACGGGGAATCTCTGTAGCTCGCGGCTGCAGGCCTCTGCTGACCTCATGGAAGTCCGTGCTGACCAATGGGAGAAGGAATGCCCATTCAAACTGGGTTTGCACCATTCTCCTGGTTGTTCGGCACGAGTGGGCGCTGATTGGTCGCCGCTGGACACCTGTGACCAATCAGAGCAGGAGCACCCGTTTGAATGGAGTTTCAAGCCCATTCTTCTGATTAGGTGGCGAAATCCCTCTCGTCCCCGAGGGAATAGGTTTTGTGCCTTTCAGTGGATTGGTGCCGTTGGGTTTCGCGCCATATCTTCTGATTGGGCCACGAAATCCCTCTCCTCCCCGACCAACGATTGGTGCAGCCAAGTTTCGCGCCCTTTCTTCGGATTGGACTGGCGAAACTTCTTCTTCCCCTAAATGCTGATTGGCGCAATTTGGTTTGTGCCATTTTAGCTGATTGGTTGTTGCTTGGTTTGGGCGCAAATGCCATGGAACTAATTTCGGGGATGTACAGAGCCTCAAGCCCCAGATTTTCGATGCTGATATCTTGAGTTCTGTACATCCGATCGCCCTGCTTTTTGCAGGGATCCAAGGAGGGATCCGGGGTATCAGTATAAGATTGAACCCTGTACCCCCTTTCTGTCCTGGAGTGCCGAGCCCCAAAGCTCACCCTTCTGTATGTAATGTGTATTCATGTGTGTCCCTGTGTCCTGTTAGTATCTTCCAGAGCGGGAGATGGTTATCTGTCACCCAGCCCCCTCTTGCCTGTGTTGGATGGAGACCCCCTATTTGGGTCTGTGCATAAAAAGCTGTGTGCCCAAATAAAGATTGTCAAACTTGTACCCTGGAACAGTGTGCCATCCAGTTACTGGGGAAATGGGTCTGACCTATTATTACTAGAGGGAATAACCAGCCAGGCTAACCAGGTCCCGCTACACTAACTTTTTTTAATTAAATTTTTTTACCATTTTGACCAATTCTGCGGAGTACCACAGTGGTTTCTTAATTCTTTTGCGCTTACTGACAAGCCTAATTTTCGGTTGCTTTTAGTAGTGCAACTTTTAAATAAGCCCATTTCTCTTGGACTCCAGTCAAAACTGCTCCAGTCTGATAATGACTCCAGTACACATATTCTAATTTTAGAAAGGTCTGTTTTTCCTCAGTGACTTGTTTTAGAGAAAATCCCAGTAGGGAGTTTATAATATGTATGCTCCTGGCACAAGCAGCTATTTTGGTTTTCCAGTTCACATCAGCAAGATTAAAGTCACCCATGATGATAACTTCCCCCTTCAATATCACTTTACCTTTTTCCTCAACTAGTATATTATCTAACTCTTCTATTTGTCCAGGGGGCCTTTAAATCACACCTTGATGAGTTACTGTGTGATTACCAAATTCTAATGTAACCCAAACGACTCTATGTTCACCTCGCTAACTTTTATTAGGTTAGATTTTATGCTATCCTTAAAATAATAAAATAATAATAAAAGTTGCCACCCCTCCCTTTTCTTGCCTTCTCTGTATTTTCTATATAAAAGTATCCTGGTACTGCTATATCCCAATTATTTTTCTCATTATACCATTTTTCAGTAACAGCCACTAAATCTACATTCTCAGTTTCCATTATTGCCACAAGTTCATGGATCATATTCCCTAAACTGTAAGCATTTGCAGACATTACTCTAAAGTTATCATTTTTTAACACACTCACTACAGTTACTTTCTGTCCTTGTTTTGGGGACAATTGGATTGATGTTTTATGACCCTTTTTTATTATTTAATTTATTTTTATTAAAGGAAATTAGTCATAAGTAAACACATCCATTTACATGAGTGTGAGGGAGCATACATAACTCTTCACAGAGGGTGACCATCGGTAATACATTGCAATATCTTCACATGTTAAGATTGTGTGCTAACATTCCTTAAGTTGAGGTACATACGTGAGTTAGGAGTTTCAATTTCCTCTTAATTATAATTTTAAGATCGTAAAAGACCTTTTTCAAAATAAGAGTGAAAAGGCAGTATATTATTGTAACCTACTTTCGACTGTTTGTTACACATGGCGTTGATTATTGGAGAGAATCTTACGGGTACGCCCTAGTATTCTTACGTCCCCTCAATGCATGTCACCTCATTCCCATTGCCTGTGTGGGAGAACCCCTCAATCAAGTAATTGCATAGCCAATCATGGATACATAATATAATAGAAAAGAAAGGAAGGAAAAGAAAAGAGAAAAAAGAAAGAAAAAGAGAAAAGAAAAGGCGAACAGTACCAAAAAAATATACATATTATGCAAAAACAATAGTAAACAGTTTTGAGCTTCCATTTCCATATATTGGATCACACTCTGCACTTTGCACTCTGCACTTTGCTAAGTGGGTGTTCCTCGTGGCTGGGTCTTGCCATACAAGTACCCGGGATCTCCTTTATATTTGTTGCAGGCATTGGTCTAGTCTCTGATTGTCATTTTGTGAACCTGTCACCCCCTCCCTAACAAAGGAAAGCAAGTGTTGCCCTCATGTGCCCAACAAATGCCCAACAAGGGATTTGAACAGTGGCCCTCATGTGCCCTGTTACTGCTGTCTTTCCTCTCGACCACACTTCAGCTCATGTTTCAACTTGATGTTAAACCTTGCCTTGTCTGGGATCTAGGTGATTTTTGGATTTGTTGTTCACCCAGATTGGGGCTATCAGGGGATATGGGGTTTTGTGTGTTTTTAAGGTACTTTTTGAGGTTTCATAAAATTGTATATTGTGACAGAACCATCTGTCTGCTTGGATTTTTACTACGTTCGTCTGTTTGTCCCCCGTTCGTATGAATGGCTGGTTTCTATAGCCCAGCCATTCGAATGACTCTTTTTCCCGAACAAACCTGCCGAACGAACGGCCACCCAAGTGAGGAGTGTGCTGCTGGTTAACGAAGTGATCCCAATTAGAACGTTGTGGTTAACCGCAGACACTTCTCAATTAAACCGAATTCAGGGTGGTCGTCGTTCGTATGTCGACCACGAGGCAGCGGCCATTTTAAATCAAGCGAACGCCCAGCGGTGTTTGGCTCTATTTCTATGGAACTGAAAACGGACACTTTTTCTGCCGAACACCGCTGAAACAACGGAACACCTGGCTGCCTCCACGAAAGCATGCGAACACCGGCCGTTCGGGAGATTGAGAGCATACGAAAAGACTTAACCCAGATAGCCTTCCCATGGAGTCATTCGTATACCGAAAGACTGTAAGAACTTTGACTCCATGGCGATTGAACTATGTGTGTGGGATCTGAGCGCTATTCGCTAATAATATGCACTCAGATCCAGGCTATCTGGGGACATGTAATACGAATGGGAAATGTTCAGTTTTTATGTAGTTATATATTTTTATGTCTTTTATTATTTTATGTCTAAGATGGCGACTGGCTTTGTCCTGGAGTTAATTGAGTTACTTGGTAATTAACTCCAGGGCAGAGGGGAGGGAATCATAATGCACTGTGGGTAAAATCTGTGACTGTGTGTCTGGGATGTCCCCAGATCTGTCTGTAATTTAAGTCTCCCATTTGGTCCCCTAGGGGAGTGTCCACCAAGTGGGAGACCTGCATAAATACGGGCAGGTAGCCCACAGTAAAGCCAGATTCTGTTTGATCCTCAATGCGGAGCTTCTGTCTCGTTATTGGGGGGATTTCTTCTTCACGTTTAGAGACTGCTGGATGGAACGAAAGCCGCTTGGGGAATATTGCTGTTCGATGGTTACCAGCAGTTCGTGTATTGCCGTTCGGGAGTTTGGAGCCGTTCACGGATCTCGATCGGGAGATTGCCGCTTCCCCTGCATTTGGTTCGTGTGTTACAGAGTAAGCGAACGGAGACTGTACTGCAGCCGGGGAAGGTCTACTAAACGGCGGTTTGGCTTAAAGACACTAGAGGTGTCTTAACATATATTTTTTATGTGCTTGGAGATTATAGGTTAGATTAGTACAGTTCCGGATTCAATTATCTCCCAAGCACAGAGGAGGGATTCTATTGTTTGTGTATGGGGGTGTCTCACTGTATGACTCTGTTTTTATATGTTTGTTCACTTTGTGTCCCTGTGCCCAACAAGGTCCATTCTTGGGAAACTTGCATAAAAGGCCAGTGTGCTTCCATTAAAATGCTATTCCAGCTTACACTCTAAAACTGTGTGTCATCTTGTTATTAGAGGGAAAGTGTCTGCTGTTCCAGCTTGCAGGAGATTCAACGGGGAAAGTCGTTGTAAGGACTAGAGCTAATTCCCCGTTCGGTTCCAGCAAGGAGTGGTTCCAGGGCCCCAGTCAAACCATGGCGACTGTGGGCAAAAGTGCTGCGGTTTGTCCCCTGTTCCAGCAAGGAAGCTGTCCTTGGCAGAGGTACCCAGGGAGCTCCGCTACACGTGTCACCTAGTTAACTATGAAAATTGGCTGCCATCCAGAGTGGGCAGCTGTATTGATCCAGAAATGAGGGACAATGGTGGAGTGAACATGGTTTCCCTGTTCTGGTGGGATAGAAAGTTTAGTGACATGAACAGGACTGCTCAAGCATGTGTCGAATGTAACAGTGCTATTGTTGACCGGTGAACCTGGGAGCAGGTTGAGTGGATGGGTGTAAGGTGTATGGTAAAGTTAAGAGGACCAAGGAGAGACTGGAGATCCATATGGGAAACAAAGTATGCTTTTTTGTTATTCACTGTTTTTTGGCCGTAAAAATAGAAATTGCCTGTAATTGGTAAAACCCCTCAGCTCCATTTTGGTTGAATATACAGAAACAGTTGATATATCAAATTAAAATGGAAAAAAATATTAGCAAAATTCTAGGACAACGAGTTAATACAATTAGAATATGGGAAGAATGGGCAAATCAATTAAGTAGAGAAAAAGCTGACTAATCCTGAACATGGAATTATTAACGTAAAGAAAGAATAGAATTTTGGCCCATTGATAATCCTTCAAAGAACCTACCCCCTAGATGACAGACAGATTAATTATTTGTAAAATGTATTTGTTTTGTGTATTGCACAACTTTTTGGGTTTTATTACACATACTCTTCTGTGTAACTAATTATATGTGTAACTAATTATATACAGGTTAAGTAGACTAGTACAGTCTTATCTGAAGATAAAAATAAACAACTAAAAGAGTACTTAAATAGGTCTTCAGATGTAGCTAATCCTTGATAAGAAATGAAGGGAAAAGAAAGACTATATAAAAAGCCTATTCAGACAAAACAGATCTAGTCTAATATTAACACGAGAGATTGATAAATATTCAATAGATATACTACGGTAGAGAAGAATATATGTGCAATAATTTATGTATGTCTGGTTTGTGTTTGTGGGGGGGAAAGAAGTACAGGGACTACGGGACTCAGGAGCTACCTTGACCCTGGTGGCCCCTCATTTAGTACCAGATACCGCGCACACCGGCGTGTCTGTGGCAGTCCGGGTGGTGGGGGGAGCCATGTACCGCCTACCCACTGCGAAGATACATTTGAACTGGGGTGCTGGGGAGGGGGTCGTGGAAGTGGCTATTATGAAAAAATTACCCGCGGATGTCGTATTGGGGAATGACTTGGGCCGGATGACGTCTGCATTTGTACCTCAGGCCCCTCTGCAAGAGGCGCATCCTGTGACTACTCGACAACAGGCTCGCACCATGGTTCCACCAACACACTCTGAGGCTCAGGTAAGAGACCGTGACTCACCCCTGACCCATATGACCTGGGACACCGCGACCGCCTTTGAAGCCGAGGTCCAGACAGACCCCATGTTACAGGTATACCGGGAGAGAGTAAGTACTGATCAGGCCGGGCTATAAGGGGAGCGGTTCATTTGGGAGAAAAAGCTATTGTACAGGATAGCCGAGAGGGTGATAGGGGGCTCTGTCACAGTGAAGACCAAGCAGTTGGTAGTTCCCCAAAAATATAGACCGGAGCTGTTGAGGATAGCTCACGATATTCCTCGCTCTGGCCATTTAGGTATGACCCGTACCCGGTACCGGCTGACACACGCCTTTTTCTGGCCGTGAATTTCCAAGGACGTGAGGCACTACTATACCTCCTGCGACGTGTGTCAGCGAGTAGGTAAGAGTAGCGAAACTGTTCCCCCTTCCCATCATTGAGGAACCTTTTAGCCGTGTGGCCGTAGACATAGTGGGGCTGCTACCTAAGCCTAGTCCCTCTGGGAAGTGGTATATCCTAACCGTGGTGGACTACGCCACCTGGTACCCTGAAGCTATCGCCCTATCTAATATACACACTGAAACAGTAGCGGAGGCCCTGATGAAAATCTTCTCTAGGGTAGGATTTCCTCAGGAGATAATCTCTGATAGAGGGACCCAATTTTCAGCCGAGGTCACTCAGCAATTATGGAAACTATGTGGCATTAAGCCAATCATATGTGGCAATCATAAACTCCGCTTATCATCCCCAATCCAACGGATTATGTGAAAGATTCAACGGTACCCTAAAACAGATGCTCCGTACGTTCAGAGAGACCCATAAGGACTGGGAATGATTCCTTCCCCATTTGTTATTTGCTTATAGAGAAGTACCCTGAAGCTATCGCCCTATCTAATATACACGCTGAAACAGTAGCGGAGGCCCTGATGAAAATCTTCTCTAGGGTAGGATTTCCTCAGGAGATAATCTCTGATAGAGGGACCCAATTTACAGCCGAGGCCACTCAGCAATTATGGAAGCTATGTGGCATTAAGCCAATCATAAACTCCGCTTATCATCCCCAATCCAACGGATTATGTGAAAGATTCAACGGTACCCTAAAACAGATGCTCCGTACGTTCAGAGAGACCCATAAGGACTGGGAACGATTCCTTCCCCATTTGTTATTTGCTTATAGAGAAGTACCCCAGGAATTTTCTCCATTTGAGCTGTTGTTTGGGAGATGGGTGCGAGGACCGTTGATCATCAAACCTGTCCGCACAGACAAACTGCAGGCCGTCTGGCAGGGCCCATACCAGGTGGTAGAGCAGAGATGCAACACCACCTATGTGATCGGCCCATGCTCCGGGGTAGGGAAGCGACGCATGCTCCATGTGAACATGCTCAAACCGTACCACGAGCGGACCGAGGACGTGGCTGCCATATGCACGCCCGCCTCGAAAGATCAGGAGAATCTGCCCCTCCCTGATCTGCTAGAGCAGGAAGAGCCTTCCAAGGGGGTTCAACTGGGGGAGCGGCTAAGCCCTCAACAGCGAACCCAGGTACAACTTACCTGGGTACACTCCGCTAGCCACCCACCGAGTAGAAACTCCTGGACAGCTACCGATGCGGCAGACCCCATATCGGATTCCGGAATCCGTACGGGAACATATGAGGAAGGAGATCGAGTAGATGCTGCAGTTAGGGGTTATCGAGCACTAAGATAGCCCCTAGGCATCACCGGTAGTCCTGGTCCCCAAAAAGGATGGTACGACCCGATTCTGTGTGGACTACCGGAGGCTGAACGACAAAACAGTGTCTGACGCCTACCCGATGCCCCAGATAGAAGAGCTGCTGGATAGGATGGCCAGAGGCCAGTATCTTGTGTAAGGGATACTGGCAAATCCCACTAGCCGAGGATGCCATCCCCGAGTCAGCGTTTGTCACCCCGTTTGGCTTGTACCAGTTTAGAGTCATGCCATTCCGGATGAAGAACGCCCCCGCAACCTTTCAGCGGATGGTAGATGTGCATACCTGGACGATATCGCCATTTATAGCCAGACCTGGGACGCCACATAGGGGCCGTAATAGATTGCATCGGAGAGGCAGGGTTAACACTGAAGCCTAGTAAATGCCACATAGGGATGGCGGAGGTGCAATATTTGGGCCACCGGGTAGGAAGTGGGCAACAAAAGCCTGAGCCAGCAAAAATTGAAGCCGTAGCTCAGTGGCCCACCCCTAGGACTAAGACCCAAGTCCTCACATTCCTGGGTACAGCATCTTGGCAGGGGCCGTATAAAGTGGTAGCTCAGGTATGTGATACTACCTATGTTATAGCCAGCTGTGCAGATGAAAGGATCCAGCGATCCTTTCATGTGAACATGCTGAAGGAGTATCAGAAGAGACAGAAGAATGTCACTGCAGTGTGTGCTCCTGCTACAGACGACTCTGAGAGCCTACCCCTCCCTGACCTACTAGAGAAGGACCCTCAGACTGACCTTACTAGTCTTGTACGACCGGTTGAGCCCCACAGAGAAGGTACATGCGAAGCAGCTGCTGTGGGAGAAGCAGGCAACGTTCTCCCAAGAGCTGGCTACACAACCCTAGCTGTACACAAGGTAGAAACCCCAGGACAGGCACCCATCAGACAGCCCCCTTACTGTATCCCTGAAGCAGTCCGGGAAGGAATGCGGAAGGAGATACAGGAGATGACCCAGCTAGGGGTCCTCGAACACTCAGACAGCCCTTGGGCCTCGCCTGTAGTCCTGGTACCTAACAAAGATGGGACCTGTAGCAAACCTAGCCCACCCCTAGGACTAAGACCCAAATCCTCGCATTCCTGGGTACCGCCGGGTACTACAGGAAATTCGTACCCAACTACAGTGCCCTGGCCAAACCCCTGACCGACCTGACATGTAAGAACCTACCCAGACAAGTTATCTGGGCCCCAGAGTGTGAACAGGCATTTACCCAACTTAAGACGGCTCTGACTAATGCACCTGTACTCGCTGCTCCTGATCCAACTAAACGCTTTCTTGTCCACACAGACGCTTCAATGTTTGGATTGGGAGCAGTACTGAGCCAAGTTGGAGCAGATGGCGGAGAACACCCCGTAGCGTATTTAAGTTGGAAACTGTTACCCTGGGAGGTGAGCTACGCCGCCATCGAAAAAGAATACCTGGCCGTGGTGTGGGCCCTGAAAAAGTTGCAACCTTACCTCTACGGGCAACCCTTTTCCTTGCTCACAGATCACAACTCGTTGGTGTGGCTGAACCGTGTGGCTGGAGACAATGCCAGGCTGCTGTGCTGGAGTTTGGCACTGCAGCCTTTTGACTTTACTATTCATTATCGCCCCGGGAAACAAAACGTTAACGCCGATGGGTTATCTCGACAGACTGACTTGGAAAAGTGATCTGTGAGCCCTCCTCCGGACATCCCCAAGCCGATCCGTTGGGATCAGACTGTGTATACCGGCTTGGTTCTGGGGGAGCATTGTGGCAAACCTAGCCACTTGGACATTATTTAAGTACTATCACTTTAAGGGTTGCCTGTATGATTTTCGTGATATGTGTGTTCCTGAGTGTAATGTAATGTGATTGTGTAACACTGTATTGCCTGCATTGGCTATCTGCCGAAAGCAGATAGCTGATTTCCTTTCGTTTCATGAACGGCACCTTTGCGGGCCGTTGGTGAACAGAATGAACTATCTTTTAATAGCCCACACACTAAGAGACGTGTGGCGCTTGTTAACCGATTGCAACAATGTTGCAATCGGTAATTAGAGGCTCTCCTAGGTGGCCGTCGTTCGACTACCGACCATGCAGCGGTCGGCCATCTTGGATCCTTTGTTCCCTCAGCAGTGTTTGGTCGTCAAGAGCGTGGTACTAAAAACGGCTACTCGACAGCGCGAACACCGCTGAACTTCCAGGCTGTTCGGGAGCTCCGGGCCGTTCGGTATTTTATTCCCTATACTTCAATCAGACTTTTGAATGTGTGTTTTAATGAATGTGTTTTTCGTGCAGCGTTCGGTTGTTTTAGCTGGGATCTGAGCGGTAATCTCACGAATGATGCGCTCAGACCCCAGCTATCTACCGAACGTCCATTCATGCAAATAGA
The DNA here is from genome assembly GCA_933207985.1 of Pelobates cultripes. Lineage (NCBI taxonomy): Eukaryota > Metazoa > Chordata > Amphibia > Anura > Pelobatidae > Pelobates > Pelobates cultripes. The sequence goes on from OW240915.1 coordinate 120,715,185, forward strand.
CCAAATAGTCGAAAAACTGTATATTTTAAAGTAAATTGCCGGTTCTGCTGCACGGAGGGATAATCCACTTAACGGTACATTCCAGTGGGAGGATCCCTCTCGTGCAGCAGTGCCTGATGGGGGAAAGGCTCAGTAATGTAAGTTCCCCACGTAGTCCATCCCTGGAATACCCCTGGGATAGGACTCAGGAAACCCCTTGCATGGGGAATTGTATAAATTGTGGAGCCTGTGAATAAAGACCTCAGTTGACTCTCAGAACTGTGTTTCGTCCGGTTACTGGGAGATTTGGGATATTGCCTTGCTTTTCAGCGCTTGACTGTGGATTACCTTCTGAACCAGCGGAGATCGTGGGATTTATTATTGCCACTCCGCTACAGGACCACCCGGTTCTGTGTGGACTACAGGTGACTCAACAAGAAGACCACCACTGACGCTTACCCGATGCCTCGGGTGGGCGAATTGTTAGATTGCATAGGCAGGGGACGCTATTTTACCACCATAGTAAGGGCTATTGGCAGATTCCCCTGGCTGAGGATGCTATCCCCAAGTTGGCATTCATTACCCCATTTGGCCTGAACCAGTTTAAGGTCATGCCATTCAGGATGCAAAATGTCCCTGCTACCTTCCAGCTTTTCTCCATTTGAGCTGTTGTTTGGGAGATGGGTGCGAGGACCGTTGGACCTGATTAGAGAGCATTGGGAGGGAGAGAGTAGTGCAGATGGAACCCCTATTGTGCCATACGTGCTGGCGTTCAGGGACCGCCTGGAGGAATTGACCCAGGCAATAGGATAGGCTCCTCGATGGCTTCCAGGATTTTGCTTGTGCATACCTGGCTGACATTGCGATCTAAAGTGAGTCTTAAGGAGGAGGGGTATTTCTGGACAAGATTTGGGCCGCTGGCCTGACGTTGAAGCCAGACAAGTGCCATCTAGGTATGGCTGAAGTACAAAGTAGAGTGTGGAACCAGAGACCAGAGTCAGCCAAGGTAGTGGCTAACTGGCCCACACCCCGCACAAAGACCCAGGGTATTACCAACGTTTTGTCCCTGACTACAGCGCTATCGCCAAGCCACTGACAGACTTGATGAAAAAGAATTTACCTAGGCAGGTCCTTTGCTCTCCAGGTTGTGAAGTGTTTATAGCTCTCAAACAAGTTCTTGTTAATGCCCCTGTCTTGGCTGCCCCAGTACCTAACAAACGTTTTCTCATCCACACAGACGCTTCCATGTTTGTACTGGGGGCTGTGCTAAGCCAAGTCGGGGAGGATGGAGGAGAGCACCCTGTCGCATTCCTCAGAAGAAATTTCTAACCCGAGAAGTGAGCTATGCGGCAGTGGGAAAAGAATGTTTGGCCCTGGTTTGGGCACGGAAACAACTGAGTGCCTATTTGTACGGACAGGAACTTTCCCTTGTGACTGACCATAACCCACTGGTCTGGCTTAACCGGGTCTCAGGAGACAATGGCAGGTTGCTGCGGTGGAGTTTAGCCTTGCAACCTAATAACTTCACCATCAGCTACAGACCCGGTAAGCAGAATGGAAATGCTGATGGGTTGTCCCGACAACCTTTCATGTCCTAGCTCCGGTCATCCCCAAGTTGACCGGCAAAGGGTCAAGCCGGGTCTGCCGGAGTGTCCCACAAGGAGGGAGCCGTGTGACAGACCCACCTGTCTTTAAAATACTTTTATTCCCCTTGGTTCGTCTGTTTGTTCGGTTAATTGCCTGTCCATACACCCCATTTGTTTATTTTCCTAACTACCGAATGAACTGCCAAACGACCGGCCACCCAGCATGGCAGTGTGCTGCTGGTTAACTTCTTGGCCTCAATAGAACGTTGTAGTTAACCGCAGACACGTTCTAATTGATAAGGAAAGGCTGGGTTGCCGTCGTTCGTATGCTGAACACAAGGCGGCGGCCATCTTGGATGTACGAACACCGCTGATGCCACGACTTCTCCCCTATGGTGGATCCTGTATATGAACGCCATCCTGTTCGGTAGTTTTAATTCACGAATTGACTCACCTCAGATAGCTATCTGATGGAGCCTATTCGTATACCGAAACACCATGTGCACAACTTTGGCTCCATGGCGATTGGACTATGTGTATGGGATCTGAGCGCCATTCGGTAATAATGTGTGCTCAGATCCAAGCTAGCTGAGGATATGGTGAACCCATGTATTTCTTTCAGTTATTGTAATGTTATATAATTGTATGTATTTTCTCCACCACGTGGAAAATGGAGTTTGGCCCTATCCTGGGAGATAATTGAGTTACTTCCCAATTATCTCCAGAATAGAGGGGAGGGTTCTGTACAGCAAAAGGGGAGTGTTTATAGCCAAAGTGTTTCTATTGGCTACTGTATTATATTTGTCCCAGTTTTCCATCACGTCCCCTATGAGAGTGTCCACCTGGTGGAATACCGCATAAATACCAGTCAGGTAGCCCAAATTAAACAGATTTCTGCTTAAACCTCAATACGGAGCTTGGTCTCGTACTTGGGGGTATTGGATTCCTATGGTTCCTGTTCGGCTAATTGGAGCTTTCGTTAGCTGCTTCTCTATTCAGAAAGGGAACATCTTCAGCGGTATTAACCCCTCTTATACCTGGGTGTACAGTAACAGATGGTATTTGTGATCAGTCTATTTTCACCCTTACAGAACAGAAGCTGTCAGCCGTTTGGCACGTCAACGCATTTCGCCCTCTAATCCTGGGCTGATATAGAGTTCTTATTAAGTCTTTTATTAAGTTTTTTATATGTATAGGTCTTTATATAATAATGATGCAAGGACTGTTTATATATATGGACACTTTTTTACTATTTGTCCTTATGCTAAAATGTTTTAATTATGCGTTTGGAAATTCTATGTAACATGTAGAAAACATCAGTACCTTTCATGGAAAAAGGGGGCCTTTTTTATCACAATTGTGGCAAAACCAGCCACTTCAGCACGTATTTTCATGTGTGGGATGCTATCCCTTCAAGGACTGTTAGAACCAAGTTGATAGCTGTATATGTGTATTGTGCGAACAAGAGCATTCGTATGCTGGTGGCGAGAAAGCCACCAGCATTCATACAATAGCTTCCCGAACAGGGTATTTCAACCCTGTTCAGGAAACGAACTAACTACCGAATGGGAGACCACACACAGGAGGTTGTGTGTCTCCCATTAAAGATTGCAACAATGTTTCCTTCAGTGATTATTGGGTTTCAGGGTGGTCGGCGGTCGGCCATCTTGGTTCCTTTGTTAGCCCAGCAGTATTTGGTCGTCGAGCGCCTGGAACTAAAATCGGCTACTCGACGGCACGAATACCGCTGGACTTCCAGGCCGTTCAGGAGCACCGGTCCTTCGGTAGTTTGTTCCCCTCTATGTATTCGGTATTTTAAGATGAATATAAAGTAATATGTATTTTCGTGCGGCGTTCGGTTATTTATGCTGGGATCTGAGCGGTACTCGCACGAAAAGTATGCTCAGACCCCAGCTATCTGCTGAACGGTCGTTCGGTAAATTAACGTGAATAATAGGGAAGTTATGTATTTTTATGTAAAATGTCAGTTCTGCTGTACGGAGGGATAATCCACTTAACTGGGTATTCTAGTGGGAGTATCCCTCTCGTACAGCAGTGCATGGTGGGAGAAATGTCCTGGTTGTTAAGTCCCCTACTGTACCACCCCTGGAATGTCAGTAGGGAAACCCCTTGCATGGTTCCCCATAAATACGGTGACCTGTGATTAAAAGCTCAGTTGACTCGACAGCCTATGTGTCGTCTAGTTCTTGGGAAGGAGGATTTATACAACGCTACCAGGTTTATTGCATGCTGTACTTATTTTGCTTGAAGGATTCTATGCTGTTCCTGTTACCCAGCGGAGATACCTGTTCCTCTCCGTTACAACAATCTTGCACTTTAAAAAGAGGATTACCTGCTGAACAATGTGATGTATACTTTGGTTAACGTGTACACTCCGAATGAGCACCACCGTAACTTTTTGCATAAAGTATTGGCTAAGGTGACCGCAATGCAGAAGGGAGTGACCGTGATTTGCGGTGACATCAACCATGTCTTTGACCCCAGACTAGACTCATCCACACAGACCCACTCCACATGACAACGGACACTTACGCCCCATTGCAAAGCCCTGACTAAATTGCTGCTGCAATTCAACTTTTATGACAGTTGGCGTACTTTACACCCCTCTTGTTACGACACGTACCGTCGGGTAGATGAAGCCGCCGTTTAGGCAATAATCCCTTTTTCCAGAAATGCAGTTTAAATCCAGCCGATCGCCAAACTCTCGAACGAAGTCCACGAACGCGGCAACTCCCGATCAGCTAAACAGTCGAACGCCTTCCACAGCTAGAAATAACGAAAGCGCTGTCCCAGTAATAATTCCCCCACAAACGAGACCAAGCTCCGTCTTGAGGGTCAAATGAAGTTCTGTTTAATGGGGGCTACCTGCCCGGTATTTATGCAGGTCTCCACAAGGTGGACACTCCCCGAGGGGACCTTGTGGAAGACTGTAAAACATATTGGACAGTAGCCAATCGCAGTGGCTTCAATAATAGCCCTTCCCATCTTACCCATAAATCCGTCTTCTCTACCCCGGAGATAATTAGGAAGAAACCTAATTATCTCCCAAGGTAGAGACAATCGCCATTTTAACTTACAGTAATAAAAATACATTAAAATACATAACTGAAGAAATACCGAATGCATATAGTTCGTGTAACGTATCCCCAGACAGCCTGGATCTGAGTGCATGTTTTCACCGAATAGCGCTCAGATCTGATGTATCTAGTCGAATCGCCATGGAGTCAAAGTCCTTCACCAGTCCTTCGGTATACGAATGACTCCATGGGATGGCTGTCGGGGTGAAAGTCCATACGAATGAATAAAACTCCCGAACGACCGACGTTCGCATGCCTTGTCGAAAAGGAAGGTAGGCAGCAGCTTTTCAGCAGTGTTCGGTAGTTTAAGCGTCTGTTTTTAGTTCCATACAGTTTGTACCGAACACCGCTCTGTGTTCGTATGTCCCAAAATGGCCGCTGCCTCGTGGTCGACATGCGAACGACGACCACCCGTATGAATGGAATGGAGAGGTGTCTGCGGTTAACCACAATGTTCTAATTGGGGCCAGGAGGTTAACCAGCAGCACACTCCTCTCCTGGGTGGTCGTTCGTTTGGTAGTTTCAATCGGTATTTTGCAAATTACACGAACGGGGGTATAGGAACAGGCAATTCCGCGAACAAAAGAGAAACAGACGAACCAACAATGCAGATGAATCTGTCACACGGCTCCCCCCTTGTGGGACACTCCGGCAGACCCGGCTTGACCCTTCAGCGGGTCAACGTGGGGATGACTGGACTAGGATGGGGTGAGGATGTCGGTTTGCCTGGACAATCCATCTGCGTTCCCATTCTGCTTACCGGGTCGATAAGTGATGGTGAAATTATATGGCTGTAGTGCTAAACTCCACCTCAACAGTCTGCCATTGTCTCCAGAGACCCGGTTAAGCCAGACAAGGGGATTGTGGTCCGTCACCAGGGAAAATTCCTGTCCATATAAATACGGGCTTAGCTTCTTCAATGCCCACACCAGGGCCAAACATTCCTTCTCCACTGCCGCATAACTCACTTCCCTGGGTAACAGCTTCCTGCTGAGATATGCGACAGGGTGCTCTCCTCCATCTTCCCCGACCTGGCTCAGCACAGCCCCCAGTCCATACATGGAAGCATCTGTATGGACGAGAAAACGTTTGTTAGGGACTGGGGCAGCCAGGACAGGGGCATTCACAAGAGCTTGTTTGAGTGCTTGGAACGCAGCTTCACAAGCTGGAGACCACAGGACCTGCTTAGGAAGATTTTTCTTGGTCAGGTCAGTCAGGGGTTTGGCAATAGCGCTGTAGTCGGGGACAAAGCGTCTATAGTACCCTGCTGTCCCTAGGAAGGCTAACACCTGGGTCTTGGTGATAGGTGTGGGCCAGTTAGCAACTGCCTCTATCTTGGCTGGCTCTGGCCTCTGGCTCCCACACCCTACTCTGTGACCCAGGTACTGCACTTCAGCCATGCCTAAATGGCACTTCTCTGGTTTCAATGTCAGGCCAGCGGCCCGAATCTTGTCCAGTACTACCCCTACATGCACTAGGTGTTCTTCCCAGGACTCACTGTAGATCGCAATGTCATCCAGGTATGCACAAGCAAATTCCTGGAATCCATCAAGAAGTCTATCCACCATACGCTGGAAGGTAGCTGGGGCATTCTTCATCCCAAATGGCATGACCTTAAATTGGTACAGGCCAAATGGGGTGACGAAGGCCGACTTGGGGATAGCATCCTCGGCCAGGGGAATCTGCCAGTAGCCTTTGCACAGGTCTATGGTGGTCAGATAGCGTCCCCTGGCAATGCGATCTAGCAATTCGTCTACCCGGGGCATCGGGTAGGCGTCAGTGGTGGTCCGCTCATTGAGACGCCTGTAGTCCACACAGAACCGGGTGGTCCCATCCTTCTTGGGCACCAGGACTACAGGCGAGGCCCAAGGGCTATCGGAGTGTTCGATGACCCCCAGCTGGGTCATCTCCTGTATCTCCTTCCGCATTCCTTCCCGGACTGCTTCAGGGATACGGTAGGGGGTTGTCGCAGAGGGTTCTGTCCAGGGGTTTCTACCTTGTGTACAGCTAGGGTAGTGTAACCAGGTTCTTGGGAGAAGGTCGCCTGCTTTTCCCACAGAAGCTGTCTGGCCTGGCCCTTCTCGGTAGCGCTCAATCTGTCCCCTAGCTGTACTAGGCTAGTAAGATCCGTCTGGGGGTCCCTCTCTAACAGGTCTGGCAAGGGTAAACTTTCTGTATCATCTGCAGCAGGGGCACATACTGCAGCGACATTCTCTGGTCTCTCCTGATACTCCTTTAGCATGTTCACATGGAAGGATCGCTGGATCCTTTCATCTGAACAGCTGGCTATAAGGTAGGTAGTATCACATATCTGTGCTAACACCTTATACGGGCCCTGCCAAGATGCCTGCATCTTGTTCGCCTTCACAGGTTTGAGTACTAACACTTTCTGCCCAACCTGGAAGACTCGCTGTCGGGCACCCCGATCGTACCACCTCTTCTGTCTCCCCTGAGCCACCTGGAGATTCTCCCTTACCATTAGGGACAGTTTCTCCATGCGGTCCCGGAGTTCCAGAACATATGGTACTATGGGGGTCCCTTCCTGCTCTGTCTCCCCCTCCCAGTGGCCTCTAATGAGATCTAGGGGTCCGCGGACCCTTCTCCCATATAGCAACTCAAAGGGGGAGAACCCAGTAGATTCCTGGGGCACCTCTCTGTAGGCAAACAACAGATGAGGCAGGAATCGCTCCCAGTCTCTGCAAGTGTCAGAAAAGGTCCTCAGCATCTGTTTGAGGGTGCCATTAAATCGCTCGCAGAGACCGTTAGTCTGTGGATGGTAAGGTGAGCTAAGCAGCGGTTTAATACCGCACACCTTCCACAGTTGCTGGGTGAGCACAGCGGTGAATTGGGTTCCCTGGTCAGAGAGAATCTCTTGAGGGAACCCGACTCTGGTGAAAATCCTAACCAGGGCATCAGCAACTGTCTCTGCCTCTATATTAGACAGCGCTACTGCCTCTGGATAGCGAGTGGCATAATCCACCACGGTGAGAATATATTTCTTACCGGATGGACTAGCCCTGGCCAGTGGACCCACAATGTCAACGGCTATGCGGGCAAAGGGCTCCCCAATGATAGGCATAGACATAAGCCTAGCTCTTGGGTGGTCCCCCCGCTTTCCTATCCGTTGACATGTGTCACACGTACTGCAGTATGTCCGCACAGCCTGATTGAAGTTTGGCCAAAAAAAGTTCTGCATGATCCTATAGGCTGTGCGGCGGGAACCTAGATGTCCAGCTAACGGAACATCATGCCCTATCCGCAGAATCTCCTGCCGGTATTTCGCGGGCACCACCAGCTGTCGATTCGGCGGAGGGGCAACACTCTTCGGGGAAAGCTTGGGGATCCTATATAACCTGTCCCCCACCCACTCATACCGTTCCCCATCTAATCCTTCCTCTCCAGTATCTGCTCTGTCCCTATACTTCTGGAGGGTCGAATCTGTCTGAGTTTCCCTCCCAAACTCCTCTGGGGAATCCCAGTTAACAAAAGTCTGTTCTAGGGTACCAGTCGGGGACTCGGTCCTTAACTGGGTCTCAGCAGCAGGTGGGCTGGTTCCAGCAGCACGGGTCTGGGCACGGGTAGTCACTGGGTTGATAGCGGCAGGTCCCATTGGAGCATAGGCGGACACCAAAGGGGCCAAGTCATTCCCAAGTAAAACATCGGCCGGTAAGTCTATCATAACCCCCACATTCACGTGTCCAGAGCCCACCCCCCAATCCAAGTGAACCCGAGCAACCGGTAAACGGAACACTGCACCTCCCGCCACCCTCACTGCCACAGTATCTCCAGTATGTTGGTGTTCGGACACAAGGTTCTTTTGGAGCAAAGTCATAGTGGCTCCGGTGTCTCTCAGTCCAGTTACCGCTTTGCCATTTAGTTTAACGGTCTGCCTGTGCTGTTGACGGTTATCCTGCTGCGCTGCTTGGACCGGATCCGCCTCATGTAATATACCCCAAAATTCCTCCTGCTCCAGACAGTGAGCGGAAGGTTGGGGTGGCTGCTGATTTCCGCCGGCTGGTCTTCTCCACGACTGGGCTTGGCTCGAATTGTTTAATGGGCACTCGGGTCGCTTGTGCCCCAACTGCTTACACCCATAGCAACGGATCGGCTGCGAGTAATCCCGGGCGTTGAACTGGGCTGGCTGAACGTAATTGTTCGCTGTTGGCATGGTGGGGGTGCGTTGTGCTGGGTGTTGATACACTGCAGAGGTTGGAGGGGCTGCTGGTTTGTACTCCACTCGGGTAGGGACCTTGGCTGCTGTCTGGTCCAGTTTCCTGGCGTCAGTGTACTCATCAGCCAGACGAGCAGCTTCAGGTAAGGTAGCGGGTTTGCGGTCCCTAACCCACTCTCTGACTCCTACGGGTAAGCGGTCAAAACAGTGCTCCAACAAAACACTTGCAGCACCTCTTCCCCAGTTACTGCTTGGCACCCTGCCATCCAGTGGGCTGCGGTGCGGTGTACTCGGCATGCCCACTCAACATAAGAATCACCAGCCTGCTTGTTAGTGTCCCGGAATCGCCGCCGGTATGCCTCCGGGGTCACAGCATATCTGGCCAAAAGGGCATCTTTCACTGCCCTGTAGCTGGTAAGTTCCTCCTCTGGGATGGCCCGAAACGCCTCACTGGCCCGGCCGGATAACTTCCCAGAGAGGATGGGGACCCATTCTCCTGCGGGTACCTGGTGTAAGGCACATTGCCTTTCAAAATCCGCCAGGAACCCATCAATTTCTCCTTCGGCTTCTACAAAGTTCCGAAATGCAGCAAAAGGTACTTTTCTCCTTCCATTATTATTATACGGTACCTCAGCTGCTGCAGCGCCTCTTCCTTGAAGCGCCTGTTGTGCTGCTACTGCCGCTTGTACTTGCACCACAATATCTGCTGCGGGGTTGGGGCCAAAATGTGCCAGCCTGATCTGAACTGCCCGGTTAAACTGTATCTCCTCGGGTGTTAACTCCAGTATGCCAGGCACATCCGCTCCCCCCGTTCCCTGTGCTGCATCCATTTCCAATAGTATGGCAATAATCTCTCTTTTCTTGAGATTACTCGCTGATCGTCCTCTGCGTTCCAATATATCTTTAAGGGTAGCACGCCTTAACTCCTCATACTGCATTTCCAACCTGGGATGTGTAGCTGGCCTTCCGGGCTGTAGGATTCATCCCGTCGCTTGCCACCAATTGTTACGACACGTACCGTCGGGTAGATGAAGCCGCCGTTTAGGCAATAATCCCTTTTTCCAGAAATGCAGTTTAAATCCAGCCGATCGCCAAACTCCCGAACGAAGTCCACGAACGCGGCAACTCCCGATCAGCTAAACAGTCGAACGCCTTCCACAGCTAGAAATAACGAAAGCGCTGTCCCAGTAATAATTCCCCCACAAACGAGACCAAGCTCCGTCTTGAGGGTCAAATGAAGTTCTGTTTAATGGGGGCTACCTGCCCGGTATTTATGCAGGTCTCCACAAGGTGGACACTCCCCAAGGGGACCTTGTGGAAGACTGTAAAACATATTGGACAGTAGCCAATCGCAGTGGCTTCAATAATAGCCCTTCCCATCTTACCCATAAATCCGTCTTCTCTACCCCGGAGATAATTAGGAAGAAACCTAATTATCTCCCAAGGTAGAGACAATCGCCATTTTAACTTACAGTAATAAAAATACATTAAAATACATAACTGAAGAAATACCGAATGCATATAGTTCGTGTAACGTATCCCCAGACAGCCTGGATCTGAGTGCATGTTTTCACCGAATAGCGCTCAGATCTGATGTATCTAGTCGAATCGCCATGGAGTCAAAGTCCTTCACCAGTCCTTCGGTATACGAATGACTCCATGGGATGGCTGTCGGGGTGAAAGTCCATACGAATGAATAAAACTCCCGAACGACCGACGTTCGCATGCCTTGTCGAAAAGGAAGGTAGGCAGCAGCTTTTCAGCGGTGTTCGGTAGTTTAAGTGTCCGTTTTTAGTTCCATACAGTTTGTACCGAACACCGCTCTGTGTTCGTATGTCCCAAAATGGCCGCTGCCTCGTGGTCGACATGCGAACGACGACCACCCGTACGAATGGAATGGAGAGGTGTCTGCGGTTAACCACAACGTTCTAATTGGGGCCAGGAGGTTAACCAGCAGCACACTCCTCTCCTGGGTGGTCGTTCGTTCGGTAGTTTCAATCGGTATTTTGCAAATTACACGAACGGGGGTATAGGAACAGGCAATTCCGCGAACAAAAGGGAAACAGACGAACCAACAATGCAGATGAATCTGTCACACCTCTGACTGAAGCTATTCGTACTATTCCAAAGCCCACAGATCCTACTCCAGGATTGATGTGATACTGGTTCAAAGTTCCTCCCTCAACCAGATCCAGACGTGTGATATGGGAGACATAATCTGGTCTGACCATAGCCCAATCACCATATCCCTATGTGACGATTTCCATTTCCGGGGATGCAACCCGTGGAGACTTAACACACGGTTACTGATGGATGCCCCCTTTAGACAGGAAGCAGAGAGGGAACTCTTATGATACTTCACCACTAACGATATTCCTGAAACACACATCTCAACCACATGGATAGCACACAAAGCTGTCATGCGAGGGATTTTCATACATAGGGCCTCCTATATCAAAGAGCAGACCCAAACAAAAACCTTCTCCCTGCTCCGCACTCTTTGAGACCTTACCGCCCACCAATTCCTGAACCCGTCCGTAGCTAGAGGGACCCAAATTGAGCAAACCCAGAGAGAGCTTAATGATATCTACATCGCGCGTGCGGTGCCCACTCTACATACGTTAAAAGCGAAACAGTACTCAATGGGTGACAAAGCGAGTGTTTTACTCGCCAATAGATTGCGAACAGCTAATGCACAGTCAAAAATAGGATATATAATGACTGATGAGGGTAAGAGAGATATCTGTAATACCTTCGCACAGTTCTACAGTAAACTATACAACCTAAGGGACGATGCGGAGACGCACCTGCCCACGCCAGCGGAAATCTCCCAATTCCTAGACCAGATGACCCTCCCTAGTCTGGCAGACGACCAAGTCCATATACTGACGGACACAGTTACGCCACAGGAAATAGAACAACCTTGCCCCCACACAAATCGCCAGGCCCTGATGGCTTCCCCAACCTGTATTACAAAAGGTTCGCCTCCATCCTCTCCCCCCCAGATGGCAAAACTATTCGCAACAGCAACTGCTGAGAGTAGGCTTCCGCAAGAAATGCTAGAGGCCAGTGTAGCCACACTGCCTAAACCAGGCAAGCCTCCTACGAAATGCGCCAACTTACGACCCATCTCCCTGCTGAATACAGACATTAAAATACTGGCGAAAGTTTTCACAAATAGGTTACAAAACATCCTCCCCACTTTGATCCACACTGACCAAGTAGGTTTCATCAGGGGGAGGCAGGGAGCAGACGGGACACGCAAAGCGCTTGCCCTTTTACAGGGCATGAACAGATTGTCAACCAATAACCTACTGCTCTCATTAGATGCCGAAAAGGCTTTTGACCACCTGAACTGGTCGTTTCTCCAAGCGGTGCTCAAAAAATTCAACTTCCCCCCTCATTTCCTAGCCGTGGTAAAAACGCTCTATAATCAGTCCACGGTCAGAGTATTTAATGCAGGCTTTAGGTCAACCCCCTTTTGTATAACCAACGGGACCAGGCAGGGATGCCCCCTGTCACCCATACTGGCGCTGGAGCCGCTGGCGGCTCTGATCAGGGACAACGACCGCATACACGGAGTGCGCGTAGCTGGCGGAGAGGTGAAATTAAACCTCTTCGCCGATGACATTCTCCTCACCATCACAGATCCTAAGACATCGCTGCCAGCATTCCACGACATATTGCATTCCTACAGCAGATGTTCTTAATCTCACAAAAACACAAGCCATGGGGGTGAGGGTGGAGACCTTGAAAAGGAATATGCATATGACTGGAGGACGGACTACCTTACCTTCTTGGGTGTTAGACTCCCCTATCACCTCCCAAAACTTTACGACCTCAACTATGTCAAACTAAGCAAAGAAATAGAGGAAAGCCTCAAACAATGGAGAAATAAATACATCTCCTGGTCAGGATGCATAGCTGCCGTAAAAATGATAATACTACCTAAACTGCAATACCTATTTAGGACAGTCCCACTGATAGCCCCCACACGTTATTTCCAAGCGCTGTAAAAACAAATCAATATGTTCATATGGAAGGAGGCATGGGCCTACCTAATCTCGATGGGCACACGGACAATCCTGACTAGCCCAGTGGCAGCCCACCACCACACAGACATACCGCAGTGGGTCTCTATCGAGAGCTTCTGGGCGCACCGACTTAATGTGATGTGGCTAACCCCCACCCCAAAGGCCAGACTTGACACAAGCGCTCCCTGCCACAACCGCTACCCTGAAAATATGGGACTCCTCCCGCATGCGCCTGTGCAGCTGTCACCCTATCTCGATGGCCATGACCCTCAGGACGTTGGCGGAGCTGATCCCTGTGTTCAATTTCAAGCTATGGAACAGATGTGGAGTTAAACACTTGCATGACCTGCAGAACAAGGGAACACTGCTGCCAGTTAATGAACTTAGTACTAGATACACAGTCCCACACATTGCGCACTTCTCCTATAGACAACTGAGATCCTGGTGGCTCACACACGTGAAGACCCCAGAGCCAAACCCCCGTGCATGCCTCCTTACACAATTTGAAAAAAGATTGATCACAGGGGTACCAGCCAAAGGGCCAATATCCACTTTATACACGCTCCTGAATACTAACATGGCACTTCGTCACCTCCCGTGGGCCAAAGCCTGGGAGGCAGATATAGGTCACCAAATTCCCGAAGACACCTGGCTTAAAGCCATCAACAGCTATAAAGGCAGGTCAGCCTGCGCAGCTCACATGGAAATCATGCACAAACTGGCATATAGATGGTACATGGTCCCCACACGCTTGGCTAAAATATTGCCTTCACAACCAAACACATGTTGGCGTTGGTTGACACAGGCACATTCCTACACATCTGGTGGGGCTGTGACATCATACAGAGCTATTGGAAAGAGGTTCTCTCTCTCATCCACACACATACAAATATCGCAGTCCCCAACTCCCCAGCCTTCCTCCTACTATTCATATATAAAGACCAGTACTCCCTGGCCGATAAATATTTGATATACCACATCCAAATAGCTGCCGTGACACACATAGCTAGAAACTGTCTTTCCACATCCACAGCGACTATGCAAGAACTGATTAAATATGTCTCCACAGTGGGGAGCTACGAAATGCACACAGCTTCTATAACAGAACACCAGATCTATGACAAAATCCTACCGGTAAAAGAGGTGGTTTGTTACTATATATATATATATAGAGAGGAAAGTTGAAATAGGTTGTATATTATAAGGGATGGCTAGTGGTGATAAGTGTATTGCTATGTGTTTATATACACATACATCAGGTTTTAGAAACATATAAACATAGAATGTGACGGCAGATAAGAACCATTTGGCCCATCTAGTCTGCCCAATTTTTTAAAAATACTTTCATTAGTCCCTGGGCTTATTTTATAGTTAGGATAGCAATATACATATCCAATGCATGCTTAGACTCCTTTACTGTGTTAACCTCTACCATTTCAGCTAGAAGCCTATTCCATGCATCCACTACCATTTCAGTAAAGTAATACTTCCGGATATTATTTTTAAACCATTGCCCCTCTAATTAGGGATTATTCTAGCCTTGGTGAGGGAATAATCTAAATTTTATTAAAGATAGGAGGCGAATATTTGCTCTACCTTCTTTACTGGAGCCTCCAGCAGCAAAGAAATAGTTAACAAAACATTTCAAAACAACCAATCAGAACAAAATAACAGCAGTATAAAACCACTTAGGCAGACCCTCCCACTTCTTTCTTTAAAGGAAACCAATGAATGAGAGCAAGGGAAACCAATGAATCCACCTTGTAGCAGGCACTTCCAGAGAAACAGTCGTCAAAAACAGAGGGAAAAGAGATTACACTGCAAGAAAAAAGAAAACATTGTGAAAGTAAACTGTCAAAGCAAGATGCCATATCCATACAATATTACTTGCATATCATAATGCATGATGAATAAAACGCACACGGACAATCACCACCGCATAATAGAAATAATCTTTATTATACAAAACCATTCATTCACAAAAACATAACAATATCCCCAATTAATCATAAGAGAAAAAGACCCAATTCCGGGGAGGGAACATAAAAGAGGGGGAAATATTCACCTCCCGTCTTTAATAATATTTAGATTATTCCCTCACCAAGGCTAGAATAATCCCTAATTTTATGGCAAGACAGGAGGCATCATATTTGGAATTTTAATGCCCAAACATAAAAACCAGAAGCAATATGAGATTGACGATGGAAAATAAAAAGAAACGGAAAACTGATTCCCTAGACCAGACAGCAGTGCAGAGAAAAATCCAGAAGGGACCCAACGGCTTCTATAGCCACTGAAGTTTCAGCACCCCGAACCAAATGTGTCCCAAAGGAACTCGCAAAGTCAGCCGATGAGAGAATCCACCAAATCCAACGAGCGAGCGAAGGTGCAGAAACAGCCCTAAACGGTCGTATGTAGATCCAGGACAATGTCCTGGATCTACATGACCATAGGCAACATGCCATACAGAGACGTGGCCTATCTGGAGAGTAGGCATACGACACAGAAGACGAATAGAATTTGGGTCTGTGCAGAATAGAAGCAGACACACAGGACGGTGAGAAGGAAAAAGATTCTACGTCAAAAGCACAAACATCAGAACGTGATGAAAAATACAAGACCTACCGGGAGAGCCAGCTAAGCGGAAAAGATGGCGCAACGACAAATCAAGGAAATGCAAAACAAGCGATATATCTTAAACTGAGGAATAGCAAGAGGTAGGGTTCCCTTAAGACATACACCTCAAAGTAGACTGCAGACCAAGGGGTCCTTACCAATGCCAGAATCTTGAGAAGGCACATGAGCCATTGAATTAGCTGACCTAAGACATAAATGGCCCCATCCAACTTACCCTGAGAGGACAATTTAGTCAGGCAGTTGAGGACAGCCATGATAGAGACAGTAAAAGGGATCCTCGCTGAGGGGTCCGGAAACAAACTAAAGAACCACTCTGTTTGACGGTTCACCCTGGATGCAATCAGTCCAGTACTCAAGACACCAGAGGGTGAAGTAACCAATCGTTGGCGTCTCTCCAGTGTCGGGATAACCAGTCCGCTACATCTCTCCAGACACCAGCCATGCCAGGAGCCCCAGGCTTGTAGGTATGATCACCTAGTGCCAGGTGCCCAAACGTCCTGTAGGAACTCTCTAACCGTTGTCGATAGGTCTGACACACCCCAGGATCCCGGAAATGGTCCAAATCACTAGTGGTAGTCGATCCTCTAATATCAATGGATGTGAATTCCCTTGTGGATCCCGCAGTGGACACCTAGAGATAGGGATTAGTAGAGGGTTGTGGCAAAACCGACCTCGCCACGTGTCCTTGGAGGGGGCTGCTTGCCCGCCTCTTGCCTTTGGACTATGGCCCTGCAGGTTAAACTGTTTATTTTCCCTGCAGAAAGGCTTATTCGTGTGATCTGAGTGCCATTCATCTAATAATGTGCAGTCAGATCCAAGCTATCTGGGGATATGTAGAAATGTGTGTTTTATGTACTAAATGTGTCAGTATGTAATTTTATGTCTTTTACTGTCTTTTTGTCTGCCATGTGGGTAATGGAGTTTGGCTCTGTCTTTGGAGATAATTAGATTCCTTCTCCAATTATCTCCAGGGCAGAAGGGAGGAAGCCAGGATGCATTGTGGGGATGTTTTACTTTTACTGTTTGAGCCAGGGGGAACAAAAGATACTTTTACTAACTTTTGAACCCCTGGTCTGATTCATGCCATTTTTTAATATGTTGTTCCCCTGAATGGATTGATTGTGAATATGTATTTTTATGCGAATGTGATGTATATTTTGGGAGTTATGAATGTTGTGTAAAAACTGTATTTTCCCTACCTATGATAATTGTATTTCCCTGTGTGTACAGATAATTAGTTTACAGGTAGAGGGGAGGGCTATGTGTGGGATGTAACTATTGTGTGATTGGTTAATGTACGTTACTGTGTGTGTCCCTCCCCTTCATGGGAGCACCTAATAAAAAGGGCTGCAAGCTAGCAGCCAGAGAGTTCTATTTTTACCCTCAACTTGAGTCCTGTCTCTTATTGGGGGAATCTGCTACAAGGGATTGCTATGCTAGGCATATTCCCTTGCTATAATCACTGAGCTCTTGTAAGAGCTTGTTCCTGCTTCGTTCTGAAGGGAGATAGCTGCAGCCTGCGGTGCTTATGGTGTCTGGTGGAGTGCTTGGAGTCCTCTGGAAGCGCTAGGAGCATCTTTCAACGGAGGTACCCAGTCGGGGTGCCAGGTGATCCGTTACAAGGGTCTTCTCATGACAACTCCAGCAAGAGAGGGAATCACGGTTGACTCTTCCAAAGTGGTGTGACCAGGCAAAATGACATTCCCAGGAGTTTGGTCTGATGCAATGTCCGAAATGTCCTGTAGAAAAAAAGGGGATACATATGCCCTCGAAGGGAGGCCAGTCTTTTAGAACGCATGAGGGGTCCGAAAACAAACTGAAGAACCACTATGTTTGACGGTTCGCCCTGGATGCAATCAGTCCAGTACTCAAGACACCAATCATTGGCGTCTCTCCAGTTTCGGGATAACCATTCCGCTACATGATTGTCTCGTCCCGATAGACATTCTGCCAAAAGTGACGAATACTTGTCCAGACAGTATTGATAGAGATCCTTTGTGAGATCCGACTGCAGTCTGGAGCGGACAACTGGGAAGTCGTCCATGCAGGGAGGCAGCGATCAGTAATTCTTCCCCTGGGGGAGCTGCGAAAGGTGAACGAACCTGTAGTTAGTTCAATACAGAGTCCAGAGTCTTCCTGTCATTACGCCATTGCAAGTAACGCCCCAGCCCATGCAGCCAGCGTCGGATTCCAGGGCGAAGTCTGGTTGGGGTCCGAAAATCGCTTTGCCAGTCCAGGTCCCCATATGTTGAAGTCACCAATGAAGTTCTAGACGAGCTTCATCGGAAAGCCACATGACTTGGTCGTACGAGGCCGAAGAGATAGCGAGCCTTCGGGCGTTGGAGTGTCCGATAGTGCAAGGTCTTGGAGATATGGCTTCAATGGAGGATGACAACAGGTCTATCGACCGGGCTAGGTCCCTAAGTGTGACCCGCGGGTTGCGGAGCATACGTCTGATCTTGGACATCCAAAGGCGGAGCATCGTCTGAACCGAATATTCCACGAAATCCCGAAACTGGACCATGAGTGAGTCAGATTCGATATGTCTATGGTGATGGTGAAACCCATGCCGACTTCCCTCAGATCCAGTTGAAAGAACCAATCACCCACTCCACTGCACCCTTGTCCAGCAGGGACAAACTTCGGAGTGAACTAGAATGGACACCTCTTTGGCCATGCGTATTGGTCATGGAGCGGTGATCTGTGTCCGAGGTTCGACAAAATTCATTCTGAATCCGGGCACGGTCTGAAAGACATCTGTGTCTAGTTGAGAGACATAAATAGAAACGTGCTGGTTCCATTTGTTCGTGAAGGCAACTCTGGAGAGCAGTCCCAGTACCTTGGATGCCAAATCCGCCAACCTGCTGCCAAGCTTGGAAAGGGACCACTTTGCAGCATTCGAGGATAGAGCCAAATAGACGTTTCCTTATAAACAACCTTGGGCCCATACACAATGGAGAGTTAACCTCCACCGGTGTTTCATGTTGTAGCGCATCATCCGCCCTGAGGAATATCTGTGTTAACGTGTCACTGACATCCAGCGGTTAGTCCTGGGTAGAGCGCAAAACCTGTTTCAGGTCTTTGCGGGGTCCTTTCCGGACTCATTCACGAAAACTGCCAATCTTGTTTAACTTGTCTGTCAGCTCCCTCTTCATCAGTGGGAGTGCCATGGCCCTTCCAAGGTCTCGTACGTGTGGAGGCCATATCCACAGGGCAGTGGGAATCCCGAGTCCGAGCCACGTGCACCTGAGGCGCCTGGTGCAGAGTCCAGGGTGGTCGGTGGAGTGTCACCATGTAGGGCAACGAGGATTTTTGGCAATGAGACCACTAGGTGGCATGAGGCCAGGCCCAGAGACCTTCTGGGCACGGGAATCTGCTCCATCAGCCGTGACTGTATCACTGCCATAGAGGCAACACTGTTGGTGTGGTACCTGGTGCGGCCAGCTTGGGGTTACCCAGCATGCAAGTGGGGGTCACCCAACAAGCACAAGCATACCATGCAGTATAGGCCAGCCGCAGCATGAACATAACAGGACACTGTGGGTACAGCAATGCCGTATTATGGGTCAGTCGTATTATGAATATAACAAGACACTGCAGATACAGCAGTGCAGACGGCAGGAGGGGGGCACCCTCATATAACCATAACCGGACATTGCAGGTCCAGAAGTGCAGTAGGCAGGAGGGGGTCACCCTCAGTATGACTATCATAGGATACTGTAAGTACAGCAGTGCAGTCAGTGGGAGGGGTACCCTCATTATGAACATAACAGGACGCTGCAGGTCCAGTAGTGCAGTCAGCAGGAGGGGTGTTACCCTCAGTATGATAATAACAGGACACTGAAAGTACAGTATTGCAGTCAGCGGGAGGGGGTCACCCTCAGCATTAATACTACAGGACACTGTAGGGCCAGCAGAGTATTCAGTGGTAGCAGTGTTGTCAGAGGGAGGGGGTCACCCAACCCACATTAGTGCCACATGCCCATTAGTATGGCCCAGTAGAGATCAGCATATGCAGGGCAGTGCCCCAGAAATGTAGACAGGGTGTCACCCTCTGTAATAATAGGGCTGTATGGGGAGCCAGTTAGCTCACGTGAGGAGTAGAAGGGAGTGTCAGGTCAAATAGGTGTAAGTCTGGGACAGATCCTGTCCATCCAGGACCCACTTTTATATTGCATCATGTTTATTATAGATTTAAACATGATTAACCACATCTACAAACCACCCAGGTGTCCTAGAGCATCCTGAACTGCCTTTTACACAGCAACAGCTTTAAATCAGCCTTATATGGATATACTGCTGTAGTGTATGTATAGTGAAAGCATGAAGTCCCCTGCAAGAAGGGGCAGCAGAACCATTATAGAGGAGACAAAAGAAGAGGGTAGGCTGACCACATGGCCAGCAGACAGCAGGGCAGCGTGGTGAGTGAGACAGGGCTGCCAGGAACGCACGGAGCCCACGCGGCTCAGAAAAAATGGCTGCCACGGCCGCAAAAAATCGAGTGTGGCCTACCGCAAGTGAAAAAAAAAAAGCTAGGTAAGCAGCCAGGGGCTGCAGGGAGCAGCTTGGGAGTGAGGGGGGAAAGTGTGGGCAACAGAGCCCAAGAGGGAACTGCCGGAAAGCAGAGTGTGAGGGCCGGCCGGGGGAAACCCCAGGATGGTGGAACAGGGTATAGTAAAATCCAAAACCCCATAACAGGGAGCAGGGCACCCATTTCACAGACAGCCCAGCAAAGTAACAGAGCAAATAAACAGCATAAAGTAACACAGCAAATAAAAACAGCAAATAAGCACCATGTACAAAAAAACAACCCAGAGCAGAGACAACTTTGAGTTGGTGAGTGCTCACCTGGAGGCAGCAGCAAAGAAAGAGGAAGTGGGAGGGTCTGCCTAAATGGTTTTATACTGCTGTTATTTTGTTTTGATTTGTTGTTTTGAAAAGTTTTGTTAACTATTTCTTTGCTGCTGGAGGTTTCAGTAAAGAAGGTAAAGCAAATATGAAGCCTCCTGTCGTACCATAAACTTTAAGACTATGTCATCTTGTTGTGGTAGTTTTTCTTCTTTTAAATATAGTCTCCTCTTTTACTGTGTTGATTCCCTTTATGTATTTAAATGTTTCTATCATATCCCCCTGTCTCGTCTATCCTCCAAACTATACATGTTAAGTGCAATCCATGACCCAGTTTAGTAGCCCTTCTCTGAACTCTCTCTAAAGTATCAATATCCTTCTGGAGATACGGTCTCCAGTACTGCGTACAATACTCCAAGTGAGGTCTCACCAGTGTTCTGTTAATTGGCATTAGCACTTCCCTCTTTCTACTACTAGAAAGAGCTTGACTGGAGTCTCGCCGTCTTCCTTCCACCCTGGATCAGCTTCTGTCCTCCAGGACCGTGTGGGAAAGACCTCTTCCTTCCACCCTGTATGAACCTCCAGCATCCAGGACTGTGTGGGGAAGACCCCTCCTCCAAGGAGAGCGTGTCAGGAACAAGCTCTTAAAAGAGCTAAGTGATTCAAGCTCAGGGGAGCATGCAGAGCATAGCAATCCCCAGTGTGATTATAACAGCTCCCTCCAATAAAGAGACAAGGCTACGTATTGAGGGTCAAGAAGATCTGTTTACTTGGCACCAAAGGGCCTTCTTTTATGCAGGTTTAACACATACAGGACCGCCCACAGGGGTTTACAGAACAACCAATAAACACGTAGTATACAGTACAAGCACTCCCATACTTCTCCTCCCCTCTGCTTGGGAGATAATTGAGTTTCTTACTGTATCTACTCAATTATCTCCAAGCTGAAAAATCATACTTTTTATACATTTTTATAACTCCCTGATTTTACATCACATACGAATATATTTCTGCGATCAGCATAACTTGAGGAGCAACATATATAAAAATCACATGAATCCATCTAGGGGTTAAAAAGTTAGATTGAGGTCCCTTTATTATCAATTGCAAGCATGGCTTTTCCTTCCCAAACCAGTTCCCACTGGTATGGTAGTGTCCCTGGGACAACTCCCTGCTGGAGAACAATGCAGCTGGGGGAGGGGAAGAGCCTCACCTTCCCAGAGATTCAAAGGGGAAGAAAAAGTGTCCAAAAAGTTTCCATGTGTCCATACACTGTTTTTAAAAGGGCCAGCACTATACAATAAAAGTCCATAAGCCCAAATCAGTTCTTAAAGGGCAATACATCCCAGGGCCATAGTCGCAGGGCAGGAGGCTAGCAATCTCCAATGCCCAGTGGCAAATGGAAGTTTGTCACAGATGTTATATCTCCCTAACTGCACACTGGACAAATGTAGTGGCGGCTGGGCCTGAGGCGGATAGCAGTTTGGCACATGTCCTTCCGCCACCGAGTATTGCAGGGCATTTCTCTTTGCCTCCTGTTGCCTCCTCCTCCTACTCCGCTTCCTCCTCCTCTACCACCACCTCATCCGGGGAGCGTAACACCTTCACCACCAATTTCAGCACAGCCAGGGGGAAACGACAGTAGGCTGTTTTAATATGTTTGGGGGAAAAAACCCACACCGCGCAGGAGCTGTGGATGGGCATGGAACAACAGAACTATGAGTGGTTGTTGCCACTGAGCCTCAAGCCCGGCCTGGTGGTGTGCGATAATAGGCGAAATCTCGTAGCAGCTCTGGGCCTAGCCGGTTTGCCGCACATCCCTTGCCTGGCGCATGTGCTGAATTTGGTGGTGCAGAAATTCCTGAAAAACTACCCAGATAGATCAGAGCTGCTGCAGAAAGTGCGGGCCGTTTGTGCGTGCTTTCGGCGTTCTCACCCTGCTGCTGCTCGCCTGTCTGTGCTGCAGCGTAACTTCGACCTTCCCGCTCACCGCCTCATATGCGATGTGCCCACAGGGTGGAACTCCACCTTGCACATGCTGGAGAGACTGTGCGAGCAGCAGCAGGCGATAGTGGAGTTTCAGATGCAGCACGCACGGGTCAGTCGCTCTGCAGAACAGCACCACTTCACCACCAATGAGTGGGCCTCCATGCGAGACCTGTGTTCCATTTTGCACTGTTTCGAGTACTCCACCAACATGGCCAGTGCCGATGACGCCGTTCTCAGCCTTACTATCCCGCTTCTATGTTTCCTTGAAAAAACGCTTCAGGCGATGATGCAAGAGGATGTGGCACAGGAGGAAGAGGAGGAGGAAGAGGGGTAATTTCCATGGTTATCAGGCTAGTTATTCACAAGTGGCTTGGAGGGTGGGTTCTTGCACCAGCATAGGCCAGGTACACAATTGTCCAGCCAGGGCACAGTTCTGGAGGATGAGGAGGAGGATGATGAAGATGAGGATGAGGAGGAGGAACCGTGTTCACAGCAGGGTGGCACCCAACGCAGCTCATGGGCATCACTGGAGCATGGCTTTGGGGATACGAAGGACACAGATGATACACCTCCCACAGAGGACAGCTTGTCCTTGCCTCTGGGCAGCCTGGCACACATGAGCAACTACATGCTGCAGTGCCTGCGCAACGACTGCCGAGTTGCCCACATTCTAACTTGTGCTGAATCCCTGTTACAAGGACAACGTGCCATCCTTAATTCCCTCACTGGAAGATGCACGACTACAAGAGCACGCTGGTAGACGCACTGCTGAGGGCATTTCCATCTGACACCATAGGCTCAGTGGAAGCACAAGGCGAAGGCAGAGGAGGAGGAAGAGGTCGCCAACCCAGCTGGGGCACCGCCAGCACCTCATAAGGCATGGCCGAAATGTGGAAAAGCTTTGTCAGCACGCCACAACAACAAGCACCACCATCTGATATGGAACGTCTTAGCAGGAGGCAGCATTTCAACAACATGGTGCAACAGTACGTGTGCACACGCCTACACGTACTGACTGCCGCATTCAACTTCAGGGTCTCCAAATTGGGCACATGGCCTGAGTTTACCCTTTATGCCTTGGAGGTGCTGGCCTGCCTTGCAGCCAGTGTATTGTCTGAACGTGTGTTTAGCACGGCAGGGGGCGTTATCACAGACAAGCGCAGCCGCCTGTCCACAGCCAACGTAGACAAGCTCACGTTTACTAAAATGAACCAGGCATGGATCCCACCAGACTTGTCTGTACTTTGTGCAGAATAGACATTTATACCAGCCTCACCCAGCCATTGTTATACTCAAGTGCACTTATTTTTTGTTTTCTTTTTTTATATGTCCCAATATTTTGGGGGCTACCCCAATAAAAAACAAAAACAAAAAAAAACAGTGTTGGCTACCTCCTCCTTCCACCTACATCGCCAGGGTCACCGCCTCCTCAACCTATGGGTCACTTAGTATAAACTATGTACACAATAGCAGAGAGGCCTTTTCTCCATGCATCAGGAGTTGAGCTCAATTTGAACAATGAAAGAGAATACCCTGCACTCCAACCCTCTCTCAAATGGATAATTCTGTTGATCCTCCTGACAGCCATGCTTTAGATTTTGCTTTATGTTCTTCTAAAGCTAAAATCTAAGATTCCATCTAGTGGTATTTTATGGCTCAGCTGTATTTTTAATTTTTATGTTATTTTAAGTGATTTCCTTATCCACATTTGTTTGCAGGACACTTGTCCTACTCTTACCCCCATTTTACTTCCTTTTGCAGCCCTCTAGCCCTTTCCAGGACTTTTTTAGAGGCATTTTTGTGGACTAAAGTTCGGGTCCCCATTGACTTCATCAACATCCAGGTGTCCGCTCAACTCTACACGCTGTGTTCCTTGTGAGTGGATCTAATTAGCGCTTGATTGTTACCTTCCATGTTATGTGTTATGCTATGATAGTTCTTTCTTGTTTTGTTAACTCAGATTTGTTAATTTAGTGTATCACAAAGGGTCATTTAAAAGGTAACCATTACACCTGCAGCTTTCTATATTGTAATGGTTATAGCAATTATTAATATTTGCAGTTTGCACATAATGATTTTGTTTTGCATTTATAGATTTGATTGGTGATTGTGAGAACACCAGAATTTGGAGTGATATTTACACTTTAATAGCAATTAGAAAGAAATTACTAAAGCGCCTAGAACACTTAGTTTACTGTTTGGGTTTGAACATACTATGACTTGGTGTTTGGTATATAAACTCTATTTACTTACTAATAATTGTATTGATAAATTTTTAAAATCAGAAAAAAATTTAGGATTCAATTGTCTTTATTCCTTTGCCATTGTAATACATTTTCACATATAGTTACCTGTGAATATTTTAATTAATACTGTGGTTATTTACCTGTTCAGTCCATAAACATAGCAGACGGCTATAATTTCCACAAAGACTATAAAGATTAATGATAGAGTGGCAACATAGTCATTGAATATTTCAAACCAGTAATTTCCAGATTCCATAGTAAAAGTCAACCCAATAAGGCAACAGGTAAAACAAAGAAATCCTATGAAAAAAAAACAATAATAATAATAAATAAAAAAATGTTAAGCAATTTTCTACACATAATATATATAATAGTCAAAACTGGCAAGCTGGAAAACCAGTCCATAACATATCTTTAAAAAAAAAACAAATAAAGTGAGCAATCTAAAAAGGTGCATATTAGTTTCCATGTGCTGCACCAAAAAGAAGTGTACACATCCCCTGCACAACAAAGGATACAAGACATGCTAATAATGACACTTACTTGTATAAAACAATGTATTTAGTCACAATAAATAAGCAAAATGTCCACGCAAATGTATAGTGTAACAGACCCATCTGTCTGTGAATTACTTTTATTTTCCCTCCATTCGTTTGTTTGTTCGGCTATTTCCCCTGTCCCTGGAGCCCCTACGTTTATTTGCTCTTTTACCAAACAACCGCCGAACGGCCGGCCACCCAGCAAGGAAGTGTGCTGCTTGTTAACCTCTTGGCCCCATCAGAATGTTGTGGTTAACCAAAGACACTTCCTAATTGTCGAATGTCGGCTGGGTGGTCGTCGTTCGTATGTCGACCACGAGGCGGCGGCAATCTTGGACGTACGAATGCACAGCGGTGTTCGTCGACGATTTCATGGAACTAAAAACTGACACTTTTTCTCACGATCACCGTTGAAGCCGCCAACCTCCCTTCCTCTGTTCATCCAGCATACGAACGGCAGCCCGCTCGGTACTTTTTCTGCACGAATGGACTTACCCCAGATAGCTATGCCATGGAGCCCATTTGTATAACAAAAGACTATGTAAAAGACTTTAGCTCCATGGCGATTGAACTGTATGTATGTGATTTGAGCGCCATTCGGTAATAATGTGTTTCTGGGTTAATTGTACCTAGTGCATTCAGTAGTTTGTAAGTTATATATTTTTATGTGTCTTTTCTGCCATATGTAAAATGGAGTATTGCCTCTGTCCTGGGAGATAATTGAATTACTTCCCAATTATCTCCTGGATAGAGAGGAGGGTTCTTCACAGCTAAAGTGGAGTGTCTATGCCTGTAATTATGTGATTGGTTACTTTGTCATTTTTGTCACAGTTTTCCACCAGGTCTCCTAGGGGAGTGTCCACCTGGTGGAAGACCTGCATAAATACCGGGCAGATAGCCCCATTAAAACCAGATCACTGCTTGACCCTTAATACGGAGCTTTGTCTCATCATTGGGGGGAGTTATATTCATATGGTTTCCCGTTCGGCTATTTGTATCGTGAAGTATTTCGTATGGTTCCTGTTCGGCTAATTGGAGTGTTTGTTAGCTGCTTCTCCCTTCGGAAGGTGAACGTCCTTAGCGGTGTTAACCCCTCTTATACCTGGGTGTACTGTAACAACTGGTGGCAAGCGACGGGATGGTTCTCACAGCTCAGATGGTCAGCTACACAAGGACATAGACAGATGGAAGTGCAGTACGAATGTTTGAAACGCTCTACCCTCAAAGATCTGCTGGAAATCCACCCAGGGCAGACCGGCCAGTAACCATAAAAAGAGGGACATTATAGCAGAGCTATTCGAAATGAATGAAGCCGAAAGGCACAATGGAACCGAAAGAACCAACATAGACGAAAGGCCCAGCATAAAGGACAGAACCCCAGAGGAGGTATGTCACACCGGAAGCATAACGGAGACGGTTCAGAGATACCAACAAGCTGGCAGGGGATTTTTATACTGAGTGGGCATGCCGTGTTAACCACACAGCAGCCCACTGGGTTGCTGGATGTCAAGCCGTATCTGGGGAAGAGGTGCTGCAGCTGTTTTTTCTAGAGCACTTCTTTGACAAGCTGTCCCCAGGAGTCAGAGAGTGAGTCCAGGACCGCAAACCCTCCACTATGTCTGAAGGTGCCCGCCTGGCAGATGAGTACACAGATGCCCGCAAAGTGGATAGCTCTATGGCCAAAGTAACTGATCAAGTGGAGTATCGAACCGCTGTTCGATACTCAACTTGAGCAGTTACTTTGGCCATAGAGCTATCCACTTTGCGGGCGTCTGTGTACTCATCTGCCACCCCCTACAGCTGCCGCTCTCCAGCACCGCTCTCCAGCACCAACCATAACGTCTACTTATACCCAGCAGTCCAGATTTAACTCCCAAGACTATTCGCAACCCATCCGGTGTTATGGGTGTAAGCAACTGGGGCACAAGAAACCAGAGTGCCCATTAAACCCAACCAGGCAGTCCCAATCGTGGAGAAGGCCAGCCGGAGGGAATCCTCGTAACACCCTGCCTGCTGCACACTGCATCGAGGAGGAAGAATGCTGGGGCATACTACATGAGGCAGACAACCGGCAGCAGCATAGACGAACAGTCAAGGTCAATGGGAAAGTAGTCAATGGCTTGCGTGATACTGGCGCTACCATGACCCTGCTACAAAAGAACCATGTGTCCAAGAGCCAGCATACCGGGAACACTGTAGCTGTAAGAGTAGTGGGGGACACTGTCTTCCGCCTGCCTGTTGTCCGTGTACATTTGGATTGGGGAGTGGGTTCGGGACATGTGAATGTGGGGGTGATGAAGGACTTACCGGCAGATGTCCTCCTGGGGAATGACCTGCCCCCCCCCCTTGTTTCGGCCTACGCCCCGATGGGTCCCACTGAAGCTAACTCAGTGACGACCCATGCCCAGGCCCGTGCCCCTGAAAACAGACCACCTGCTGCTGAGATCCAGGTAAGATGCACCCTAGATCAGGCCCCCTTAGGCTGGGATACTCCAGAGGTGTTTGGGAGGGAAACCCAGGAGGATCCGACCTTGCACAAATATAGGGCTAAGGCAGATGCTCAGGAAGAGGGGGTAGATGGGGAGCGCTATGAGTGGGTGGGGACAGGCTGTATAGGATCCCTAAGCCATCCCTGAAAATTAATGCCCCTTCACAGAATCAACAGCTGGTGGTGCCTGCGAAATATCGGCAAGAGAATCTGCAAATTGGGCATGATGTACCACTAGCAGGACATCTAGGGTCCTGTCGCACAGCACATAGGATCATTCAAAATTTCTTCTGGTCCAATTTTAACCAGGCTTTGCGACAATACTGTAGCATGTGTGACGCGTGTCAACGGGTAGGTAAGCGGGGGGACCACCCTAAAGCTAGACTTATGTCCATGCCTATTATTGGGAAACCCTTCTCCCGTATAGCCGTTGACATCGTGGGTCCACTGGCCAAGCCTAGTCCATCCGGGAAAAAGTATATTCTTACCGTGGTGTACTACGCTACCTGTTACCCAGAGGCAATAGCACTGTCCAATATTGAGGCAGAAACAGTAGCTGATGTCCTGGTTAAAATCTTTACTAGAGTGGGGTTCCCTAAGGAGATCCTCTCCGACCAGGGAACTCCGTTTACTGCTGTGCTCACCCAGAAGTTGTGGAAGGTGTGCAATATTAAACCCTTGCTTAGCTCACCTTACCACCCCTAGACTAACTGTCTCTGCGAGTGCTTTAATGGAACCCTCAAGCAAATGCTGAGGACCTTTACTGACGCCTGCAGAGACTGGGAGAGATTCCTGCCTCACCTGTTCTTTACGTACCCTAGGAATCTACTGGGTTCTCTCCCTTTGAGTTGCTCTATGGGAGAAGGGTCCATGACCCCTAGATCTCATTAGAGGACACTGGGAGGGAGAGACAGAGCAAGAGGGAACCCCCATTGTGCCATACGTTCTGGAACTCCGGTAAGGGAGAATCTCCAGGTGGCCCAGGGGAGACAGAAGAGATGGTACGATCGGGGTGCCAGACAGTGGGTCTTCAAGGTTGGGCAGAAGGTCCTAGTGCTCAAGCCTGTAAAGACAGATAAAATTCAAGCATCTTGGCAGGGCCCGTATAAAGTGGTAGCTCAGGTATGTAATACTACCTATATTATAGCCAGCTGTGCAGATGAAAGGATCCAGTGATCCTTTCATGTGAACATGCTGAAGGAGTATCAAGAGAGGCAGGAAGATGTCGCTGCAGTGTGAGCTCCTGCTGCAGATGACTCTGAAAGTTTACCCCTCCCTGACATATTAGAGAGTGACCCCCAGACTGACCTTACTAGTCTTGTACAGCTAGAGGACCGGTTAAGCCCCACGGAGAAGGAACAGGCCAAGCAACTTCGGTGGGAGAAACAGGCGACTTTCTCCCAAGAACCGAGCTATACGACCCTGGCTGTGCATAAGGTAGAAACCCCCGGACAGGCACCCCTTCGACAACCCCCCTACCGTATCCCTGAAGCAGTCCGGGAAGGAATGGGAAAGTAGATACAGGAGATGACCCAGCTAGGGGTCGAGCACTCAGACAGTCCTTGGACCTCGCCTGTAGTTCTGGTGCCTAAGAAAGATGGGACCACCACTACAGGCGACTCAACAAGAAAACCCAATGCCCCGGGTAGACAAACTTCTAGACAGCATCACCAGGGGGCATTATCTGACCACCATAGACCTATGTAAGGGCTACTGGCAGATTCCCCTGGCCGAGGATGCTATCCCCAAGTCGACATTTGTCACACCGTTTGGCTTGTACCAGTTTAGGGTCATGCCATTCGGGATGAAAAATGCCCCGACTACCTTCCAACGTATGGTGGGTAGACTCCTCGATTGCTTCCAGGATTTTGCTTGTGCCTACCTGGATAACATTGCGATCTACAGTGGGTCTTAGGAAGAGCACTTGGTCCACATAGCGGTAGTTCTGGACAAGATTTGGGCCGCTGGCTTGGACTTGAAACCAGACAAGTGCCATCTAGGTATGGCTGAAGTACAGTACTTGGGACACAGAGTGGGGTGTGGAAACCAGAGACCAGAGCCAGCCAAGATAGAGGCAGTGGCTAACTAGCCCACATCCCACACAAAGATGCAGGTACTAGCCTTCTTGGGGACGGCAGGGTACTACCGACGTTATGTCCCTGACAACAGCGCTATAGCCAGCTTCACAAGCTGGAGACCACAGGACCTGACGAAAAAGAATTTACCGAGGCAGGTCTTGTGGACTCCAGCTTGTGAAGCTGCATTAATTACTCTCAAACAAGCCCTTGTTAATGCCTCTGTCTTGGCTGCCCCAGTACCTAACAAACATTTTCTCGTCCACACAGACGCTTCCATGTTTGGACTGGGGGCTGTGCTGAGCCAGGTCAGGGAGGATTGAGGAGAGCACCCTGTCGCATATCTCAGCAGTAAGTTACTACCCAGGGAAGTGAGTTATGTGGCAGTTGAGAAGGAGTTGGTTTGAGCACTGGTTTGAGCACTGAAAAAACTGAACCCCTGTCTGTATGGACAGGAATTTTCAATTGTTACTGACCACAACCCATTGGTCTGGCTTAACCGGGTCTCAGGAGACAATGGCAGGTTGCTGAGATGGAGCTTAGCCCTGCAACCATACAATTTTACTATCAGCTATAGACCCGGTAAGCAAAATGGAAATGCTGATGGGTTGTCCCGGCAAACAGACAAACCGAAAAGGATCAAGCCGGGTTTGCCGGAGTGTCCCACAAAGAGGGAGCCATGTGACAGACCATCTGTGAATTACTTTTATTTTCCCTCCATTCGTCTGTTTGTTCGGCTATTTCCCAGGTCCATACAGCCCCTACGTTAATTTGCTCTTTTACCGAACAACTGCCAAATGGTCGGCCACCCACCAAGTAAGTGTGCTGCTTGTTAACCTCTTGGCCCCATCAGAATGTTGTGGTTAACCGCAGACACTTCCTAATTGTCGAATGTAGGCTGGGTGTTCGTCGACAATTTCATGGAACTAAAAACTGACACTTTTTCTCACGAACACTGATGAAGCCGCCAATCTCCCTTCCTCTGTTCATCCAGCATACGAACGCCGGCCTGTTCAGTACTTTTTCTGCACGAATGGACTTACCCCAGATAGCTATGCCATGGAGCCCATTTGTATGACGAATGACTATGTGGAAGACTTTAGCTCCATGGCGATTGAACTGAATGTATGTTATGTGACAGATCCATCTGTATAGACTAACATAGAAACATAGAAACATAGAATGTGACGGCAGATAAGAACCATTCGGCCCATCTAGTCTGCCCAATTTTCTAAATACTTTCATTAGTCCCTAGCCTTATCTTATAGTAAGGATAGCCTTATGCCTATCCCACGCATGCTTAAACTCCTTTACTGTGTTAACCTCTACCACTTCAGCTGGAAGGCTATTCCATGCATCCACTACCCTCTCAGTAAAGTAATACTTCCTGATATTATTTTTAAACCTTTGTCCCTCTAATTTAAGACTATGTCCTCTTGTTGTGGTAGTTTTTCTTCTTTTAAATATAGTCTCCTCCTTTACTGTGTTGATTCCCTTTATATATTTAAATGTTTCTATCATATCCCCCCTGTCTCGTCTTTCCTCCAAGCTATACATGTTAAGCTATACTAAGATTGCTGGATTCGTCTGTTTTGCCCTTTTCACAAAATTACCCGTTCGTATGCCCCTGTTATGTGAATTGACTTTTACGCCGAACAAAACTACCGAACGGACGGCCACCCAGAAGAGAAGTGTGCTGCTGGTTAACCTATTGATCCCAATTAGAACGTTGCAGTTAACCACAGACACTTCTCAATTAAAACCGAATACAGGGTGGTCATCGTTAGTATGTCGACCGCGAGGCGGCGGCCATTTTAAACCATGCGAAAGACCAGCAGTGTTCGGCATTGATTTCATGGAACTGAAAACGGACACTTTTTCAGCTGAACACCGCTGAAGCCGCCGACCTCCCTTCTCAATCGACAGAAAAGGGTGAACACCGGCCGCTCGGGAGGTTTAAATGCACGAATGGACTTACCCCAGATAGCCTTCCCATAGAGTCAATCGCATACCGAAAGACTGTAATAGACTTTGACTCCATGGCGATTGAACTATGCGTATGGGATCTGAGCGCTATTCGCCAATAACATGCACTCAGATCCAGGCTATCTGGGGATATGTGATACGAATGGGTAGCATTCGACAAATGTAAAGTTATATATTTTTATGTGTTTTCTGTGTTGAATTTAAAATGGTGATTTGCCTCTGTCCTGGAGATAATTGAATTACTTCTCAATTATCTCCAGGGCAGAGGGGAGGAATTACTAATTGTGACAGACCCATCTGTCTGGATTATAACTGCTTTGTTCGCCTGTTTTGCCGGTTACATGAATTTCCCCATTCGTATGCTTTATTTAAGGGAATGTCGGTTTTGTCGAACGAAACTACCGAACGGACGGCCACCCAGAAGAGAAGTGTGCTACTGGTTAACCTATTGATCCCAATTAGAACGTTGCGGTTAACCACAGACACTTCTCAATTAAAACCGAATGCCGGGTGGTCGTCGTTCGTATGTCGACCACGAGGCGGCGGCCATTTTGCCCATGCGAAAGACCAGCGGTGTTCGACGATTATTTCATGGATCTGAAAACGGACACTTTTTCAGCCGAACACCGCTGAAGCCGTCGACCTCCCCTTCTCAATCGACAAAAGTATGCGAATGCCAGCTGTTCGGGAGATTCAACCACACGAATGGACTTAACCCAGATAGCCGTCCCATGGAGTCAATCGCATACAGAAGAACCGAAAGAGACTTTGACTCCATGGCGATTGAACTATGCGAATGGGATCTGAGCGCTATTCTCCAATAATGTGCACTCAGATCCAGGCTATCAGGGGATACGTGATACGAATGTAGTATGTTCGGCAGTTATGGAGTTATGGATTTTCATGTGTTTTTGTGACTTGTGTTTAAAATGGCGATTGCCTCTGCCCGGGGAGATAATTGAGTTACTTCCCAATTATCCCCCGAGCAGAGGGGAGGGAACTGTACTGCATGCTGGGAATATTGTGGGGATGTATGTCCAAAATGTCCCCATGTCCCTCTGTACTTTCAGTCTCCCATTTGGTCCCCTAGGGGAGTGTCCACCAAGTGGGAGACCTGCATAAATACCGGGCAGGTAGCCCACAGTAAATCAGTTCGTGTTTTACCCTCAAAGCGGAGCTTGGTCTCGTTATTGGGGGGATTTTATTACCGGCGCTTAGAGACTGCTTATTGGAATTCTTTGCCGCTTGGGAGGTATTAGCGTTCGGCTAATATTGGCAGTTCGTGGATTTGGAGCTCGCGAAGGGAAATAGCCGTACAGGTACCGTTCGGGACTTTGGAGTGTTCCCTAGCTGGCGGTTCGCATGGTTTTACTATACACACTACCAGCCTACATTATTGCGAACGGGGAGCATTCACTAAACGGCGATTTGTGCCTTTATTACTGGAGGTACCGTAACAACTGGTGGCAAGCGACGGGATGATCCTCAACGCCCAAAGAGACCACTACAACCAGGACTAAATGGAATTACAATACCAAAACCTGAGGAGAGCTTCCCTAAAGGATTTATTGGAGCAAAGAGGGGGACAAGCCAGTAACCTCAGGAAGAGGGATATTATTGCGTTATTGCTGGAAATGGATGGAGTACCAGCGGCAGAGGGAACCAATGGACCCAGTGCAGCTGACAGAACCCCCGAGGAGGCAAGCTTTGACCGGGCGGTAAGAATCAGGCTGGCACATTATGGTCCCAAACCGACTACAGAGACCATTGACCGGGTCATGG
Source organism: Pelobates cultripes (assembly GCA_933207985.1). Classification (NCBI taxonomy): domain Eukaryota; kingdom Metazoa; phylum Chordata; class Amphibia; order Anura; family Pelobatidae; genus Pelobates; species Pelobates cultripes. The sequence goes on from OW240915.1 coordinate 120,748,643, forward strand.
CAGCTGTGGAGGCCAACCTGCTTCGCCAAAGCGGTGCTGCAGCAGCCCCAGTCACAGCAAACCCGGAAGATAGGAAAAAGGTACCATTTACTGCGTTTAAAGCCTTCAGTGAAACAGAAGGAGAGATTGATGGGTACCTTGCTGATTTTGAGCGGCAATGTGCCCTGCACAAGGTACCCCTGGAAGACTGGGTTACTATATTGTCCGGCAAGTTATCAGGCCGGGCCAGCGAGGCTTTTCGGGCCATTCCTGATGAGGAGATTGGGGATTATGTGGCCGTCAGGGAAGCTTTACTCTCCCGGTATGCCGTTACACCTGAGGCGTACCGGAGGAGGTTCCGAGACACTGTCAAGACCTCTGGGGACTCATACGTGGAATGGGCATGTAAGGTGCATCGCACAGCCGCCCACTGGATGGCGGGGTGCCAGGCTGTGTCCAGAGAAGAGGTGCTGCAGATGTTTCTGTTGGAACATTGTTTTGATAAATTGCCAGCAGGGGTCAGGGAGTGGGTAAGGGACCGTAAACCCTCCACTCTGCACGAAGCAGCTCGCCTGGCGGATGAGTATACTGACGCCCGCAAACTGGACAGTCTCATCAGCAAGGCTCCCGCCAGAGGGGAGTACAGGCCAACAGCCCCACCAGCAGCAAACCTATACCAGCCTCCCATGCATCGCCCAGCAGCACCTCCTCCATCTGCCCCATACCAACAGCCACCTCGGTTCAATTCACGGGAGTATACCCAACCCATTCGGTGCTACCTGTGCAAGCAACTAGGGCACAAGCGACCCGAATGCCCGATGAACAGCGCCAACCAGAACCAGTCCTGGAGGAGACCAGCCGGCGGCAATCCACGACCTCCCACCCCAGCCGCTCACTGTGTAGAGGAAGAGGAGTGCTGGGGCATCCTGCATGAGGCAGACCCCGTTCAGGCTGCCCACCGGGATAACAGGCAGCACCACCGACAGTGTGTAAAAGTCAACGGGAAGGAGGTCAGTGGTCTACGGGATACCGGGGCAACCATGACTTTGCTCCAGAAGCACCTGGTATCCGAAGCCCAACATACAGGGGACACGGTCGCAGTACGAGTAGCCGGGGGTGCCGTGTTTCGTCTGCCCGTTGCCCGGGTACATTTGGATTGGGGAGTGGGCGCCAGACATGTGAATGTGGGGGTCATGAAGGACTTACCAGCGGATGTTCTCCTTGGCAATGACTTGGCGCCCCTTGTTTCCGCCTACGCTCCCATGGGTCCTGCTGAAGTGGATGCTGTCACGACCCGTGCCCAGACCCGTGCCGCTGAGACCGGCCCACCTGCTGCTGAGACCCAGGTAAGACTCTCTCCCCCGACTTGTACCTTAGACCAGGCCCCTTTAGGCTGGGATACCCCAGAGATGTACGGGAAGGAAACCAGGGAAGACCCGACGCTAGCCAAGTACAGGGCCAGGGCCGATTCTGGGGGAGAAGGAGTAGATGGGGAGCACTACGAGTGGGTGGGGGATAGACTATACAGGATCCCGAAACCGTCCCAGAAGCCGAGTACCCCTCCGCAGAATCGACAGCTAGTGGTGCCTGCAAAAGAGGAGGAGATTCTGCGGATTGGGCATGATGTGCCATTAGCAGGCCATCTAGGTTCTCGCCGCACAGCTCATAGGATCACACAAAATTTCTTCTGGCCCAATTTTAACCGAGTTGTGCGGGTTTACTGTAGCACGTGTGACACTTGTCAACGGGTAGGTAAGCGGGGGGATCACCCAAAAGCTAGGCTTCAGTCGATGCCTATCATTGGAGAACCCTTTTCCCGCATAGCCGTTGACATTGTGGGTCCACTGGCCAGGGCTAGCCCATCAGGTAAGAAGTATATTCTCACCGTGGTGGACTATGCCACACGTTATCCAGAGGCAGTAGCGCTGTCTAATATAGAGGCAGAGACGGTTGCTGATGCCCTGGTTAAAATCTTCACTAGGGTCGGGTTCCCTCAGGAGATTCTCTCCGATCAGGGAACCCAGTTCACCGCTGTGCTTACCCAGCAGCTGTGGAAGGTGTGCGGTATTAAACCTCTGCTTAGCTCACCGTATCACCCACAGACTAACGGTCTCTGCGAGCGATTTAATGGCACCCTCAAACAGATGTTGAGGACCTTTACTGACACTTGCAGAGATTGGGAGCGATTCCTGCCTCATCTGCTATTTGCATACAGAGAGGTGCCCCAGGAATCTACTGGGTTCTCCCCCTTTGAGTTACTCTATGGGAGAAGGGTCCGTGGACCCCTAGATCTCATTAGAGGATACTGGGAGGGGGAGACAGAGCAAGAAGGGACTCCCATAGTACCATATGTCCTGGAACTCCGGGACCGCATGGAGAAACTATCCCTGATGGTCAGGGAGAATCTCCAGGCGGCCCAGGGGAGACAGAAACGGTGGTACGATCGGGGTGCCCGACAGCGGGTCTTCCAGGTTGGGCAGAAGGTTCTGGCACTCAAGCCTGTGAAGACAAACAAGATGCAAGCATCTTGGCAGGGCCCCTATAAAGTGTTAGCTCAGGTGTGTGATACTACCTACCTTATAGCCAGCTGTTCAGATGAAAGGATTCAGCGATCCTTCCATGTGAATATGCTGAAGGAGTATCAGGAACGACCAGAGGATGTTGCGGCAGTATGTGCCCCAGCTACTGACGACTCCGAGAACTTACCTTTACCTGACCTGTTAGAAAGGGATCCCCAGACAGACCTTACTAGTCTTGTACAGCTGGGGGACCGGCTAAACCCGGCGGAGAAGGTACAGGCGAGACAGTTACTGTGGGAGAAGCAGGCGACGTTCTCCCAAGAACCCGGGTACACTACCCTAGCTGTACACAAGGTCGAGACACCCGGACAGAACCCCCTACGACAACCCCCATACCGTATCCCTGAAGCAGTCCGAGAAGGAATGCGGACGGAGATACAGGAGATGACCAGGCTGGGGGTTATCGAACACTCAGACAGTCCTTGGGCCTCGCCTGTAGTTCTGGTGCCTAAGAAAGATGGGACCACCCGGTTCTGTGTGGACTACAGGCGGCTCAACGAGCGGACCACCACTGACGCCTACCCTATGCCCCGGGTAGACGAGTTATTAGACCGCATTGCCAGGGGGCGCTACTTGACCACCATTGACCTGTGTAAAGGTTATTGGCAGATCCCCCTGGCCGAGGATGCTATCCCTAAGTCGGCATTCGTCACCCCATTTGGCCTGTACCAGTTTAAGGTTATGCCATTTGGGATGAAGAATGCTCCGGCTACGTTCCAGCGTATGGTGGATAGGCTCCTCGATGGCTTCCAGGATTTTGCATGTGCATACCTGGATGACATTGCGGTCTACAGTGAGTCCTGGGAAGACCATTTAGTACACGTGGGGGTGGTGCTGGACAAGATTCGGGCCGCAGGCCTGACCTTGAAGCCAGACAAGTGCCATCTAGGCATGGCAGAAGTACAGTACAGAGTAGGCTGTGGGAGCCAGAGACCGGAGCCAGCCAAGGTAGAGGCTGTAGCTAACTGGCCCACACCTATCATCAAGACCCAAGTGCTGGCCTTCTTGGGGACGGCAGGGTATTACCGACGTTTTGTCCCTGACTACAGTACGGTTGCTAAGCCCTTGACTGACCTGACTAAGAAGAAATTTGCCTAAGCAGGTCCTGTGGTCTCCAGCTTGTGAAGCCGCGTTTCAAGCACTTAAGCAGGCTCTTGTTAATGCTCCTGTCCTGGCTGCCCCAGTCCCTAACAAACGTTTTCTTGTACATACAGATGCTTCCATGTATGGACTAGGGGCTGTGCTAAGCCAGGTCGGGGAAGATGGAGGAGAGCACCCTGTCGCATACTTAAGCAGAAAGTTACTACCCCGGGAAGTAAGTTATGCGGCAGTGGAGAAAGAGTGTTTAGCCCTGGTCTGGGCACTGAAGAAACTGAGCCCTTATTTATACGGACAAGAATTCTCCCTTATTACAGACCATAACCCCCTTGTCTGGCTTAACCGGGTCTCAGGAGACAATGGCAGACTGCTGAGGTGGAGTTTGGCACTACAACCTTACAACTTCACCATCAGCTACCGACCCGGTAAGCAGAATGGGAACGCGGATGGGTTGTCCCGGCAAACAGACGTCCCTACTTCTTCCCAGTCCGGTCATCCCCAAGTTGACCCGCCAAAGGGTCAAGCCGGGTCTGCCGGAGTGTTCCACAAGGGGGGAGCCGTGTGACAGACCCATCTGTCTGGATTATAACTGCTTTGTTCGCCTGTTTTGCCGGTTACATGAATTTCCCCATTCGTATGCTTTATTTAAGGGAATGTCGGTTTTGTCGAACGAAACTACCGAACGGACGGCCACCCAGAAGAGAAGTGTGCTGCTGGTTAACCTATTGATCCCAATTAGAACGTTGCGGTTAACCACAGACACTTCTCAATTAAAACCGAATGCCGGGTGGTCGTCGTTCGTATGTCGACCACGAGGCGGCGGCCATTTTGTCCATGCGAAAGACCAGCGGTGTTCGACGATTATTTCATGGATCTGAAAACGGACACTTTTTCAGCCGAACACCGCTGAAGCCGTCGACCTCCCCTTCTCAATCGACAAAAGTATACGAATGCCAGCTGTTCGGGAGATTCAACCACACGAATGGACTTAACCCAGATAGCCGTCCCATGGAGTCAATCGCATACAGAAGAACCGAAAGAGACTTTGACTCCATGGCGATTGAACTATGCGAATGGGATCTGAGCGCTATTCTCCAATAATGTGCACTCAGATCCAGGCTATCTGGGGATACGTGATACGAATGTAGTATGTTCGGCAGTTATGGAGTTATGGATTTTCATGTGTTTTTGTGACTTGTGTTTAAAATGGCGATTGCCTCTGCCCGGGGAGATAATTGAGTTACTTCCCAATTATCCCCCGAGCAGAGGGGAGGGAACTGTACTGCATGCTGGGAATATTGTGGGGATGTATGTCCAAAATGTCCCCATGTCCCTCTGTACTTTCAGTCTCCCATTTGGTCCCCTAGGGGAGTGTCCACCAAGTGGGAGACCTGCATAAATACCGGGCAGGTAGCCCACAGTAAATCAGTTCGTGTTTTACCCTCAAAGCGGAGCTTGGTCTCGTTATTGGGGGGATTTTATTACCGGCGCTTAGAGACTGCTTATTGGAATTCTTTGCCGCTTGGGAGGTATTAGCGTTCGGCTAATATTGGCAGTTCGTGGATTTGGAGCTCGCGAAGGGAAATAGCCGTACAGGTACCGTTCGGGACTTTGGAGTGTTCCCTAGCTGGCGGTTCGCATGGTTTTACTATACACGCTACCAGCCTACATTATTGCGAACGGGGAGCATTCACTAAACGGCGGTTTGTGCCTTTATTACTGGAGGTACCGTAACACTAATGCATGCTGGGAATATTTTGTGTCTGTGGGTCCTGAACTGCGATATGTCTGTCTATTGTCACAGTCTCCCATTTGGTCCCCTAGGGGAGTGTCCACCAAGTGGGAGACCTGCATAAATACGGGCAGGTAGCCCACAGTAAAGCCATTTCTTGTTTTACCCTCAATGTGGAGCTTGGTCTCGTTATTGGGGGGATTTATTACCGATGACTAGAGAATGCTGGATGGAATTATTAGCCGCTTGGGAGATACCTGCGTTCGGCTAATATTGGCGATTCGTGAGTTTGGAGCTCGTGGAGTGAAGTGCCCGTACGGATCCCGTTCGTGAGTTTGCAGCGTTCCCTTGCTTGCCGTTCGCATGATTATACTGGATACGCATGCAGCCTGTGTTATTGCGAACGGGGAGCATTCACTAAACGGCGGTTTGTACATTTCATGCTGAGGGTACCGTAACAACTGGTGGCAAGCGACGGGATGACCCTCATCGCCCAGAGAGACCACTACAACCAGGATTAAATGGAATTACAATACCAAAGGCTGAACGCCCTGAGGAGGCGGAGCCTAACCCCGCGAGTGAATGGCCGCATAAACCCTGAGCTCCGCTGCGGCCTAGCCTGAACCCAATGCTACCAACAGCAGCTGAGCCCCGAAAACACCCCACGATACCCCCCCCTACACCCACACTCACCCTCCCCATGGGCCGAGGGAAGAAAGCCCGCAACTCCTCAGTTGCACCGATCTTCAGGCAGAAGCCTGAATAACAGCGGGCGCCATCTTTGGAGCCCCCCCGACGGACTCAGATTCTGAAATGAGCAGCCAGGCACCCTCGGAGAGAACGGAGGCACCGCTGACTAGGAGGGACATGCGGGGCTTCCTGGCTGACTTCAAACAATCTGTGGACGAAGAATTGGACAAACGTCTTTGCCCCATACTGGAAGGTATGGCAGACCTCTCAGCCCGCGCACAGGCCGCAGAGGCCACAATGGCGGACACAGACGAAATCGTGCAGGCTCATTGCAGTGAAAACAAGGGATCAATTATGCTCCCTCGAAGACACCAACGAAGATCTTAACAATAGAACGCAGAGGAACAATATCAGGGTCAGGGGCGTCCCTGAATCGGTGTCGCCCGACCTCCTCACTGACACCCTCACGGAGGCATTTCAACACCTGCTACCGGAGGCTACAGCAGCTGACCTACTGATGGACCGGGCACACTGTGCACTAAGAGTCCCAAGCATCAATGCTGCCGTACCCAGAGACATAGTGGTGCGACTCCACTTCTATCACATCAAGGAGCGCATAATGCGCGCTGCCAGGGATACCCCCATCGAAGTAGAGGGAGCGCCAGTACAACTATTTCAAGACCTGGCTCCCACCACCTTGAAATGCCGGAGAGAACTACGCCCACTCACACAACACCTAAGCAGCCACGGCCTCCGCTACGCGTGGGGCCACCCTTTCAAAATAATTATTCGCAAAGATGGCAGGTTCCACTCCCTCACAAGACCGGAAGAAATCCCTGCGCTTCTGACCCAGTTGAACTTACCGCAAATCCCAGAAACACCTCACTCCAATGCCGAATCCTCACGACAACCATCGAGCAACAACCCGCCCGCCAGGACCGGTGACCGTCCACATCGAAACACGGCACCGCAAAATCCAGGCGTAACACGATAGGAGAACCGGAGGGTTAGAGGGACAGTGGAGATGATACAACCATCCGACCCCACGCCCCTACACCCCAATCTAAACTCAGCTTGCCTTGTCGAACTGGCTCCCCAAAGCCCCACCGGACTCACCAACAGCCCATGACAAGCACGGAACAGTCAAATAGACGCATAGCTGCACATACAGCGAGTATTCCGAATCCGGGGAAACCCGCACTACTTAGACCACTCAGAAAGCACAGAAAGACCACAACCAAAGGAAGCCGGGGCGGAAGACGCAAGAGCATAGACAGGCCCCAGTGAGCCCGGCGACAATACCCCAAAGCTGAGCCTACCCCCGGCTTAAGCCCCAGAGCACACCCTACATCGCCCGGACTCCCAGCAGTACCACAGGAACAAACCCTCAGGGCCACATTATCACAGGCCGCAACAAAGTTTCCAGCACCGAGGAACAGGCACAGAGACAACCCCCTCAATACGCCGACTGACCAGACCGGGAGAAGGCATCTGTTAAGACACCTCCAGTGTCTTTAGGCAAAACCGCCGTTTAGTAGACCTTCCACGTCTGCAGTAACAGTAACTCCGTTCGCCTAACCTGTAGTACACGAACCAAATGCAGGGGAAGCGGCAATCTCCCGACCAGGATCCGTGAATGGCTCCAAACCCCTGAACGGCAATACACGCACTGCTGCTAGCCGCCGAACCGCAATATTCACCAAGCGGCTTCCATTCCATCCAGCAGTCTCTAAACGTGAAGAAGAAATCCCCCCAATAACGAGACAGAAGCTCTGCATTGAGGGTCAAACAGGATCTCGCTTTACTGTGGGCTACCTGCCCGTATTTATGCAGGTCTCCCACTTGGTGGACATTCCCCTAGGGACCAAATGGGAGACTTAAACGACAGACAGATATGGGGACATTCCAGACACACAGTCACAGATTTTACCCACAGTGCATTATGATTCCCTCCCCTCTACCCTGGAGTTAATTACCAAGTAACTCAATTAACTCCAGGACAAAGCCAGTCGCCATCTTAAATATAAAAACATGAAAGACATAAAAATGCATAACTTCAAAATAACCGAACATTTCCCATTCGTATCACATATCCCCAGATAGCCTGGATCTGAGTACATATTATTAGCGAATAGCGCTCAGATCCCACACACATAGTTCAATCGCCATGGAGTCAAAGTTCTTACAGTCTTTCGGTATACGAATGACTCCATGGGAAGGCTATCTGGGTTAAGTCTTTTCGTATGCTCCAAATCTCCCGAACGGCCGGTGTTCGTATGCTTTCGTGGAGGCAGCCAGGTGTTCCGTTGTTTCAGCGGTGTTCGGCAGAAAAAGTGTCCGTTTTTAGTTCCATAGAAATAGAGCCAAACACCGCTGGGCTTTCGCTTGGTTTAAAATGGCCGCTGCCTCGTGGTCGACATACGAACGACGACCACCCTGAATTTGGTTTAATTGAGAAGTGTCTGCGGTTAACCACAACGTTCTAATTGGGATCAATAGGTTAACCAGCAGCACACTTCTCTCCCAGGTGGCCGTCCGTTCGACAGGTTTGTTCGGGAAAAAGAGTCATTCGAATGGCTGGGCTATAGAAACCAGCCATTCATACGAACAGGAGACAAACAGACGAATGCAACTAAAATACAAGCAGACAGATGGTTCTGTCACAGCATCAAATGGCAGGCGAAATAGCCTCCCCGCTTGACAAGACTCTCCATTCCGGCACCCCTCTCCCGGGCGCCTACCACCGCAGGACCCCATCAACATGGGACTCTAAGTCTTGGACACTGGGCCGCACACAGCAAGTATGGTCTAAAGGGGTCAACACATACATGATCCCCTAAACATCCTGTGAAGTGCTTATCGCCCACAGTCAACCTCCACCGGGGCTGATCAGGGGCCCAGATGTTGGGATAGGGGGGAGGGTTCCGGGCGGGGGGGAAGAGAGGAGGGGGGTGACGGGAACGACGGGGGCGACAGGGGACCGACACACCCTCCCCTCCGACATGACCTACACCCCACACTCTGGCTGACGGAGACTACACACCGGTAGCAACCCCGACCTCCTGACAGCAGGCACATGACCGACGCCATAGTCCCACCGGCCCCACACACGCCCGACGGGGCAAGGAGCCCGGGACGTTCCACACACAAGACTCACGGATAAGGGACAAGAACCACCATCACACGCGCAGCTCAGGCCTACATCCAGCACGGACAGACGGCAGCAACCACATACGACACTGCCCCACCAGCTCACAGGCCTCACACACACCAACCAAAGATCGACTGACCCCTAACAAGTTGACCGGACGCCGAACCGCAGATCAGGTACATACATAAACGACCGCTCCTTGGACAAGCCGTGGACTAACGGGGCAAGGGGGGCACGGCAAGGCAATTCCTAAATGAGATAGAGAGCACCTGTTCAAACCACTGATCCCTCTGTCCCTTTTTGATACCTTAGCTCTAGGCATTAACAATTTGCTCAAATGTTATAATGTTGTATTGTAAATGTAAGCATGTTTTACACAGGAACTGGATGTTATCCGCTCCCACAGACCATGACACGCACTCTGAACCTCAGATCGCGGAGGCACAACCAGGCCCTACTGAGAGTCGACAAGACCGCGACAGACAACCCACACCTCAGGCCATCTCACCACCACCCACGACATGAGGACACCCCTCCACTGCCCCCGCCGGACACACCCTACTGGCAAACAGGGCAGCCATAGGACGGAACTCATCCCTACGGCACATGCACGCACCCCAATACAGGGATACACGCGCACGCAGGACCCACACACAAAGGGATACCCAACACACACATACAGGCGACACCCGGCGGTTACACCACCCAGAATTTCCGACACACCCGCCTCACGAAGAGAATGCACACTCACGCCACATGACAGGACACACACCCGAAAGCCCTCATAAACGCCCCACCCCCCCACCCAACCCCAGGCTCAGCCACAGCAACATGAACACGGGCAGGCCGTAGGCGGAACCTGCCACCACTTGTGTACACCCATCCCCACCGGCCTCGATTCTCCCGAGGACTGCCACGCGGACCTTGGGTCAGACAACCAAGGCCCCCGCCTAACCTACGACTGGCCAGTTTGATAAGCCCAGTCCCTCATACACCGGCCCCGCAGGACGTCAGCAGAGACCCGAAAGACCTGCGCGGGCGGGACCCTACTAACCCACCCCAGCTACCACCCCCCACCATCCCTGCTGACCCCAAACAGACTAGATTGTCAACCGCATCTCGAACGGATGCCTAGCTAACTGGTGCCCCTCGCCTCACCGCCAGACCGGGACCACCTCCACGCACCAGCATGGCGCAGAGGAACCTCCAAATCCGGGAGCGGACGTCGTCCTACTTCAGGAAACCCACTTCACTGACCAAAAACAATTCCTGCTACTCAACAGACACTATAAGAGATATTACTTGGCCAACTCGCCAGAAGCAAAAACTAAAGGAGTTGCAATATTGCTGCGAAACTCGTGCCCTCTGGACGACATACAAACCCGCAAAGACCCCTCAGGGAGATTCATCTTCCTCACAGGGTGAGCAGGCACGACTACACTAACTATATGCTCCCTGTACGCCCCTACCAACCCGGACGCATCATTCTGGAACGCATTTAAGACCCACCTCACTAGCCTCTCAGCCAAATACCTAATCATAGGTGGAGACGGCAACGCGACCCACACGCCTGCCATAGACTGCAGGTCTCAGTCCAGTAGCGCACCCTCCACGACCAGGAACGACAAATTATACGCGGACTTCCTAACAGAAACCCCTTTACTGGATGCCTGGAGAATTCAGCACCCGTCCACCGCGGACTTTACCTTCTACTCCCACACACATAAGTCCTACTCCCGTATCGATAGTTTCCTCATATCCCCAGCTGTCCAGCCCTGGACCATTCACACACACATTTGAAACATCGCGTGGTCCGATCACGCGGAAGTCGCGCTGACGATACAGATCCCACTACTGGCGCGCCCATGGCGATGGAAACTCAACCCATGGATACTCAAAGACGCGGCCACGGTCCACACAGTGACGGAGAACCTTAAATCCTACTTTGAATTCAACGCCACCGACGACATGGCGCCGACAACGGTCTGGGCAGCCCATAAAGCAACGATCAGAGGAAACCTAATAGCAATAGCCACGGCCCTCAAAAAGCAACGCCTACAGAAAATGGTAGACGCCCTGGCCGACCTAACAAAACTCGAAACCCTCCATAAACAAAATCCGTCAGACTCGCTCCTGACGCAGCTCAAAACAAAACGGGACCTCATCAAACAACTCTCGGCAGCGAGGAATCTCACGTGGTCCAAACAACAATTCTATGAAAAGGGCAACAAGGCGGATTCACTATTGGCACGCTGCCTCAAGAAACGTCAGGAAAACAAGATGATATCGAAAATCCGAACTAGGTCTGGTGAAACGACGACAAACCCAGAAGCAATAGCCCAGGAATTCCTTCAATACTATACAGACTTGTACAACCACGCCGCTCCAACGCCCACGGGGGACATAAACCAGGCGGAAGCCACCTCCTCCCTTCTTGCGACCCCTCAACCTACCCACTTTATCCAGCAGAGCGCAAGCCATGCATTGAGGCCGAGGAGATCGCCCTAGTCCTCAAGACACTGAAACCCAGAAAAAGTCCGGGACCGGACGGCTTCACAGCCATCTACTACAAGATGTTCCAGGCCATACTAATACCACATTTATGCAAGGCCTTTAACTCGCTACTGCAGGGACACAAACTCCCCACTGACATGCTGAAAGCAGACATATGCCTTTTGCCCAAGCCAGGGAAGGAACAGCTTGACCCGGGACACTATCGCCCAATCTCGCTCTTAAACACCGACCTGAAAATACTCACGAAGACCCTGGCCAACCACCTCAACCAGCACCTCCCATCCTTGATCCACCCAGACCAGGTCGGCTTCATTCCCAAAAGGCAGGCGGCCGACAATACAAGGAGAGCCTACGACACGATCTGGTATACCAGGCACCGTAACATCCCATCGGTGGTGCTCCCGCTGGATGCCGAGAAGGCATTAGATTGTCTTCTCTGGCCATACATGTTCGGGGTACTGGCACACTTGAACTTCCCGCCAGGATTCCTGAATATCTTACGGGCAATATACAATCGCCCAACAGGGCAGCTCCTACTCCCACATGTCGAAGCCCATACCTTCAACATAGCTAACGGAACCAGGCAGGGATGCCCTCTCTCCCCACTTCTTTTCGCAATCTCCCTGGAACCATTGCTCCAAGCTATACGCACCCATCCCAACATACAGGGAGTACGGATCATGCAAGACACGTACACCATATGCAGACGATGTACTCCTAACATTGACGGACCCCGTCCCTTCCCTACATGCCACACTCACTCTCATCACCGAATACGCCACCATATCCGGCTATAAAATCAACATAACCAAATCGACGCTAATGCCTATAACAATAATAACAATAACACCCTCGCAACTCCATCTGCTTCGACACTCCTTTTGCCCATTCCTCCTTGCAAAACTGCTCCAGCTCCTTCAAGTTGGATGGTTTGCGCTTGTGAACAGCAATCTTTAAGTCTGACCACAGATTTTCTATTGGATTGAGGTCTGGGCTTTGACTAGGGCATTCCAACACATTTACATGTTTCCCCTTAAACCACTCAAGTGTTGCTTTAGCAGTGTGTTTGGGGTCATTGTCCTGCTGGAAGGTGAACCACTGTCCTAGCCTCAAATCACGCACAGAGTGGTACAGGTTTTGCTCAATAATATTCCTGTATATCCATATTTCCCTCAACTCTGACCCGTTTCCCAGTCCCAGCTGCTGAAAAACATCCCCACAATATGATGCTGCCACCACCATGTTTCACTGTGAGGATGGTGTTCTTTGGGTGATGTGATGTGTTGGGTTTGCGCCAGACATAGCGTTCTCTTTGATGGCTGAAAAGTTAACATTTTAGTCTCATCAGACCAGAGCACCTTACTCCATACATTTTGGGAGTCTCCCACATGCCTTTTCACAAACTCAAAATGTGTAATTTTGTTTTTTGCTGAAAGTAATGGCTTTCTTCTGGCCACTCTGTCATAAAACCCAAGTCTATGGAGCATACGGCTTATTGTCATCCTATGTACAGATACTCCAGTCTCTGCTGAGGAACTCTGCAGCTCCTCCAGGGTTACCTTAGGTCTCTGTGCCTCTCTGATTAATGCCCTCCTTGCCCGGTCTGTGAGTTTTGTTGGCAGGTTTGCTGTTGTGTGTTCTTTCCAATTGGTTATGATAGATTTGATGGTGCTCCTGGGGTTCATCAAAGTTTTGGATATTTTTTAAAACCTAACCCAGACTTGTACATCTCAACAACATTGTCCCTTACTTGTTTGGAGAGTTCCTTGGTCTTCATGGCAGTGTTTAGTTAGTGGTGCCTCTTGCTTAGGTGTTGCAGCCTCTGTGGCCTTTCAAGAAAGGTGTGTATATGTAATGACAGATCATGTGACACTTAGATTGCACACAGGTGGACATCATTTCACTAATTATGTGACTTCTGAAGGTAATTGGTTGCAGAGCTTTTTATGGGCTTCATAACAAAGGGGGTGAATACATATGCACATGCCAATTTTCTGTTTTCTATTTCTAAAAAATTTTTATGTATATGTTTTTCTCATTTCACTTCACCTACTTAGACTATTGTGTTCTGATCCATCACATAAAATTCAGATTAATAAGACATTGAATGTAAGGCTGTAATGTAACAAAATAGGTAAAAAGTCAAGGGGGTGAATACTTTTGCAAGGCACTGTATACACATTTACATTCACTCACAAATATGTGCTAGTCACAAGTAGAACTGTGAATTCACAAACTACTTTAACTCAGATATACGTTCTATATATACATATATTTGCATTCTCTACCATATAATGGCACGACATACAAATACACACCATGTGCATTGACACTGATTCTACACACAGTTAAATGTGAATATGTACATGCAAAACTTTAATGCTATACGTGCACATACAAATATACAAAATGATTTATTCTTTAATCAGAGAATGGTAAAATGCTGACAAAAGAAATACAATCTTGTGCCAGTTTTTCTAGTTCAGGTATTTAATATCTATTGTATAAGCTCCACAGTGATACCAAGAGGGAGGGCCAGTGAGGGCTTATTGCTGTTCTATTTTTGATTGCCTCTTCTATTTAGAAGAGGCAGTCAAAAATAGAACAGCAATAAGCATAGCATTTAGAACATCCTACAATAACAGTGCTTGCTAATACAATGATATCCCAGCTAGCCAACTGATCTAAAACAGAGAATGATTAATATTTACCCCTTCAGCTAATGCAGGTATGAAAAGGGTAATTTTAGATGCTGCCTGTGTCAAGAAAGCATAACTGGGATCTCCCATATGATCATAAACCCTAAAGGGTTGACGTACCCTTGTGTTGTGTCTCAGTTCTCGCTGAGGAAAGGGATCTTCGGGCCATGCCTGGGAAGCTTTGGTCCTGCTTGGTTATTGCCTGGTCATTACCAGGTTTCCAAAGAAATTCTTCGGACGTCGCATCTTAGCACCCTCGGAAGTAGTGTCGGAAGTAGTCTTCAACAGGTTTTATAGCACTTGAGCAATCTTCAAGTAGTCCTTCATGAACCTTCAGTAGTAACCACAGAATCCACGGAATTAGTGCAGTTCAATTATGTCTGTTACGGTTACTTCCAGGCTAGCTGGAAGCTGGACCGCTTGGATGATCTGGATCCCAAAGGCAGAGAAAGGGGAGAGCCACGTCGGTAGTTATTCCATACGAATCCTGGAAATTTAGAGCAATCCCACTAACTATAGTACAGCTAGGATACTCTTTTCCCCACAAAACGAATCAAGGCTGCGATTTGAAGGTCAAACAAGAACTGGCTTTAATGACACACAGGGGACAGTATTTATGCAAAATCTCAGGTCTGGACCTGGTGGGATACAGGTACAATACAAGTGGGGGACCAATAGAAATGCAATGCATCGTTTGAAATCGTCACCGCCCAGCTTGGAGATAATGAATCCAACGGTTATTACAATGCAATTATCTCCAAGCGCCCAAAACCCCACGTGTTTTTGCCACATAGAAAACAGAAAAAAAAATACATAACTCAAACAGTTTTATACATAATTCGTGTCTTCCACCATTCAATACATCGCCCCGGTTGAGGTGAAACAATTAACCGAAGAGCGCTCAGAACCCGCGAATGGTATGTGGTATTTCCTCGAACTAAAGTCTGTTCGTGTCTTTGAGTTCTGAGAGTGTGATGGCGGCCATGTTTTGAGGTAGGCTAATTGGCCGCGGGACTTCACTCTCAAACTTGTGGAACAGGAACCGGCTAGCAGTCTGTACGAATCCCCGCTCCGTCGCTGGAAGTCTCCGGTGTTCGGGAGGCAAATGAAGACCGCCGGGAGGGGGTACTTAACCTGCGGTTAACCGCAGAAACCAACATTCTAATTGGAGCCACACGCCAGGCTGAAGTGGGGCCCTTTGTTCGGTACCCGTTCGTTAGAGTATCGGGTGATTGGGGCACGAACGTGGACTCCCTGCTGTCGTAAATTAGGTTGCGGTTAACCACAGACTGCAACTCTCTGGGCGGTTAAATGGAGACACACTCCGCTCCTAGGGTGGTCGGCCGTTTGGCTGTTCCCGGGGTGACCTGGGTTAAGTGGCGGCACATGCCAAGATCCTGGTGGTCTGCCGTTCGTATCACGAATAGCCAGCAGGTCCGTAGTTCGGGAGCTAGGTATCAAATCCCAATATTGTAATCCAATTCTGGGTGAAATGTAACAATAAGTAACATTTGCTTCTGAGTTGTAGTGATCCAATAACAGTAATCAATAGTTATGTCTTTCAGTCTAGGCAAGTTCAACACTGCCTCAATTTTGGCCGGGTCAGTGGCTATTCCCTCTGCAGAGACAATATGTCATACATATGTGAATGAGTTCTGGGCAAACTGCCATTTATCTATCGATAGTTTCAGCCCCTCTGCTCTGAGCAGTCACTGATCATGTTCTTCTAGTGTTCTCCTGAACACTATGAGGTCATCTAGGTACACTAGGCACTCTTTGGGATTCATATCCCCCTTCTCCATTAGCCTCTGAAAGGTTGTGGCAGCTCCCCTGCATTCTAGTAAATTGGTAGAACCTAAAGGGACATACAAATGCTGTCTTTTCTGTTATGGTACCTGATAATACTCACACCTCAAGTCCAGGACGGTAAACCACCGGCTTCCAGAGAGGGCATTTAGAAGATCTGAGATATAAGACAGATGGGGATCAGGCACGTAGCTGGGTAACAGCGGGGCAAGGTAGCGGGGGGAGGGAGGAAAGAGGAAAGGGCTCTCTAGTCCTGAGTTTGTGCAACCTAGCATATTTGCCCGTTTGAGTGAAGATGTTGGAAGCATCAGCTCAAGAGTAGCTGTACTAGAAGAAAAGCCCCTCTAGTATGGGATGAAATGAAAATGTAAGGAAAGCTAAAAAAAAAAATTATAAAAAAACAAAAAAATGAAAGTGCACTAAAAACCGGGATGGGGTGTTAGTCAATGAAGACCAGGAAAAGGCAGACATTTTTAATAATTATTTCTCCTCCGTATATATTTAGGAAGAAGCTATGGCAATAGATATGCAAATAATTGCTGCAAAAAACGTGCAGAAAAATTGTAATTGGCTAACTCAAAACAAGGTGCTGCAGCAACTAAAGAAAGTTAATATAAACAAAGCTCCAGGGCCTGATAATAGGCATCTATGAGTACTTAAGCAACTAAGTGTGGAAATAAGTGAACCTCTGTTTTTAAATCTTTCAAGATTATTTTCTTTCAGGGAGTGTTCCGGAGGATTGGAGGAATGTGGATGTGGTTCCATCTTAAGCCGCAAGCACAATGAGCGGTGTTTGGTTGTTGAGTACATGGAACTCAAATTGGACACTCGACAGTATGAACACTGCTCAGTACTTCTATTTATCACTACTATTCGAATGGGAGTTAAACGACGTTTAGATTAGTGTTCAAACTCAAGGAAATCGGTCTAGATGAAAATGCTTGTTCTTGGGTAGAACATTGGCTTAAAAACAGTACAAAGAGTTGTCATTAATGGTAAATTTTCAAGCTGGACAGAGTTGGCAAGTGGTGTCCCTCAGAGGTCTGTTCTGGGACCCCTTCTATTTAACATGTTTATAAATGATCTTGAAGACCGCATTGAAAGTCATGTTTCAGTGTTTGCAGATGACACAAAACTTTGCAAAACAATACAATGTGAGCAAGATATTACTTTGCTGCAGAGGGATTTAGATAGACTGGGGGACTGGGCACTCAAATGGCAGATTAAATTTAATGTTGAAAAATGCAAAGTTATGCACTTCGGCGTAAAGAATACACATGCAATGTTTACCCTTAATGGAAGCGAATTAGGGATAACAACACACGAAAAGGACTTGGGAATTGTTGTAGACAACAAACTATGCAACAATGTGCAATGTCAATCAGCAGTGGACAAGGCCAGTAAGGTATTGTCATGCATGAAAAAGGGCATTCATTCTCGGGACAAGAATATCATTTTGCCTCTTTATAAATCACTGGTAAGACCCCATATTGAATATGCTGTGCAATTTTGGGCACCTGTTCTAAAGAAGGATATTATGGCACTAGAAAAAGTGCAGAAGCGGGCTACAAAATTAATAAAAGGAATGGAACATATCGGCTATGAAGAAAGGCTAACAAATTTAAACCTATTTAGTTTAGAAAAACGTTGCCTGAGAGGGGATATGATAATATTATACAAATATATTCGGGGCCAATACAAACCATTGTGTGGAAATCTATTCACAAACCGGACTTTACATAGGACACGAGGCCATGCGTTTAGACTGGAAGAAAGAAGATTTCGTCTAAGGCAAAGGAAAGTTTTTTTTTACTGTACGAACAATCAGGATGTGGAATTCTATGCCTGAAGAAGTGGTTTTATCAGAGTCCATACAGATGTTCAAACAGCAACTAGATGCATACTTGCAAGAACAGAATATTCAAGGATATAATCTTTCAATGTATGGTAATAACTGCTTGATCCAAGGATAAATCTAACTGCCATTCTGGGGTCAAGAAGGAATTTTTCTCCTAGCTTGTTGCAAAATTGTGCTTCAAACTGTTTTTTTTTGCCTTCTTTTGGATCAACAGCAAAAATCAAATGTGAGGTAGGCTGAACTTGATGGACGCAAGTCTCTCTTCAGCTATGTAACTATGTAAGTATGTAACTATTAAGAATAAACTCCCGAATGAGAGACATGAACAGAGACTACTCCCGAAGCTATACATTCAGTATTTTATATTTCACTTTGAATTCCCGAAGTGGACCGACCACACAGCCTGATTCTCTGGAATGTTTTGGGCATGGGACCATGCGTGCGGTCGGTCAAAATGTGACTTCGATAAAGTTCCTAAACCCCTGAACTGATCTGGGTTATTTTTGGATATGTTGGTCACCCAGATCAGGGCTATCAGGGGATGTAACAATTGTGGGGATTTTGTGTGTTTTGGTGTACTTTTGGGGTTTTATAAAAATATGTGTTTTTTCTCCCTGGAGATAATTTAGTTAATACAGAATCTGACTCAATTATCTCCCAGGAAGCAAAGAGGGATTGTATGTTTGTTATGGGAGCGTCATGCGTTTACACACTTATTATTGGTCTGTGACTTTGTGTTGTAGTCCATGTGGGCGGGCCCTTTGTATGGAGATTTTCATAAAAGGCCAAGTGTGGCACCATTAAAATCAGTTCCAGTTTACCCTCATCTCTGTGTTTGTAGGGGAAAGCTATACCAGCTATAATCCCTGCTCTTGTGAATTGGTGTGGCTCTTTGGATTGTTATAATCACTTGCTCTTTTAAGAGTAGCCTGCTAACCCTCTCTGGAGTATGATAGGTTCACCCACTGGAAGCTGGATCCTGGTCTTGAGTCCAGGGTGGGTGGAGAATGGCGAGACCCCAGCCAAGCTGTAACGCTGGAAGTGGGGACTACGGTGCTGATGGTGTCTGGTGGAGTGCTTGGAGTACTCGGTGAGCACTAAGAGCATCGATTTGCAGAGGCACCCGGTCGGGGTGCCAGGTGGTCCATCACAGGTTCCTATATTCAAAAAGGGTTCAAAATCCTTGCCTGGGAATTATAGACCTGTGAGCTTAACTTCGGTGGCTGGGAAGGTATTTGAAAGGTTATTAAGGGATAATATTCAAGAATTCTTTGAGAAGAATGTGGTTCTTAGCAAAAAGCAACATGGTTTTATGATGCACAAGTCATATCACATTAACATGATTGTATTCTATGAAGACGTAAGTAGAAATATAGATTAGGGTGTAAAGTGGATGTGATCTATTTGGATTTTGCCAAGGCATTTGATACAGTTCCACACAATAGATTAGTGTTCAAACTCAAAGAAATTGGTCTAGATGAAAATTCTTGTTCTTGGGTAGAACATTAACTTAAAAATAGAGTACAGAGAGTTGTCATTAATGGTAAATTTTCAAGCTGGACAGAGGTGGCAAGTGGTGTCCCTCAGGGTTCTCTTCTGGAAGCCCTTCTATTTAACATATTTATAAATGATCTTGAAAAAAGCATTGAAAGTCATGTTTCATTGTTTGCAGATGACACAAAACTATGTAAAATAATACAATGTTATATAATATATAATATTACTTTGCTGCAGAGGGATTTAGATATTCTGGGGGACTGGGCACTCAAATGGCAGGTGAAATTTAATGTAGAAAAATGAAAAGTTATGTACTTCGGTATAAAGAATGCACAAGCAACTTATACCCTTAATGGAATGGAATTAGGGATAACAACACACGAGAAGGACTTGGGAATTGTTATAGACAACAAACTATGCAACAATGTGCGATGTCAATCAGCAGTGGCTAAGGCCAGTAAGGTATTGTCATGCATGAAAAAGGCATTCATTCTCGGGATGAGAATATAATTTTGCCTCTTTATAAATCACTGGTAAGACCACATCTTGAATACGCTGTGTGTAAAGGATCGACGGCACCCCGACTGGGTACCTTCTTTGAAGGATGCTCCTAGCACTTCCTGAGGACTCCAAGCACTGCAGCAGATTGGTCCAGTGGGTCAAAAGTTAGTTGGAAATCCCTTTGTGACCACCTGCAAGCATGGCTTGGGTGTGGTAAGCCAATTACCTCCAGCCAGGGGCGGGCTGGGCTGGGGGGCAGGGAGGCAATTGCCCCCCAGGCCGCCCTAAATTCTGTTAAGACCGGCCACTGCAGGGCCGGCCCTTTAAATGCTGCAGCCACCTGAGCGCTCCCCTCCCCTGTAGCGTGGCCGAGCTGCTCGCTAGTCCGTGGTGCCCGGCCGGACTGATAGGAAGGTGCACACTCAGTGTGCACTTCCTGTCAGTCCAGCCGGTTACAGGAAACAGAAACTCCTGTTCCGTGCGGAGTTTCTGTTTCCTGTAACCGGCCGGAGTGACAGGAAGTGCACACTGAGTGTGCACCTTCCTATCAGTCCGGCCGGGCACCGCGGACCAGCGAGCAGCTCAGCCACGCTACAGGGGAGGGGAGGAGAGGTGAGGAGGGGGGAGTAAGTGAAGAAGGGGAGGCGAAGAGGGGGGAGTAAGTGAAGAGGGGGGGTAAAATGAAGGAGGGGGGAGTAAGTGAAGATGGGGTGTGAAATGAAGGAGGGGGAGGTGAAGAGGGGGTGTAAAATGAAGGAGGAGAGTAGTGAAGATGGGGTGTAAATGAAGGAGGGGAGTAAGTGAAGATGGGGAGTAAGTGAAGGAGGGGGAGTAAGTGAAGGGGGAAGTGAAGATGGGGGTGTAAATGAAGGAGGGGGGGTAAATGAAGGAGGGGGAGAAGTGAAGGGGAGTAAGTGAAGGGGGGAGGCGAAGGGGGGAGGTGAAGATGGGGAGGGAAGGAAGAAGTGAAGATGGGGAGTAAGTGAAGATGGGGTGTAAATGAAGGATGGGGGTGTAAATAAAGGGGGGTGTAAATGAAGATGGGGGAGTAAGTGAAGATGGGGGGAGTAAGTGAAGGAGTGGGGGAGTAAGTGAAGATGGGGGGAGTAAGTGAAGGAGGGGGTTGCCTCCGTCCTCACCCGAATGGCCTTCAGGTGAATGTTATATTTTTTTTATATTTTTTTTTTTTTTTAGTGCATAGTTCACCACACATGCTTGCATTAACAATTCAGATGATTATATTTCACAAAAGATAGTAATGATAACATGAAAAGTCAAGAATACTGCACTTGGGATGGAAAGGGGGGTGGGGAAGAACACTATGGGATAAGGGAGGGGGGAGAACACTATGGGACAGTGGATGGGGAGAAAAACACCTTTATGGGACAGTGGAGGGGTAAAGAACACTATGGGACAGGGGAGGGAGGGAGAACCCTATGGGATGGGGAGGGGGGAAAGAACACTATGGGACAGGGAGGAGGGAGGAAAGAACACCAAAAGGAGTTGGGAACACACTATGGGACAGGAGGGGGGAGAATACTATGGACAGGGAGGGGGAGAATACCATGGGACAGGGGAGGGAAAGAACACCATGGGACAGGGAGGGGGAAAGAACACCATGGGGCAGGAGGGGAAAGAACACCATGGGACAGGGAGGGGGGAAGAACACCTATGGGACAGGGAAGGGGAAGAAACACTATGGACAGGAAGGGGGAAGAACACTATGGGACTGGGGAGAGGGAAAGAACACTATGGGACAGGGGAGGGGGGAAAGAACACTATGGGACAGGGGAGGGAGGAAAGAACACTATGGGACAGGGGAGGGGGGGAAGAACACTATGGGACTGGGGAGGAGAGGGGAAAGAATACTGTGAGACTGGGGAGGAGAGAACACTAAAAAGAGGGAGGGGAGAAGAACATTAAGCTGGGGGGACCACTAAAGTAGAAGGGAGAAGGGAGGTTTTTCATATTAGATTAATTAAATTAATTAAAAAGTCTAATATTAATAACATTTTAGGAAAAGTGTCATTTTGAATGACCTTCTATTATATAAGGCAGAGCTAAGTTAAAAGACTGTGCTAATAGATACTATGAGGAAAACACAAAACATAACACAAACCCAAACATGATATGGGAAGCCCAGGAGAAATAATCCAATTAGCAACAGCCCAGAAAAGACAGAGGGAAGCCAACATAAAAACTCTGACACGAGACATACAAAAACACGAAGCACGACACTATAGAGACAAAACACTACAGATTTACAAGAGTTGACAACTAAATGGTCGGAACTGACGATCATCCTACAATTACACACAAAACGCTCATTACATTTAAGTAAACATACATACTACTCGAGGGCGCAAATGTGCAAGCTTACTGGCCCAATCCCTTCGACAACAAAGGCACACAACCTTTATCTCGGAAATGCGACAGCCCGACGGCTCCTTGACACAACTAATGCCAGATATTATGTCTGCATTCCATGATTACTGTAGTGCATGGTATTACGGCTGTCCTAAAAGACTGTGTTAAAACTGCAATTCGTGTGTTTATTCTCCTGTATAGTTAAAAGTGTATGTAGTATTCGTATGATTGTTCGGTTGTTTCATCCGTATTCCATACGAATGAAAACTACCGAACCAGTAGACCACCCCAGAGAGAAGTGTGCACCTTATTAGGCTTCACACTTCTCTAACCGTAGGTTAATTGGTACTTTGTGCATGTATTTGGGTGGCCGCCGTCCGGCATACGAACACGTGGCGGCGGCCATCTTACGCGCAAAAACCTGAGCGTCGAGTGTCTGGAACTCAAATCGGACAATCAATTACCTGAACACCACTGAGACCTCCAAAGCTCTGTAACTCCCAAACGGAGAGGCTAATCAGCCCTCAGTTCGTTGAGTTATAAGTACCGAACAAGGGGATTCATGCGAATACAAGGTTAATAGTGGATGTCATGTATTTATGTATATTTTACCTCCCGAACGGAGTCCGGCCGCAGGGCCAAAACACATGGAACCCTTTTCGGCTACCACCTCGTGTGCGGTCAGTCAAATTGTCCCTTCCACCTAACTCCCGAACCCCTGGTCTGATCTGGGTGAATTTTGGATATGTTGGTCACCCAGATCAGGGCTACCACTTAGCCCATTGTACTTAACTGTTTTGGGGTACATCAAGAACTTGGGGAAAACTACAGCATGTTTAATGGGATTATGTGTCATACTGAGGGGAGGAGATGTGTGGGAGGTAACTGTGACATTATTGGTTACTGTCCTAATTATGGTGAATCCCTCCCTTGCATAGGAGAATGCTTTATAAGGAGGTTGTGTGAATTAAAAGTCAGTTCTGCTCCTGATGCTGTGTGTCATCCAGTCATTGGGATCTGTATGGGAATATTTGTGGATTACCTTGCTTGCTAGGATTATTACTCTATGGTATTTTTATTACTTGTTCCTGAGCCTCACTGGGATCTTTAGTGGAGTTAACCTGTGAAATACCAGCTCTCTGCTACAATTACTACTCAAAACTATACAATTTGAGGGACGCCCCATCTCCAGCAGTTAAAATCCAAGAATTCTTGTCTAAGAGAATTCACGCCACTATTCTGCGAAACAAGGTTGACTTCTTAGATAGCCCCATTACGATTGAAGAATTTCACTCAGTGGTGAAACAATTACCACTTGGCAAGAGCCCTGGACCAGATGACTTCACGGGCAAATATATATAAAGTCATGTCACAAATCCTAGCCGAGCCATTTATCCAGGCTTTTAACTTCCTAAACAACAAGCATTCTGTGACGAAAGCAACTTAATCACTGGTTTTTGGAGGGGCCAGTGTGCCATTTTTTGTGCTGAAAAAGTCCCCCTCGGCTTATACTAGAGTGAGGGTCGAGTGATGATGGCGGCGGATACCCGCCACCATCATCATCACTGTGACGAAGTGCCCTACGCCACTTGTGCGCTATTCTGTAATAATGTGCGCTCAGATCTAAGCTATCTGGGGATATGTTGCATGCATATGTTTTATGTAGTAATTGTAACATTGTGTAATTTTATGTCTTTTTGTAACCATGTGGTTAATGGAGTCTTGCCTCTGTCCTGGGAGATAATTTGATTACTTCCCAATTATCTCCAGGATATAGAGGAGGGATTGTGATGTCACTGTGGGAGTGTTTTGTTTGTATTGTCTGTGATTGGCTAATATCCAATATGTGCCCCATTGTTCCATCAGGTCCCGGTGGACACGTGCATAAATACCGGGCAGGTAGCCCTCAATAAACCAGACCTACTTGCACCTTTCTTGAAGCCTTGGCTCATGCTTGGGGGAAGGGATACCTACACTCTGGGGATTGCTATAATCACTTACTCCTCAGAGTAAGCTCTTGTAAGAGCTTGATTTGTTCCTGCTATGCTCTCTGGATTTAGGAGAGGTTCACCCACTGGGAGCTGGATCCTGGTCGTGTATCCAGGGTGGGTGAGAGACGGCGAGACCCAGGCGCAGCTGCATCGCTGGAAGTGGGGTCCGCAGTGCTGATGATGTCGGTTGGAGTGCTCAGTGTCCTCGGCAAGCGTTAGGAGCATCGATTGGCGGAGGTACACAGTCAGAGTGCCAGCGGTCCGTCACATTTGGTGGCAGCGGCGGGATGGCGTCTTAGTGCGAGGACCAGCAGCTCGGAGTCACCAGTAACGTGTGGAGTTATGGATTTATAATTGAGGGCAATGCTAGCTATCGTGCAGCGCCCCTATTTGCAGAGGTACTCGGGAGAATGGAGCGATCTAGCGACTGTGCAGCGTCCCCATGTGAGGAGGAGTTTCTCTGGAGGTTGCAGCAACACTTGGCCCAACAGGATGGGCCTGTATCAGAGGAGGGCATACTGGACTGGAGAGATGCCACTCAAAAGGAGTTGTGGTATGATGCCTTAGAGGAGGAACAGTGGCGGCGGAGGGAGAGCCTTCCCAGTGACGAACAGCGGTTCCAGGTACTCGTGACCTTTCCTAGGAGAGGAACCCCTGGATGGAACTGTGGTATCTGATTTGGAAGGAGTTGTGGCTGGATGGAGCGTACCGGGCACTAAAGTGGTATGCCACCCAGCGTGACCCCTGGATGACTAACCACTGCCGGAAGGGGAGGATTATAATGGCCCAGGCATACTGTGGGAGGCCTTTGAGGAGGTCAATGACTTTGGATGCCCCGCAGAATGTCGGCTCTGGGACATCCACAAGATCAGGGAAACTCTGCTGGATCTTCCCCGAGTGGACTACCTGGGGCCAGACCTGATTCATCTGGTCAAAATGGAGTGGGAGCTGGAGCAGAGCTACCAACATCTGTTCAGCTTAGCACAGCAACCAAGTATACGACCAGGAGTAGGGACAGTCGGTCCTGCTCCCCAGCGGCAGTATACTTTGCAGGGAGAGGAGACAACCGGTCTCCCTCCCCATCGGCGGCCTGAGTTCCAGGAGGAGATGATGGTCTATCCCTCCACCGTACAGCAGCCAGAGTCCTGGGGAGGGGAGGTGTAATGGCACCCCCAGGCATAAAAGGGTTAAACCACCGTTTAGTAGATCTTCCCCTTCCAGAGGCACAGGCACAGCTACTGCAGAACCCCAAACTCCCGAACAGAATACCAAGTAGCACTCCAAACTCCCGAACTGGAACCTCACGAATAGCTGATAGCAGACGAATAGGAAAAGCACCCAAGCACATTCACATAAAACTTACATTTTAAGAATCAGCATACTCCAAATACGAACATATGTCAAAATCATACAAATTGGTCCAGTGGTTCAAAAGATAGATCGTAGTCCTTTGTGACCAAATGAAGCATGGCTTTTCTGCCCAAAACCAGTTCCACAGAGTCTTCTATCCTGGAGATCAGACCAGGGGTTCAGAAGATTGATGGAAGTAGTAAAAAGACCGACCGCACGGGAAGTAACAGCCGAAAATGTTTCCATGCATTTTGGCCCTGCGGTCGGTCACAGAAAAAGGGAATGAACTGCACAAATGACTTAGGCTATGGAGACTGGAGAGGATTCGAATGAATCCCCTTGTTCATGGGTTTCGGTCTACCGAATGGGTAGCCGTTCGGTAGTTTCTACATGAATTTACGGGCAGTGTGGAGGTCTCAGCGAGGTTTGCCTACCCGAGTGTCCGATTTGGGTTCCAGACACTTGACGGCAAAACACCGCTGTTCGGGAGTTTTAAAATGGCCGCCACAAGTTCGTTTCCCGAATGGCGGCCACCCAGAGGACAAAACACACATTACAAGAATCACCAATTACCTGTTTGCAACATTGTTGCGAACGGTAATTGGAGGCACACTTCTCCCTGGGATGGTCTGACTGTTCGGTAGTTTCATTCGCATAAGAACTGGAGTGATTTTACCGAACAATCAGACAAATGATACATACACTTCACATATTACAAGTTCACATTCAACCAAATACATAGACATAAATGTACTTTTTAGGACAGCCCAATGCCATCCGCTACAGTGTGCGTGTGTGTGTGTGTGTGTGTGTGTCTATCGGGGAGGGGAATTTTACAGTAGCTGCTGCATTTCCCACCCTAGGCTTATACTCGAGTCAATACGTTTTCCCAGTTTTTTGTGGTAAATTTAGGTGCCTTGGCTTATATTCGGGTCAGTTTATACTCGAGTATATACGGTAGTGCCGATATCGCACCTTACCCCTTGCCACTTTACCCACTTACATATAATCCCCTGCTTCCAAGTTTTGCAGGATGATTGTACGAACTGTACTAGGGCACACACTCCATAACACTAGAGACAACTCATTCATCACATTACAAGACCTAACACTAGGGAAATCGCCCATGAGTATACAACAATTGCACTATGAACAAGTGCAGCACTTCGTGAGGGAACAACGACTTTTACCACGGGGAACTCACAACTTTCGAACAACTGTGTCAGGTGCCCTCTCTGAAACGAAAGCTTTTGTCCACATTGCATAAACTGATACTAAACACAAACACACCAGAACTCCCGGAACTCACCACTAAGTGGACAAACAAAATGCACATAGACATGATGGGAGAACAGTGGCTACAAATATTTACCAGAACCCACAAAACATCCATAGCTACGATATTCCAGGAGGGTAACTACAAACACCTTACCCGCTGGCATTACACGCCAATTAAACTCAGTAAAGTGTACACAGGAACCCAAGACTCTTGTTGGCGATGCAGGCAAGGTGGGGCAAATCCAACACACATTTGGTGACAATGCCCTATTGTGGAGAAAGTAACCTTGTCACTTGTACTTGGAGGGGCCTGCTTGTCAGCCTCTTGCCCTGTGACTATAGCCCCTTTAATCTATTTTGTCTGAGAGACCCTAATTGTGTCTATAGGGACTTGGCACGATGCCCCTTTAAACTTTCGAAGTGGTCAAAGTGGAACTTCGAACCACCGAACAGCCGGAACACACACAAGTGGAATGTACAGCCTATTTACCTCCCAGGCTGGTAGTTAACCGCAGCCAAATTGATGAACGGCTGGGTGGTCGCCGTTCGTATAGTTGAACACGTGGCGGTGGCCATCTTGTTTAGTCGAACGTGTTCAGCTGTGTTTTGTCGTCGAGTTCATGGAACTCAAAGTGGACACGCGATGGCACGAACACCACAGAACTTTACCTTCTCTGGGACTTTGACTCTTCGACAGGAGTTGAACAGCGTTCGACAATTCGAATAGCACTTTAACATTGACTATGTGCACGAACGGTTCCCGTTCGACTATTTGAACTGAACTTAGACATTGAAAATAGACCTGTTTTGGGCATGAAATCATGCATGCGGTCGGTAAAAAGAGACTTCCAGGAATTTCCTGAACCCCTGCTGTGATCTGGGTGATATTTGGATATGTTGTTCACCCAGATCAGGGCTATCAGGGGATGTGATATTTATGGGGATATGTTATGTTTTGGGGTGTTTTCTGTACTTTGTGGAAAATGTGTGTAATTAGGTTATTGTATTAGCTACTTTAATTACATCACAGGCAGAGGGGAGGGATTGTTTACTGTATGTGGGAGTGTCGTACTGTTAATGACTGTTTTGATTGGTTTACGTCCCTTTTGTCAGGTCCAGGGGGTGTGCCTTTGGCCTGAAAAACTGTATAAATTGTAAGTGCTGGCTTGCATTAAACAGAATGCTTTACCCCTTCATAAAGTCTTGGCTCACGTTTGGGGTTGCTATAATCACTACACTCCCCTGAGTATAATCACTAGCTCTTCCTGCTACACTCTCTGGACTAAGAGACATCTACCCACTGGAAGCTGGATGCTGGTCTTGGGTCCCGGGTGGGTGAAGGATGGCGAGACCCGAACCAAGCTGCGGCGATTCATGGGGTTTACGGTGGTTATGGTGTTCCAGTGTTCCAGCTTATGGTACTCGCAAGTACTAGGAAGCCGAGATTGACGGAGGTACTCGGTCAGGGTGCCAGGTGCTCCATCACACCTATTAGCAGGAAATACTGGGGCAGAATCCACAAACTAATACAGAATGTCACACACACACAGATTCCCTTCCTACCAGAACATATGATCTTCCTACTTCCACCCTAAAATCTAAATAGAAGGGAATACAGCTTGACCTCAATACTAATTATGGCAGCCAAACATCTTATCCCAGCTCACTGGAAACGGGACACCCCTCCCTCTATTAGGGAATGGGTCTACAAGGTGGAGGAAATATCTTATGCCATCTCAAAGAACTTCAAGATGTTTAGTCAAATTTGGAGTCCATAGGTCTCCTTTATGGGAGGTAAGGGATAAGACAAACACAATTTAGATAGGCCAAGGAAGGAAGAAAACAAAATAAAAGAAAGTGTGGCAAACCCTGCCACTGAAACACTAACTATTCTGTGCGAATGAGCATTGGAATTGTTACAAGCGAATGGATGCTAAAGCAGAGACTAGTTTCCGAACGGACTATAATGTTCTTCATGCTGTTCTGTATGCGAATGCCCCGAAACTACCGAACGAGAGACCACCCCGGGAGTGGAGAGTAACGCTACTGACCAGGTACCCCTGCTGGTGGGCAAACTAGCGGGCCGGGCAGCAGAAGCCTACTGCACAATGCCAGACGAGGACAGCAGGGACTACCAGAAAGTGAAGCAGGCGATCTTAACGAGGTATGCCATCACCCAAGCCGAAAGACAGAGAGAGACTCCCACATGGAATGGGCACACCGCTTAACTAGGGCTGGCAAGGGATGTGTGCAAGCAGCACAAGCAACGACAGAAGAGGATATGCTGCAATTGCTGCAACTGGAACAATTCTTCCAGGGGTTAACCCCAGACCTACAAAACTGGCTGAGGGATCGGAAACCATGCACCTTAACCGACGCAGCCAGGTTGGCGGACGAGTATCAAGATGCCAGAAGGGCACAGCGGGCACAGTCATGGCCCACCCCAGGAGCTGCTACCACACCTCCCACTATTACCACCACCCCAACACTTCATCCCGGTGGTGGGAAATACCAAACCGCTCCACGGTACAACAATACCCAATCTTTCATCCAGTGTCACACGTGCAACCAGCAGGGCCACATACAGAGAGATTATCCCAGGAACAAGAACCGCTCCACATGGAATAATCCAACTAATTTCTCTGCAAACCGGGCAGAGTGAGCCCCGACACCCCCACTTCTGGGCCGGGTCCACTGGAAGAACCCTTGGGCACGCTCCACGAAGTCAACCCAATCCAGGCAGCTTTGGGCAATCGACAGGGGCATCACCAAGGGGTACACGTAGAGGGAAAATGCCTCCAGGGTCTGCGCGACTCTTGGGCCACCATAACTTTGGTTCGTAATCACCTAGTTCCAAAGAACCAGCGCACTGGAGAATATGTGGCAGTCCGGGTGGCAGGGGGAGCTATTTACAAAATTCCTACTGCCAAGGTACATTTGGATTGGGGAGCGGGGTCAGGGAATGTGGAAGTGGGCCTCATGCAGGATTTACCAGCCGATGTCATCCTGGGTAACGACTTGGGGGAGCTAACCTCCGCTTTTGTCTCTCAGCACCCCACGCAGGAAGCACTACCCATTGTAACCCAGCAGCAGGCTCGCACCACCGCATCCTCCGAACACTCTGAGGCTCAGGTAAGCAACAGCCCCAAACCCCCTTTCGTTACATGGGCTCCCCCCTTAGAATTTGGTACTGAGGTAATCACCGACCCGTCCTTGCAGGTATACCAGGATAGGGTTACGCAGAATCAGGCGGGGTTGGAGGGAGAGAGATATGCTTGGGAGAAAGGATTACTGTATAGGTATGCCGAGAAGGTGGTAGCAGGATCAGTACCCATGACCATCACACAATTAGTCATTCCTAAAAAGTACAGGCAAGAGTTATTACGTATTGCCCACGATATCCTTTTGTCAGGACATCTAGGCGTCAGTAGGACGAAGCATCGTTTGACCCCAAACTTCTTTTGGCCAGGGGTCTCCAAAGATATCCGCCAGTATTGCCAAACTTGCGATACGTGTCAGAGAGTAGAGAAGAGAGGGGACCGATACAAGGCAAAAATGCACTCCCTTCCCATAATAGATGAGCCCTTTAGTAGGGTGGCATCAATATATTTGGACCCCTAGCAAAACCCAGTCCTTCCGGGAAAAAGTACATTTTAACGGTAGTAGACTACGCTACCCGGTATCCCGAGGCAGTGGCCCTAACTAATATCCATCCGGAGACTATAGTGGACGCCCTGATCCGGATATTCTCCCGAATGGGGTTTCCCAAGGAGATTATCTCGGATCAGGGTACCCAGTTCACAGCCGAAGTTACTCACCAGTTGTGGAGAACATGTGGGGTGAAACCTATCGTAAATTCAGAGTACCACCCCCAGTCCAATGGGCTCTGTGAACGTTTTAACGG
>OW240915.1:120779736-120797306 GCA_933207985.1 Pelobates cultripes
TTAATTGCCGTTGGTATTCCATTAAGGTCGCTTGTCTATGCTTTTTAAGATATGAGGATTGTCTAATAAATAAACCGCGAACAACGGCCTTATGGGCCGACCAGGTGGTCGAGGCTGATGTTTCCCCACCTGAGTTTGTCTGGAAGTAATTGTTAAGGTCATTCTTTATTTGTTCCACGAAGTTACTGTCTTGTAGTAGGGACTCGTTTAGTCTCCAGTTCCCTCTACCTTTGAACTGATATTTATCATATAGATCCAGGGACACCGGGCCGTGGTCAGACCACGTAATGTCTCCCATTGTACATTTGGCTACTTGTGGTAATGTAGATTGGTCTACGT
Organism: Pelobates cultripes; assembly: GCA_933207985.1. NCBI lineage: Eukaryota > Metazoa > Chordata > Amphibia > Anura > Pelobatidae > Pelobates > Pelobates cultripes. Next base: position 120,780,076 of record OW240915.1, read on the forward strand.
AGTAGGTGTCTATGCGGGTGTAGGTGCTATGTACTTTGGAGTGGAAGGAGTAATCCCGTTCTCTTGGGTGGAGTATTCTCCAGCTATCATACAGGTTATGTAATGTGAGCAGTCTAGACAGTTTTTTGCCTGTGGATACTATATTTGCTCGTCTGGTGCCTCTTGGGAGTGCTGTGGAGTCTAAGTCCGGGGATATTATAAAGTTAAAATCCCCGCACATCAACAATCCCCCCTGTCTCACCTTATCTATCTCTTTGAGGATGAGTCTGAGGAATTGTTCTGAGCCATTGTTGGGGAAATATACAGAAGCCAATGTATATTGGACATTATTGAAGAGACCCACTAGTATTACATATCTTCCCTGGGGGTCTATAGAGACTACTTTTTCTTGAAATGCTATGGATTTATGTATGAGAATAGAGACTCCCTTCGTCTTTTTATCAGAAGTAGCGTGGTATTGTGTTGGATAAATTTTTGTGTAGAGTGCAGGGGTACGGGTGTTGGTGAAGTGTGTTTCCTGGATACACGCGATGTCTATGTCCTCGTTTTTCAGATCTTGCAGTAGTAGCCTGCGTTTACCCGGGGAGTTCAATCCTTTTACATTATACATTATTAGTTTAACCATGGTTGTATATATAGGGAGGGGATGCTATGGAGCGTGAGCTTGGTTACTACTGGTGCTGCTGGGTCATTGTAGTATGTCAGTTTGGTAAGCCTGCGGCGGTTCTGCTGTGCCATACTTTGTGTTCGTGACTGGGGGAGAGAATGGGTAGGGTGAAAGTGGGTGGGGTAAAACTGGAAAAACTGGTGGGTGACACACCCAATTTGGCTCCGAGGAGTGGAGCCTCGAGACTCGCCTAATAGATAGGCCTGTCTAGTGGGGGTAGTGGTGATAAGGTTTTTACACATAGTAAGCCTCCACCTGAAACCAAAAGAGCATTTGAACATCAAATTGCAAAACTAACATGTCATGAACAACATTAAACTGATCTTAATAATTTTCTAAACACAGCCTCGCTATAAGGTGACATCGATGTTTCAAAATGTGCCTTCACAGTGGGTTATTCTCAATAAACTTCTAAACACAGCCTCGCTATAGGATGGCATCATGGCTAGTATGTGCCGTTATCTTGCCTGCGCCCCCGTGGGGGAATAGTAGAAAAGCTTATTGGGCAGCGCCGCATTCTAACCAGCAAGTACTGCTGCTTGTTGCAGGTCAGGTAGGTTGAAGTATAACAATAATTAACAAATACATTTTGGCTAAGTAAGCATTAAGCTATAGCCCTGTAACTTGAAAGTTCTAGCATTTTAACTTGCACAGTGGTTATGGAATAGTTACGCGTGTTCCAGGGGAAGGGCAGTCTTTCGTTTGACAGTCCATTCCAGTGACATCTTGGGCACTTTTGTTTTAGTTGGTTCTGTCGCCGGTTGGGGAAGCCCCCAATCTCTTAGTTTCTGGACGCCTTGCTTCAGGGTCGTGATGGCGTGTATGGCCCCTTGGTGGGAGATCAGAAGTTTGGCAGGGAATCCCCATCTGTAATTCAGGTCATGCTCCCGCAGGGTGGAGGTGATCGGCGCCATTGATTTCCTGAATTGGAGAGTGTCCGCTGATAAATCCGCGAAGATTTTGATGGAGTTGTATTCGTTCGGCATACCTGGGTTTCTGCTAGCCCGCATGATCTTATCTTTAGCGTGGAAGAAGTGTATTCTAGCGATTACATCTCTCTCTGCAGTTTGCGGCAGGTGTTTCGGTCTGCGCAGCCTGTGCACCCTGTCGATTAATAGTTGATCCGGGTGTATTTCTGGTACTAGGCTCTGGAGCAGTTTTGAGAGATAATGTTGGAGCTCGGCATTTGTAATTGTTTCTGGGATTCCTCTGAACCGCAGATTGTTCCGCCTTGCCCTATCCTCCATGTCAGCTAGCTTTAGCCTGTGTACTTCCAGAATGTCGTCCAATTCCTGGACTTTGTCTGCTAAGCTGTTATGTGCTTCTGCATGTTCGTCCATTTTGGACTCCACTTGAGCTGTGCGGTTTCCTATTTCATGTATGTCTCTCTGTAAATCAGCAGTTAGAGCCTGAATTTGCAGCTGTATGCTTTTCTGTATATTATCTGAAAATTCAGACATTAGGGCACGGATACCTCCCATCGTAGGTGGCTGGTCTTCTGTCCGCCGTGTGGGGGATGATTTGGGTGAGGGGGAGTTTTCCCGCGGTCCGAAGTCGCCGCCATCTTGCGCAGTCTCCTCTCCCTCGCGCTGCTTGGATGCCGCGAGTTTCGTGCCGAAAAAGGAGGCACGCTCTGCCTTCCCAGCTTTGTTTTTTGGGCGCTGGGACATGTTGTGTGCCTTCCCCAGGTGACCCGGGTATGTGTCGCTTATTATTCCGGTTGTTGTGTGCTCGTTTTGGAATCTGCGCCGGGAGCTGCTCCTACATGCGACCGTTCAGCTCCGGCGTCAGGCCACGCCCCCATTCACATGTATTTGCTATTGAGTGTATCTTTCCTGTTTTGGTCCCACAGACTATCAGTACTTAATCTCCTGCCCGCCAAGTGCTTGGTTTCAATACACTACATGGTTGGTGCCATTTTGTTGGAGTTGCCTTTCCAGCACAGGCTCGACTCTATTCTTGGGGCTATGGTCCTTAGCTACACTTATTGTGTGAGCTTCCCTACTACCCAATCTAGCTCCCTTTTTGTGTTATTCGGCTTTATGGCAGCCATATTGGATTTTATTTCGCCCACCCTTGACTTTATCCAACTGTTAATTTCAAATGTTGTATCCCTATTTAAGATCCTTTTATTCTGTAAACACTTTTGATAAAGCCAGTTAATGGTGAAGTGACTTTATAGGGATACTACAGAGCCCCAGTCCCTTGCACCCCTCCTCCCACAGCACAGAAGGGGTTAAACCTCTTCAATCACTTACCTGAATCTAGCACCAATGTCCATCGGGGCTGGGTCAGGCTTCGCCCACGCTCCTCCCCTCCGACGTTAGTCGCATTAGGATTCCCTATAGGAAAGCATTGTTTCATTGCTTTCCTATGAGGAATTGCTTGATGCTGGATGTCCTCATGCACAGTGTAAGGACATCCTGTGTCAGTTAGGTGACTTTTGGTCACCTAACCACCCAAAAGTCCCTCTAGTGGCTGTATAGTAGACAGCCACTAGAGCTGGTGTTATTCCTGAGAGGTAATTATTGCAGTTTCTCATTTAAGGGGATTGGGCCTGTAGCGGACTGTATTGGGCTGTCTCTAAATATACGTGTTACAATGTTATTTTCGCCTTATTTAATCTCTGTATACACTGTACTGTATGAAGCATTTGTCTGGTTGTTTGGTAAAACTCCTCCATTCGACATACGAACAAACTACAGAACAACCAGACCACCCCGGAGAGAAGTGTGGCTTCAGTTTACCTCCCCAGCCGTCTTTAGTGCCAATTAAGGGAAAAAGATACGAACGAACTGTTGTATTCCCTGTATGGCCACCATTCGGCATGCAAACACGTGGCGGCGGCCATCTTCACATTCGAACGCCCAGCGGTGTTTGGTCGTTGAGTGTCTGGAACCCAAATCGGAAACTCGACTACACGAACACCGCTGAAACCTCCAGAGTTCCATAACTGTCAAACAAAACACACGAACGGCCCGACGTTCAGCTAAATGAATCCCACGAACAAGGGGATTCATACGAATGCCAGCTCAGCCCTGGATGCTAAGGATTTTCATGACTTTTACCCCATGAACAAAGACCGACCGCAAGGCCAAAATGCATGGAACTGATTTTGGCTATTGCCTCATGTGCGGTCGGTCAAACGAATACATCCATCTAACTCCCGAACCCCTGGTCCGATCTGGGTGATTTTTGAGTATGTTGCTCACCCAGATCAGGGCTATCCGGGGATACCAAAGGGTATATCTTGTATATTTGGGTTATATCCAGAAACCGGGGGAAAGTGTGTACTAAATAAGTAGATTATGTGTCATACTGAGAAGAGGAGGTGTGTGGGTTGTAACTTGTGTAGTATTGGTAACTGTACAAATTACTGTGGGTGTCTCCCTTCCATGGGAGAAATGCATAAATTCAGGGTATGTGGGATTAAACATCAGTTCTGCTCCTGATACTGTGTGTCGTCCAGTTATTGGGAATCGTGATGGGATATTACTGGATTATTTTATTTATTATTAATGCTTTTTATCCTGGGTTAACTTCTTGTTCCTGCATTACTGTTTGATACCAGGGAAAAAGTCTATGCGAAACTAGTGCTCCGCTACATTGGTGGTAACGGCGGGATCCAGAATCCACAATGGACAAGCACCAGGAAAGACAGCAATACAAATGGATTACGGATGGAGATTGATTATTCCACACTAAAGTGGTCCACGTTAAAGGATCTCCTAGAAGCAAGAGGTATTCTAGTCAGCAACAAGAAAAAGGCTGTTCTTGTTACAGAAGTGATGGCGGAATACAGAATGGATGGCGGTTCGGTTCCCGAACGGAGCGGTTCGGCGGACGAACAAGAACAATCAGAGTTCCAAAGGCAGCTACAATTTAGGCTGTCATTCCATGGGGGAAACCCACCGGTAGATATAATCTCCAGAACAATGACCGAAGTGCAGGAGTTTATTTTACAACAAAGGAACCCGCAAAACCCAGAAAGAGGACCATGATACAGGAGGGTAAGCCCAAAATACCCTACCAGGCTTTTAAAACTTATGTAGAGGAAGACATAGACACATTCCTCCAAGACTTTGAAAGACTGTGTGCCCTACATAAGATCGGTTCAGAGGATTGGGTTCCCAACTACAGTCGGGTTAAAGAAATCATACTGGCCCGAAATGCTATCACACTGGAGGCGTACCAGAGGCAGTTTAGGAAGCTGAAAAAGGCAGAGGAAGACTCGCACACTGAATGGGCCTGCCGACTGCACCGGGCAGCCCTACGATGGGTACAAGCCAACAAAGCGCGGTCCATATAGGACCTGTTACAAGTTATATTGTTGAGCAGTTTTTCTACGGAGTTTCAGTAGACGTTCAGGAGTGGGTAAGGGACCACAACCCCACGTCCCTCACCAAAACATCCAGAAAAGCAGACAATTATATGGATGCACATAGGCAACAGAAACCTGTGCCAGCCAAGACTGTAATCAGACCTAGTGGGGGGGACTACCTACCCCACCAGCTCAGCAACACTCCTTGGTAGCTTCCACCACCAACACCAGCCACCTCACAGCAGCAGTTCCATCAACCCAACACTGTACAGTACCACCAGTGCCAAAAATGGGGCCACTACAAATGAGACTGCCCTCAACTGCGAGACAGAAACACATGGATGCGACCCGGTTCACCACCACCATCTCGAGCGGCGGTGCATAACTACCAAACAGAGACACCAGCATCATATGCAGCAGCAGTACAACCCCCAGTAGTCAAACAATGGGAAGTACTATATGAGGCTGACTCACTCCAAGCGGATGCTGATAACCGCCAACACCACCGGCAGGTCGTCCATCTAGAGGGGAAAGCAGCCCAAGGGCTCCGTGACTCGGGAGCCACTATAACTCTAGTAAAAAGTTACCTCGTCCGGGATGGAGCCAGGACAAACAGAACAGTGGCCGTTAGGGTAGCCGGGGGAGCAGTGTACCGGCTACCCACAGCAAGGGTACACTTGAATTAGGGAGCACGGTCAGGACAAGTGGAGGTGCCGCAGTTACTGGCAGAGGTTTTGTTGGGGAATTATCTGGGGAAGCTCACATCTGCTTTTGAGCCCCGGATCCCCGCTACTGGAGAAGCACATCCCATTGTCACACGTCAACAGGCCTGCACCCAGAACCACAACTCACACCCGGAGTTTAAGGTAAGAGAGCCTTCCCCTTCCTTGGAATTTGGGGCAGAGGTGAGCACTGACGCCACATTACAGGTGTATCAGGATAAAGTCAATGCTGACCAACCCAGGGGGAGGGAGAGAGATTTATATGGGACAAAAGTCTGCTATACAGAGTCAGAGAAAAGCGTAGAAGGGTCAGACCCGATTATTAGTAGGCAGCTGGTAGTACCACAGCGGTACCAATCGCACCCGGTTCAGTCTGACCCAGAGTTTCTTCTGGCCAGGGATAAGTCAGGAAGTCAGGAGGTATTGCAGTACTTGTGACACATGTCAGAGAGTAGGGAAGAGGGGGGGACCGCCGGAAAGCAAAGTTACACCCGTTACCCATAATCGAGGAGCCATTCAGCAGAATAGCGGTAGACCTAGTAGGCCCTTTTCAGAAGCCTAGTCCCTCTGGCAAGAAATATATTTTGACAGTGGTGGACTATGCTACCAGGTACCCCGAGGCAGTGGTGCTGAACAACATCCACGCAGAAACAGTGGCCGAGGCCCTCATGCGGATTTTCTTCCCGATGGAGTTACCCAGGGAGATAATCTCGGATCAGGGTACTCAGTTTACCGCGGAGGTCACCCCCAGACCAATGGGCTCTGCAAAAGGTTCAATGGCACATTGAAAGAAATGCTCCCAACCTTTGCCGAGACCCATCGGGACTGGGAGCGGTTCCTTCCTCACCTACTCTTTGATTACCGAGAGGTGCCACAGGAATCCACAGGGTTCTCCCTGTTCAAACTGTTATTTGGGAGGGGAGTAAGAGGCCCGCTAGATCTTATTAAAGAGCACTGGGAGGGAGACCGGAACACAGACGGTACCCCCATCATACCATATGTCTTGGCATTCAGTGAACACCTAGAAGAATTAACTAGGTCAGTACGGGAAAACCTTCAGGCGGCTCACTCGCCAGCACACATGGTATGATCGGGTCACCAGGGACCGTAGCTTCCAGGTCGGGTGGAAAGTTTTCATTTTAAAACCTGTTCGACATGTTAAGTTACAGGCCTCCTGGCAGGGCCCTTATAAAGTGTTGGAACAGCGATGTGACACCACATATATAATTGGCCCCTGTCCAGGGGCCGGAGGGCGATGCATGCTCCATGTTACATAGTTACATAGCTGAAAAGAGACTTGCGTCCATCAAGTTCAGCCTTCCTCACATATGTTTTTGCTGTTGATCCAAAAGAAGGCAAAAAACCTAGTCTGGAACATGATCATGTGAACATGATGAAGCCCTACCAGGAACGCTCCGAGGAGGTGACTGCTATCTGCGCACCCACCTCTGACGAGTTTGACAGTCAGACCTTCTGGGGGATGGAAAGTTGTCTGGGGACCTAGAGGGGCCGGTTAAGCCCACAGGAGCATATCGAGGTACAACAGCTGTTAAGGGAGAAGCAAAAGACCTTCTCTAATGTACCGGGTTACACTTCTCTGGCCACTCACCGATAGAGACCCCCAGGTCAACTCCCACTGCGCCAGACTCCCTACCGCATACCTAGGGCGGTAGGGGAGAACATGCATAAGGAGATCGACGAGATGTTCCAACTGGGGGTGATTGAGCCCTCGGACAGCCCTTGGGCCTCCCTGCTTCTGCGTGGACTACCGGAGGTTAAATGAGAAGACAGTGTCCGACGCCTATCCTATGCCCCCGGATAGACGAACTACTGGACCGGATGGCCAGGGGCCAATATCTCACTACCATTGACCTCTGTAAGGGGTATTGGCATATTCCCTTGGCCCCGGACACCATCCCTAAGTCAGCCTTTGTCACCCCATTCGGCTTATACCAATTTAAGGTAATGCCGTTTGGGATGAAAAACGCTCCGGCTACTTTTCAGTGGATGGTGGACTGACTCCTAGATGGGTTCCAGGAATACACTTGCACTTACTTAGATGCAAGTGCAAGTGTAGCGATACCTGGCAGGAGCACCTGGCCCATAAACGAGTGGTTCTAGACAGGATCAGAGAAGCCGGCTTAACGCTGAAGCCTGCCAAATGTAGTATAGGGATGGCCGAGGTTCAGTACCTTGGACATCGGGTAGGCTGTGGGAAGCAAAAACCATAGCCAGCAAAGGTAGAGGCCGTAGCCCAGTGGCCAACCCCCCAGAACGAAGACCCAGGTACTAGTGTTTCTAGGAACGGCAGGGTATTATAGAAAGTTTGTGCCCAATTATGATCTTACCCATAAAAATCTTCCCTGCCAAGTAACCTGGACCCTAGAGTGTGAGCAGGCTCCCAACTAAACGTTTTCTTGTTCACATAGACGCTTCTATGTTTGGATTGGGGGCAATACTGAGCCAAGTCGAGGCCGATGGCGGAGAACACCCAGTGGCTTACATCAGTCGGAAGCTATTACCTAGAGAAGTAAGCTACGCCGCTGTTACAAATGGCCTTTTGTTACTTTTTTTTCCAGTGACAAAATGCCCTGCTTCCCGGTATTATGGAGAAGCCTTATCGCCAGCCTCCTTCCCCATGACTATGGACCAAGGGTGTATGGCCCTTTAAGACAGTCGGTGGGCATATTGGGGCTTAGGGACTTTTATGGAACTGGTGCTGGTCCTTTAAGCACATTTTTGGGACAGAGAAAATTGAGACACTGCCCCTTGAAGCCAGTGTCTCCAAATTAGTTTAAAACCCTTTGTTCCTGGCTATTTCCCACTTGGTTCAGTAAATGGGGCTTACTGAACCAAGTACCACACAGGCGGACTACCCAGAAGTGGAAGTGTGCAGGCAATTTACCTTCCAGGTTGTGGGATTGCTGTAGGTAATTTGCCGAACACTGGGTGGCCGCAGTTCGTGCAAATGAGCATGTGGTGGCGGCCATCTTTGTTTATTCAAACGAGGTCAGCGGTATGTGTAGCCAAATCCATGGATCTGAAATCGGCTATACATTTCTGCGAACACCGCTGACCTGTACCTTCTCCCATACTGAACTTTCAGCCACAGAGACTAAGTCCTGTTCAGCGATGGGACTTAGACATTTTTTTTCAGCCTGAAATAGACCGACCACAGCCAAAATCTATGGAACTGTTTTGGGCATGAAAATGTGCCTGTCTAACTTTTGATCTACTGAATGGATTTTTAGGATTTTTGAGTATGTTTATATTTAAAGAATGCTGATTAATAATATGTGGTGTTTATGAAGATTGGATGTATGATTTTAAAGTTATAGTACATGTATAAAAACTGTATTTTTCCTGCCTGTGATAATTATGTTAGCCCATTGTGTACCATAATTATATCACAGGCAGAGGGGAGGATTTTTGTGTGTAATTGTTGGGAGTGTTTTCTGTAATGTACGTGTGTTATTGGTTGTTCTGTAAAACCCTGTGGGTGGTCCTATGTAAGGAAAACCTGCATAAAAGAAGGCCCTTTGTTGCCAATTAAACAGAATGACTTGACCCTCTAACTTGCAGCCTTGACTCATGTTTGTAGGGGACAGCTATAATCACTACAGGGATTGCTATGCTCTTCATACTCCCTTAGCTACTGAGCTCTTGTAAGAGCTCTTGTTCCTGATCCTGCTTCGCTCTACAGAAGGAAGAGCTTCACCTACTGGTACCTGGAGCCTGGTCGTAGGTCCAGGGTGGATGGCATCCTAGCCCAGCAGTGGCGGTTCGTGGAGTCTGCAATGCTTATAGAGTCTTCGGTGCTGATGGTCCTTTGGTGAGCGCTAGGAGCATTTCTACGGTCAAACTTCCAGCCAGCCTGGAGGCAACCGTAACAGCCGCCATCGAGAAGGATTGCCTGGCTGTGGTATGGGCCCTGAAGAAGTTTCAACCCAACTTGTATGGACAGCTCTTTTCTTTGTTCACGGATCACAACCCGTTGGTATGGCTAAACCGGGTGGCTGGGGACAATGCCAGGCTGCTGCACTGGAGTTTGGCGCTGCAGCTGTTTGATTTCAACATCCAGTACCGCCCAGGGAAACAGAACGGAAACGCTGACGGGTTGTCTAGACAAACAGACATGGAAAAATGATCCGTAAGCAACCACGGACATCCCCAAGCCAATTTGTGTTGGATCAGACTGTGTATGCCAGCTTGTGGGCAAGGGGGAGCAGTGTAGCGTACTGTATTGGGCTGTCTCTAAATATTTGTGTTACAATGTTATTTTCGCCTTATTTAATCTCTGTATACACTGTACTCTAGAAAAAGTGCAGAGGCGGGCTACAAAATTAATAAAAGGAATGGAACATATCAGCTGTGAAGAAAGGTTTTAAACCTGTTTGGTTTAGAAAAACGTCGCCTGAGAGGGGATATGATAACATTATACAAATATATTCAGGGCCAATACAAACCATTGTGTGGAAATCTATTCATATACCGGCCTTTACATAGAACATGAGGTCATGCGTTTAGACTGGAAGAAAGAAGATTTCTTCTAAGGCAAAGGAAATGTTTTTTTACTGTAAGAACAATAAGGATGGAATTCTCAGCCTGAAGAAGGTTTTATCAGAGTCCATACAGATGTTCAAACAGCTACTAGATGCATACTTGCAAAAACAGAATATTCAAGGATATAATCTTTCAATGTAGGGTAATAACTACTTGATCCAAGGATAAATCTGACTGCCATTCTGGGGTCAAGAAATAATTTTTTTCCTAGCTTGTTGCAAAATTGGAAGTGCTTCAAACTGGTTTTTTTTGCCTACTTTTGGATCAACGGCAAAAAACAAACGTGAGGAAGGCTGAACTTGATGGACGCAAGTCTCTTTTCATCGATGTAACTATGTAACTATGTACTGTATGAAGCATTTGTAGCTGTCTTTAGTGCCAATTAAGTGAAAAAGATACGACTGCACTGTTGTATACCCTGTATGGCCGCTGTGACAAAGTGCCCTTCGCTACTTCTACCTGGAGAGGACTAATGGCTAGCCTCTTGCCTCATGACTATGGCCCCTCTCATCAGCCCATGCTGTAACTTTAAACCCATGACAATTTGACTGTGGTTGTGGGATCTAAGCGCTCTTCTGATATATTGAGTTACAGAGGAGATCTGGTATACAGCCCAAGACCGAGAGCAGACATACATAGACACATGGGCACGGAGGCATTTCGGACCATGTATCTGACCATGGGGGGAGGAACTGACAATCCCCAGTAGGAGACACCAGGAGACTAACGGGACGACCCACACCCGCTTCCTAAGCACAGTACCCCACTCCCATACCCCACCCCACCCCTTTACCCCCTGTCAGGTCTGGGTGGAGCGTGGGCTCGGGGGTCCGGGGTGCAGCACAGAGGCTGTACTGGGGCGCTATGAGACCCGCTATGACACCCGTGTAACAACAAGCCCAGTATGACTGCAAAAGACAAATGGATTATACAGCCGTTCGGTGTTTTTGTAAGCATTCACCATGCGAATGCTTACCTGCCTTAACAGGCCACCCTGACTGCTAATTATGGCCAATTTACCTCCCTGGTTGATGGGCACTTTATTCTAATCAACCGCACGAACGCTATGGGAACTGTAAGCTCAGCCACCATTTCGGGACATACACGTGTTCGCGGCCATTTTAACTCCCGAACAGCGGTGTTTGCCGATGAATGTCTGGAACTAAAATCGGACACTCAAACAGGCGAACACCGCTGAGACCTCCATACCTTCGGGAAAACATCACCAAAACTACCGAACGACAGGGCGTTCAGTAGAAAGAATTAACAGCAGATGGGGATTTCAGCGAACCCAGGATGGTATACGGATGGCCGGCCGTTCTGGAGTTTTTACCCACGTTCTTAGACCGATTGCAGGGCCAGCATTCATGGAACTGTTTTCGGTAACTGTGCCCGTGCGGTTGGTCAAATCTTCTAAGTCCCATATCTCCTGAACGGCTGAACCGATTAAGCTGATTTTTTCATATGTTGGTACCTGAAAGCATTTGGGGTACATCCAAACTTTGGGGAAAAACTGTTCTTTTTTAATTATGTTATGTAGTTATCTGAGGGGAGGGAATTTACCGAATGTATATTGTATGGATTGGTTGTACTGCTAATTATGTGGGTGTCTCCCTTGCATGGGCAGAATCCCATAAAAGCAGAGTGTGTGTCATTAAACCTCAGTTCTTCTTGACCCTTCAAAATGTAGCCTCGTCTCGTTCTTGAAAGGGGAATCTCTGCAGCTTAATCACTTAGCTCTTTTCAGAGCTGCACCTGGCTTCCACTCTTGATCCAGCAGAAGGGAATAGGCGACTCTCTCACTACACAGCGACTGCCGGGAAGAAAAGGACATCCCTAACGGCTGGTACCCTCTCTACACCAGGGTAGCTGTTACAACCCGTCAGGCCCAAAACGGCCAATGGCCACACGAGTAAAGGGAGTGGAAGCTCATCAGTTTCGTGAGCTACAAAGTTTATTAGTTTAGAAGGAATCGCAGGATGCCCTTAGGTTATCCCCACCAACACCATATGTAGCGCTGGGCAGAGCCCAATTGTACTAGAGTAGGTGGACAATACCTCACTATACCGCCATTCAGGATACTAGACACGATGTCACAAGGGGTCTGCGTGTCCTGAAGGGACCCTACAAATTAGGAGGCCTACATGTCTTACTTTTGCCTAGTGGCTACAGGGTGAGCACTGGGGAACAGAAGAAAACCCGTGGGGAGATACAAACCTACCCAATGTAGAAATGGTACCCATCAGACTTAAAAGAGTACTATTCACAACTATGTACTACCAGACCTGCGAGTCCACTATACACATGCCATTTTTTCGATAATGCGACCTGTGAGTCGCTAATGCACGTCTGACAGACTGTACCTTACGATGTATAAGTGACTACAAGTATACAAAGGGACCTGCGAGTCCACGTTAATACGTTCTTTTTTTTATGTTGGGGGGAGAAAAAAATGTTCAATAAAAACATATTCACAAAACACAAAATCCTGACTATTTGCAGGATTTCGAAAGGGTTTGCTGTGCCAGCTACACGACATCAGCCCAGCAGATCAGATACCCCTGCTGGCCAGTAGACTAACAGGCCACGCAGCGGAGGCATACCGGGCCATTCCAGACGAGGACAGCAGGGACTATTCCAAAGTTAAACAAGCCATCCTAGCTCGGTATGCTATTACTTCGGAGGCATACCGACTAAAATTCTGGGACATTAAAAAGCAAGCCAAAGATTCCCATACAGAGTGGGCGCATCGTCTGCAGCGAGCCGCAAAGGGATGGAAAGCAGCAACACAAAACACCACCCTAGAAGATCTGTTACAATTGAGTTGAGGGTCAAAACAAACTAACTTTACTGGAACACAAACATGGCAATTTATGCAATTTCTCAGGTCCAAGGACAGCCCCCTATGGACCTGATGGAATACAGGTACTGTACAAAAAGGTAACCAATCACAATACAATGTATCATTTGAATTAGTGCCCGCCCAGCTTGGAGATAATGAGGCCAACGGTTATAAAATCTAATTATCTCCAAGCGCACAAAAGACCACGTTTTATTATGTCCTATAAAACCGTATAAAAATACATAACTTTAACATTTTGGGGAGAAAACGGTTAATTCTACCATTCATTCGATAGCTCGGGTTTGGGCACATTAAGTATACAAATTGCGCCCAGACCCCGCGAACGGAATGGGCAATTTCGTATAAAGTCTGGTTCAGCACTTTGGTCATTAGTCCCTGATGGCGGCCATATTTTTAGGCGGTTCAATAGGCAGCGGGACCTCGACTCCAAACTTTTGGAACGGAAATCGGATACATACATTAGTACTGCCAACAGGGTTTTACATAGTCCTTACCATTATCGTAGGGGTCTGTATGCAAGGGGTTGGGGTGCAACAGTAGCGAGATGTGGTAACAATAAAAAGTCATATCGAGTCTTTGTAACAACTTCTGTGGCTGGTAAAAAATTTGAAAGGTTATTAAGGGATAATATCCAAGAATTCCTTGAGAAGAACATGGTCATCAGCAAAAATCAGCACGGTTTTATGAAGCACAGGTCATTTCAAACTAACTTGATTGTGTTCTACAAAGAAGTAAGTAGAAGTATAGATCAGGGTGTTGCAGTGGATGTGATCTATTTGGATTTTGCCAAGGCATTTGATACAGTTCCACACAATAAATTAGTGTTCAAACTCAAGGAAATCGGTCTAGATGAAAATGCTTGTTCTTGGGTAGAACATTGGCTTAAAAACAGAGTACTAAGAGTTGTCATTAATGGTAATTTTCAAGCTGGACAGAGGTGTCCCTCAGGGGTCTGTTCTGGGACCCCTTCTATTTAACATGTTTATAAATGATCTTGAAGACAGCATTGAAAGTCATGTTTCAGTGTTTGCAGATGACACAAAACTTTGTAAAATAATACAATGTGAGCAAGATATTACTTTGCTGCAGAGGGATTTAGATAGACTGGTGGACTGGGCACTCAAATGGCAGATGAAATTTAATGTTGAAAAATGCAAAGTTAAGCACTTCAGCGTAAAGACTACACAAGCAACGTATACCCTTAATGGAAGCGAATTAGGGATAACAACACATGAAAAGGACTTGGGAATTGTTATAGACCACAAACTATGCAACAATGTGCAATGTCAATCAGCAGGTGCCAAGGCCAGTAAGGTATTGTCATGCATGAAAAAGGGCATTCATTCTCGGGACGAGAATATCATTTTGCCTCTTTATAAATCACTGGTAAGACCACATATTGAATATGCTGTGCAATTTTGGAATGGAACATATCCGCTATGAAGAAAGGTTAACAAATTTAAACCTATTTAGTTTAGAAAAACGTCGCCTGAGAGGGGATATGATAACATTATACAAATATATTCGGGGCCAATACAAACCATTGTGTGGAAATCTATTCACAAACCGGACTTTACATAGGACATGAGGAAATGCGTTTAGACTGGAAGAAAGAAGATTTTGTCTAAGGCAAAGGAAAGGTTTTTTTTACTGTAAGAACAATCAGGATGTGGAATTCTTTGCCTGAAGAAGTGGTTTTATCAGAGTCCATACAGATGTTCAAACAGCTGCTAGATGCATACTTGCAAAAACAGAATATTCAAGGATATAATCTTTCAATGTATGGTAATAACTGGGGGATTCATCTTACTAGTTCTCACAGTAAAAATAACATTAGCTTTCTGGATTTGGATATCTATATAGAAGGAGGGAGTATAAAAACTAGAAACTATTTTAAAAAAGTTGATGCAAATAGTTATGTGCTATATAATAGTGGCCACTATTCCCCTTGGTTAGACAATATTCCAAAAGGACAACTACAACGTCTGAGAAGGAATTGTACAGAAATAGATGTTTTTAAAGATCAAGCAAGTATCCTTATGGATAAATTTACGGAAAAGAAATATCCAAAAAATATATTAAATAGAGCATATGAGGAAGTAATTACACTTGATCAGGAAGATTTAATTGTGGGACAAAAGAACAGATTGACTGAAGAAAAAGATATAAAGATGCCCCTAGTATTTGATTTTAATAGTGATTCTAGAAAAATTAGATCCATAATCAATAGACATTGGCCTTTATTAAAGAAAGACAAAGATTTGGAAAAATTTTTACCAGAGAGACCTTTTATCACTTTTAGAGGTAACCCAAATTTTAAAAGACTCCTTACCTTTAATCATCCTAGAAAAGAAGTTAGAACAACGTTTTTAAATAATAAAAGCGTTTTTTATTCATGTGGAAAGTGTATGGGCTGTAAATGCAGTAAAAATAGAACTTTAAAAGGAATAAGCAAATTTAAAGCAAGAGAAAAAGAAGAGGAATTTGTTATAAAAGATTTTATTACTTGCTGCAGTAAAAATGTTGTTTATTTGCTGATTTGCCCATGTGGGTTACAATACGTGGGTCGAACAATACGTCCCCTTCACAAACGTATTTATGAGCATGTATATAATATAAAACGTGGTTTTGAGCAACACAGTGTGTCAGCCCATTTTAATAAATACCACAAAAGGGATCCAAATGGGTTAATTTTTTTAGGAATTCAAATAGTTAATAAATCTTGGAGAGGAGGAGATCATATAAATGCAATAGGTAAAGAAGAAATGAAATGGGTACACCGTTTAGGAACTTTGGAACCGAGAGGTTTAAATATAGAATTTGATTTATATAATTTTTTATAATATATATTGATATTTTTTACTATATATTTTTTAGTATGTTTTAATTATTATAGTTAAGAGATACTTTTAGTTTTTTAATCTATAGGCTTATGTTTTTTATGTATGTGTCTAATAAATGTGTTTTATAATAAATTAGTTTTTCTCATATGCAAGAAAAAATTTGGTTTAGGAGATATGACCCTGGGAATGAATAATTGAATGAAGATTTCTGTTAAGGTATTAAGGGGTTACACTGGTAACCAATAATGAGGACTTAATAGGTGGACATACACCTGTGAAAACGGACTTAAAAGCAAGGCAGCAGCAGAATGGAAGTGTGATCTGAGGAAGCCGATTTTGTGGCGAAACGCGTCATCACGTACGTCCCGTGGTTACGTCATTAGGCTCCGCCTCCAGGAAGTGTTTGCGGTACGGTGCTAGCCGGCAGCGAAACTGTATGCAGTACGCCTTCCAAAGAGAGACTGAGTGAGCAAAGCGATACCACTTGGGGGACTATTTTTAATATTGTGAAGATTTATTTGGAAATAAAAAAGTGTTTCTTTCAACTTGCTGCTGTCCTATGACCTGTTGGCTTTACACAAGAAGCGGATAAAGTTAGAGCAGACTTCTCTGCTCTCCACTTGTGAGTTTAACACTATTCATTGTTCTAATAACAAAATTTATAATACTGTATTACACTATGTTCTTTTATTTATTTTTTATACATATGTATGCAAAACTGGAGTAACCAGACCTAAGGTACATATAGCGGGGTATTGTAAGTGCTCCGTTTTTTCTACTAATTTTTCACCAATACACTGATATAAAAGTGGTATTTGTAAATTACCAATTTTCACCAATATATTGGTATAAAAGTGATATTTGTACACTTGCACCTTTTTGCACTATTGTAGAGTGTGTAATAGCAACACATTTATTAAATAGAGTTTGTGTGTTTTTTTGAAGCACTGGAGTGTTTTTAAAGGAACATTGCACTTTTCTTGTCTTAAAGACACAGCGCACCCTTTTTTTGTACTATGGTAATAACTGCTTGATCCAAGGATAAATCTGACTGCCATTCTGGGGTCAAGAAGGAATTTTTTTTCCTAGCTTTTTGCAAAATTGTGCTTCAAACTGGTTTTTTTTGCCTTCTTTTGGATCAACAGCAAAAAACAAATGTGAGGAAGGCTGAACTTGATGGACGCAAGTCTCTTTTCAGCTATGAAAGCTGGCTGATGAGTTCCAAGACACGAGACGGGAACAGCGCACCACA
>OW240915.1:120797406-120808108 GCA_933207985.1 Pelobates cultripes
CACCAGGCCGCTTATGGACCTTCAGCACCGCCACCAGCAGTGGCCACGTTGGTGCAGTCACGGCCAGGGGTAAGCAATAACTCCTACCCCTCCAGATACAACACCTGACCGCAGATCCGCTGCCACACGTGCAACCAGCATGGGCATATACAGCAAGACTGCCCACGAAACCGACCCCAGCAGAACTGGAATAACCTGAATCCCAATGGCCAAGCAGTGGTCCACTGCATCCAGGCCGAGCTGTATATTGCATCCGGTAGAAGAACCCCTGGGGGCTCTACACGAGGTAAACCCCATCCATGCCGCCTCTGATAACCGGCAGGGACACCATCAGGAGGTACACATGGAGGGAAAAAAGATACAAAGACTACGGGATTCCGGGGCCACCTTGACAACCATCTGGTGCCAAAGAACAATTTAAGTGGTGACTGTGTGGCTGTGCGAGTAGTAGGGGGAGCAATTTACAAAGTTCCCACTGCCAAATTGCATTTGGATTGGGGAACGGGGCACGGGAATGTGGAGGTGTGGATTATGCAAGATTTACCTGCTGATGTCATCTTGGGCAACGACCTGGGGGAGCTGACTTCAGCTTTCGTCCCTCAACCCACCATTCAGGAGACATATCCTGTGGTTACTCATCAGCAGGCCCGCACCACGGCTCCATCTAACCACGTGCTGTCATTCCCTGGGCTGCACCTCTAGAATATGGTACAGAAGTGGCCTTAAATCCCTCCCTGCAAGTGTAAAAAGACCGTATAGACAAGGATCAGGCAGGCCTAGAGGGGGAAAGGTATTCCTGGGACAAGGGGCTACTGTACCGCCACGCAGAAAAGGTAGTAGCCGGGTCTATTCCCTTACCCATCTAGCAGTTAATTGTTCCCCATAAATATAGACTAGAACTATTGCGCATCCCCCATGTTATTCCCCTATCCGGGCACCTAGAAATCAGCCGCACTAAGCATAGGATAAAGCAGAACTTCTTCTAGCCAGGTATCCCGAAGGATATTCGACAATATTGTCAAACCTGTGTGTAACGGATCACCTGGCACCCCGACTGGGTACCTCCGTTGAAGGATGCTCCTAGCACTTCCTGAGGACTCCAAGCACTGCAGCAGACACCACAACTACCGAACCGGAGAAGCATGTAAATGCTCTCAAGCATATGAATGCTGTAAGCAGCTGAACAAGAAAAGCATACAATCAGCTTACACTCCTGGCAATCAGCATACAATCCAATTCCCCCAATATGGAGACGACATTTCGTTTTGAGGTCAAGCAGAACTGACTGTTCTGGCACATACAGCCTCTTTTATTCCCAATCCACAAACTTAGTACTGCCCACAGGGTTTTATAGAACAACCAATAACACACGTACATTACAGAAAACACTCCCAGCAATTATACACAAAATCCTCCTCTCTGCCTGTGATATAATTATGGTACACAATGGGTTAACATAATTATCACAAGCAGGAAAAATACAGTTTTTATACATGTGCTATAACTTTAAAAATATACGTCCAATCTTTATAAAAATTACATATTGAGAATCCGCAAAATCAGGGCAATCGGTTCAGGGGTTAAAAACATATGACTGTGCAGCTATTGCATAAAATGGGTACATTCAACATATCCCCAGATAGCTTAGATCTGAGCGCAAATTATTACTGAATGGCGCTCAGATCACATACATACAGTTCAATTGCCATGGAGCCAAAGTCTTTCACATAGTCTTTCGATATACGAATGGGCTCCATGGCATATTATCTGGGGTAACACTGCTCACATAGTGAAAGTACCGAATGACCCGGCTTTCGGGTCTTTGCAGTGGAAAATCCAGCATTTCAACATGGGGCCATAGTCACAGGGCAGGAGGCTGGCAATCAGTCTTCTCCAATGCCCAGTGGTGAGGTCGGTTTCGCCACATTTCTCCCCTTTCGCAAAAAGACTATCTGACCTCCTGTCAGTCAGTGCCTTGGTTAGTCCAGCAACCCACCCATAAAACATAATCAACAGAGTGGCCCACCCACAAGAATTGGTTACTACACCTGGGGTAGTGGGTAGCTTGTCCATGTCCAGGGGCTCCACCATGGCTCTGGGGGGTAATAGCCTTCCAGATCGGTGGGTTGCTGAGTGGGCAGAAACCAGCGGTACTCTGCCCTGGTGCCAGTGCTACCAAGGGAGTTGCCTGGTTGGAGCCCAGCTGAGGAGAAGGCTCCTACCTCTGGACCTGGTGTTGCTGCTTGAGGGGAAGACAGGCTGTCTACCCTTTGGATATACAGCCCTGCTGCTGGGGGACAGGACCGACTGTCCCTACCCCCTGTGGTTTGGGCACAGAGACCACGGTCCCATCTGCACCGGTGTGGGGCTTATCATCTCCCCTTGGTGGGCTAGGCTGCTGCTGGGGAGGGGGAATGAGACTCTCCCCTCCCTTTAGAATACTCTGCCACTGGGGAGCAGGACCGACTGTCCGTACTCCCTGTAGCTTGAGCGCAGAGACCACGGTCCCATTTGCACTGGTGGGGGGCTTAGTGTCTCCCCTTGGTGGGTTATGCTGCCACTGGGGAGGGGGAATGAGACTCTCCCCTCCTGGTAGAATTCTCTGCCGCTGGGGAGCAGGACCGACTGTCCGTACTCCCTGTAGCTTGAGCGCAGAGACCACGGTCCCATCTGCGCTGCTGGGGGGCTTAGTGTCTCCCCTTGGTGGGCTATGCTGCTGCCGGCTCCCTGACACTTTCAGCCGCTGGGGAGAGGGGGTAACAGGCTCCTCTCTCTGACACTTTCTCTGCTGGTGGAGAGGAGGACCGACTGTCTCCCCTTTCAATATATTGTCCTGCTGCTGGGAAGCGAGACCGACTGTCTCATCTGCCCCATCTGGGAGATGTCCCTTTGTGAAATACGCTGCCGCTGAGGAGGAAGGACAGCACCTTCAGCTCCCTGTGATTCATACTGCCGCTGGGGATCTGGGCCAACCGCCCAGCATCCCTGTAGGGCCGGTAGAGAGACCGCCATCCCATCTCCACCTGTCATCTGTGGGTCTTCCCAGGACCAGTCTGTGAGGTCCCTCAACATTTGCGAGTAAGGACAACCTGCTTCTGCACCTGGCAACTCCAGCTGCTGCTGAGGATCTGGGCCGGCTTCCCAGCATCCTGGTGGAGAGACCTCGGTCCCATCTCCACCTGCCTGTTGTGGTTCCTCACAGGACCAGTCTATGAGGAACCCTACTTCCGGTTCCTGCGGCCACCTCAGGGGGAGACGGCTAGCCTCCTCGGATGCAGCCTCTACTCGGCTGCTGTAACACTCCTTCCGCTGAGCATACTCTCTCTCTTTCACCAGCCGGAATTCTCGGGCCAGCCTTGTGTTTCGCTCAGCCGTGACCTGGTTCTAGATCACCCGGCGTATCTCCATGGGTACATCATCCCCATACTGGGCCACATGCTGCATCACCTCAGCCAGCCAATCATCTTCAGAGCCAGAGCCATCCATACCTGTCTGCTCCCAGTCGCTGGATACCTCTGCTCCCAGGGGCGCTGCACGAGTGCTAGCGTTGCCCTCAATTTGTAACTCCACGAACGGTGTCTCTGAGCTGCTTTACCTCGCTCTAGAACGCCATCCCACCTCTTGCCACCAATGTAACGGATCACCTGTGTTATGACACCTCCAGTGTCTTTAGGCAAAACCGCCGTTTAGTAGACCTTCCCCGGCTGCAGTACAGTCTCTGTTCGCTTAATCTATAATACACGAACCAAATGCAGGGGAAGCGGCAATCTCCCGAACGAGATCCATGAACGGCTCCAAACTCCCGAACGGCAATACACGAACTGCTGGCAACCGTCGAACAGCAATATTCACCAAGTGGCTTCTGTTCCATCCAGCAGTCTCTAAACGTGAAGAAGAAATCCCCCCCAATAACGAGACAGAAGCTCCGCATTGAGGGTCAAACAGGATCTGGCTTTACTGTGGGCTACCTGCCCGTATTTATGCAGGTCTCCCACCTGGTGGACACTCCACTAGGGGACCAAATGGGAGACTTAAATGACAGACAGATATGGGGACATTCCAGACACACAGTCACAGATTTTACCCACAGTGCATTATGATTCCCTCCCCTCTGCCCTGGAGTTAATTACCAAGTAACTCAATTAACTCCAGGACAAAGCCAGTCGCCATCTTAGACATAAAATAATAAAAGACATAAAAATATATAACTACACAAAAACCGAACATTTCCCATTCGTATCACTATCCCCAGATAGCCTGGATCTGAGTGCATATTATTAGCGAATAGCGCTCAGATCCCACACACATAGTTCAATCGCCATGGAGTCAAAGTTCTTACAGTCTTTCGGTATACGAATGACTCCATGGGAAGGCTATCTGGGTTAAGTCTTTTCGTATGCTCTAAATCTCCCGAACGGCCGGTGTTCGCATGCTTTCGTGGAGGCAGCTAGGCGTTCCGTTGTTTCAGCGGTGTTCGGCAGAAAAAGTGTCCGTTTTTAGTTCCATAGAAATAGAGCCAAACACCGCTGGGCGTTCGCTTGATTTAAAATGGCCGCTGCCTCGTGGTCGACATACGAACGACGACCACCCTGAATTCGGTTTAATTGAGAAGTGTCTGCGGTTAACCACAACGTTCTAATTGGGATCACTACGTTAACCAGCAGCACACTCCTCTCTTGGGTGGCCGTTCGTTCGGCAGGTTTGTTCGGGAAAAAGAGTCATTCGAATGGCTGGGCTATAGAAACCAGCCATTCATACGAACGGGAGACAAACAGACGAATGCAGTAAAAATCCAAGCAGACAGATGGTTCTGTCACACGGCTCCCTCCTTGTGGGACACTCCGGCAGACCCAGCTTGACCCTGTGGCGGGTCAACTTGGGGATGACCAGACAACGAGGTAAGGGGAAGGTCTGTTTGTCGTGACAACCCATCTGCATTCCCGTTCAGCTTACCGGGTCTGTAGCTGATGGTAAAATTGTAGGGCTGTAGTGCCAAGCTCCATCTCAGCAGTCTCCCATTGTCTCCTGAGACCCGGTTAAGCCAAACGAGTGGGTTGTGATCAGTCACCAGGGAAAACTCTTGCCCATATAAATAGGGGCTTAACTTTTTCAATGCCCAGACCAAGGCCAAACACTCCTTCTCCACTGCCGCATAACTCACTTCTCTGGGTAACAGCTTTCTGCTGAGATATGCGACAGGGTGCTCTCCTCCATCTTCCCCGACTTGGCTCAGCACAGCCCCCAGTCCATACATGGAAGCATCTGTATGGACGAGAAAGCGTTTGTTAGGGACTGGGGCAGCCAAGACAGGGGCATTCACAAGAGCCTGCTTCAGTGCCTGGAACGCAGCTTCACAAGCCGGAGACCACAGGACCTGCTTAGGCAAGTTTTTCTTGGTCAGGTCTGTCAGGGGCTTAGCAATAGCGCAGTAGTCAGGGACAAAACGTCTATAGTACCCTGCCGTCCCCAAGAAGGCCAATACCTGGGTCTTAGTAGTAGGTGTGGGCCAGTTAGCCACTGCCTCTATCTTGGCTGGCTCTGGTCTCTGGCTCCCACACCCCACTCTGTGACCCAGGTATTGTACTTCAGCCATACCTAGATGGCACTTTTCTGGCTTTAATGTCAGGCCAGCGGCCCGAATTTTATCCAGTACTACCCCTACATGTACCAGGTGTTCCTCCCAGGACCCACTGTAAATCGCAATGTCGTCCAAGTATGCACAGGCAAATTCTTGGAAGCCATCCAGGAGTCTATCCACCATCCGTTGGAAGGTAGCCGGTGCATTTTTCATCCCAAAAGGCATGACCTTAAATTGGTACAGGCCAAATGGGGTGACAAATGCCGACTTGGGGATAGCATCCTCGGCCAGGGGGATCTGCCAGTAGCCCTTACACAGGTCTATGGTGGTCAGATATCGCCCCCTGGCAATACGATCCAGTAATTCGTCTACCCAGGGCATTGGGTAGGCGTCAGTGGTGGTCCGCTCATTGAGTCGCCTGTAGTCCACACAGAACCGGGTGGTCCCATCTTTCTTGGGCACCAGGACAACAGGCGAGGCCCAAGGGCTGTCGGAGTGCTCAATGACCCCAAGTTGGGTCATCTCCTGTATCTCCTTCCGCATTCCTTCGCGGACTGCCTCAGGGATACGATAGGGGGGCTGTCGTAATGGGATCTGTCCAGGGTTCTCTACCTTATGCACAGCTAGGGTGGTATAACCTGGTTCCTGGGAGAACGTCGCCTGCTTCTCCCATAACAACTGCTGCGCCTGTACCCTTTCTGTTGGGTTCAACCGGTCCCCTAGCTGTACCAAGGTAGTAAGGTCAGTCTGGGAATCCCTTTCTAATAGATCGGGAAGGGGTAAATTCTCAGAATCATCTGCAGCTGGGGCACATACTGCTGCAATATTCTCAGGTCTCTCCTGGTACTCTTTCAGCATGTTCACATGAAAGGACCGCTGGATCCTTTCATCTGCACAGCTGGCTATCAAGTAAGTAGTGTCGCAGATCTGCGCCACTACCTTGTACGGGCCCTGCCAAGATGCTTGCATCTAGTTGGCCTTCACAGGTTTGAGCACCAATACCTTTTGCCCAACCTGGAAGACCCGCTGTCGGGCACCCTGATCGTACCATCTTTTCTGTCTCCCCTGGGCCGCCTAGAGATTCTCCCTTACCATCAGGGACAGTTTCTCCATGCGGTCCCGGAGTTCCAGAACATATGGCACTATTGGGGTCCCCTCTTGCTCCGTCTCCCCCTCCCAGTGGCCTCTAATGAGATCTAGGGGTCCGCGGACCCTTCTCCCATACAGCAGCTCAAAGGGGGAGAACCCAGTAGATTCCTGGGGCACCTCTCTATAAGAAAATAATAGATGAGGCAGGAATCTCTCCCAGTCTCTGCAAGTGTCTGTAAAGGTCCTCAGCATCTGTTTGAGGGTACCGTTAAAGCGCTCGCAGAGACCGTTAGTCTGTGGGTGGTAGGGTGAGCTAAGTAACGGCTTAATGCCACACACCTTCCACAGCTGCTGGGTGAGCACAGCGGTGAATTGGGTTCCCTGGTCGGAGAGAATCTCCTTAGGAAACCCGACCCTAGTAAAAATTCTAACCAGGGCATCAGCAATCGTCTCTGCCTCTATGTTAGACAGTGCTACTGCCTCTGGATAGCGAGTGGCATAGTCCACCACGGTAAGAACGTATTTCTTACCTGATGGACTACCCCTGACCAGTGGACCCACGATGTCAACGGCTATGCGGGCAAAGGGCTCCCCTATAATAGGCATAGATAACAGCCTAGCCTTAGGGTGGTCCCCCCGCTTCCCTACCCGTTGACAGGTGTCACACGTACTGCAATACATCCGCACAGCCTGGTTAAAGTTTGGCCAAAAGAAATTCTGTGCGATCCTATAGGTTGTGCGGTGGGTCCCTAGATGTCCAGCTAATGGAACATCATGCCCTATCCGCAGAATCTCCTGCCGGTACTTGGCAGGTACCACTAACTGGCGATTCGGCGGAGAGGCAACACTCTTCTGGGAAGGCTTAGGGATCCTATATAACCTGTCCCCCACCCACTCATACCGTTCCCCATCTATTCCTTCCTCTCCAGCATCTGCCCTGTCTTTGTACTTTTGGAGGGTCGGATCTGCCCGGGTTTCCCTCCCAAATTCCTCTGGGGAATCCCAGCTTAAGGGGACCTGATCTGGGGTACCAGTCGGGGAAGGAGATCTTACCTGGGTCTCATCAGCAGGTGGGCTGGTTCCGGCAGCACGGGTGTGGGCACGGGTGGTCACTGGGTTCACATCTGCAGGGCCCATCGGAGCACAGGCTGAAACCAAAGGGGCCAAATCGTTTCCCAGAAGAACATCTGCGGGCAAGTCTTTCATCACCCCCACATCCACATGTCTAGCGCCCACTCCCCAATCCAAATGTACCCGGGCAACAGGTAAGCGAAACACAGCACCCCCTGCTATCCTTACTGCCACAGTGTCCCCAGTGTGCTGATGCTCTGAGACCAAGTTCTTTTGGAGTAGTGTCATCGTGGCTCCTGTGTCTCTCAACCCAGTTACCACTCTGCCATTCAGCTTCACGGTTTGCCGATGTTGCTGGCGATTATCCTGGTGAGCTGCTTGCACTGGGTCTGCCTCGTGTAGGATGCCCCAGAACTCCTCCTGCTCTATGCAGTGAGCAGCAGGCTGAGGTGGCCGCTGGTTCCCATTGGCTGGTCTCCTCCAGGACTGAGTTTGGTTGGCACTGTTCAGTGGGCACTCAGGAAGCTTGTGCCCCAACTGCTTGCACCCAAAGCACCGGATGGGTTGGGAATAATCCCGGGCATTAAATCGTGATGGCTGTACAAAATTGTTAGTTGGCGGTGCGGCTAGGGTACGGTGTACTGGGGGTTGGTAGGCTGAAGGAGCAGGTATTACTGCTGGACGATACTCCAGTCTGGCAGGGGCTTTGGCAGCTGTACCATCCAACTTGCGGGCATCCGTGTATTTGTCTGCCAGACGAGCAGCCTCGGGTAGGGTAGAGGGTTTTCTATCTCTGACCCACTCCCGGACCCCAGCAGGTAGTCTATCAAAACAGTGCTCCAGCAGGAACACTTGTAACACCTCTTCCCCAGTTACCGCTTGGCATCCTGCCATCCAGTGGGCTGCGGTACGATGGACTCTGCAGGCCCACTCCACATAAGAGTCCCCAACCAGCTTATTGGTTTCTCTAAACCTCCGCCTGTACGCTTCTGGGGTCACCGCATACCTGGCTAGGAGCGCATCTTTCACAGCCAGGTAGCTGGTGATCTCCTCCTCTGGGATGGCCCGAAATGCCTCACTAGCCCGGCCAGATAATTTCCCAGAGAGGATGGTGACCCATTCATCTGCAGTTACCTGATGTAGAGCACACTGCCTCTCGAAGTCCGCTAGGAACCCATCAATCTCTCCCTCGGTTTCCACAAAATTTTTAAATGCAGCAAAAGGTACCTTCTTTCTAGCAAAAACATTATTATTGTAGGGTACCTCTGCTGCTGCGGCTCCTCTTTCCCGGAGCGCCTGTTGTGCTGCTACTGCTGCCTGCACACGCTCCACGATGTCAGCTGAGGGGTTGGGCCCAAAATGTGCCAGCCTTATTTGCACTGCCCGGTTAAATTGTAATTCCTCGGGTGTTAAATCCAAGGTACTGGGCACGTTGACTCTCTCCATTCCCGTTGCTGCATCCATCTCCAGTAGCAAAGCAATAATCTCCTGTTTCTTTAAATTGCTTGCTGACCTTCCTCGGCGTTCCAATATGTCCTTAAGTGTAGCACGCCTTAATTCCTCGTACTGCATGTCTTGTAGCTGACCTCCAATGCTGTGGGATTCATCCCATCGCTTGCCACCAATTGTTACGACACCTCCAGTGTCTTTATGCAAAACCGCAGTTTAGTAGACCTTCCCCGGCTGCAGTACAGTCTCTGTTCGCTTAATCTATAATACACGAACCAAATGCAGGGGAAGCGGCAATCTCCCGAACGAGATCCGTGAACGGCTCCAAACTCCCGAACGGCAATACACGAACTGCTGGCAACCGTCGAACAGCAATATTCACCAAGCGGCTTCCGTTCCATCCAGCAGTCTCTAAACGTGAAGAAGAAATCCCCCCAATAACGAGACAGAAGCTCCGCATTGAGGGTCAAACAGGATCTGGCTTTACTGTGGGCTACCTGCCCGTATTTATGCAGGTCTCCCACCTGGTGGACACTCCCCTAGGGGACCAAATGGGAGACTTAAATGACAGACAGATATGGGGACATCCCAGACACACAGTCACAGATTTTACCCACAGTGCATTATGATTCCCTCCCCTCTGCCCTGGAGTTAATTACCAAGTAACTCAATTAACTCCAGGACAAAGCCAGTCGCCATCTTAGACATAAAATAATAAAAGACATAAAAATATATAACTACACGAAAACCGAACATTTCCCATTCGTATCACCCATCCCCAGATAGCCTGGATCTGAGTGCATATTATTGGAAATATCAACTGAACACATTGTAGGGGGGGGAAGGGAATATTTACTCTAGCAACCAGTTTTAACATATGGAACACAGAATAAATAGACATTAGTAAATAGCCATTTTATTTTAATTCATCTGTCCATAACACAAATGACCTATTGCACAGCTTTTTAATTACCCATTCGCAACATTGTTGCAACGGGTAATTGAAGGCACACTTCACACAGGGGAGGTCTGACTGTTCGGTAGTTTCATTCTCTTAGTTTGTTCGAATGATTCTACCGAACAATCAGACGAATACACGTTATTTAGACACATATAAACCTGTAATTTACACGAATACAGTTACACACATGCAATTTTCAGGACAGCCCAGTGCCATCCGCTACACTGCTCCCCCTTGCCCACAAGCCGGCATACACAGTCTGATCCAGCACGGATCAGCTTGGGGATGTCCAGGGGCTCATGGATCACTTCTTCAGGTCAGTTTGTCTTGACAACCCGTCAGCATTCCCATTCTGTTTACCCGGGCGGTACTGAATATTAAAGTCAAAGGGCTGCAGCGCCAAGCTCCAGCGCAGCAGCCTGGCATTGTCCCCAGCCACCTGGTTCAGCCATACAAACAGGTTGTGATCCATGAGCAATGAAAAGGGCTGTCCATACAAATATGGCTGCAGTTTCGTTAGAGCACACACCACAGCCAGGCATTCCTTCTCGATG
>OW240915.1:120816741-120837051 GCA_933207985.1 Pelobates cultripes
CTCACATTCTATGGTGTCTGGCAATTTGGAGAGGTGTTCTCTTCACGGATGAATCACAGTTTTCACTGTACAGGGCAGATATCAGACAGCGTGTATGGCGTCGTGTGGGTGAGCGGTTTGCTGATGTCAATTGTGCCGAAACAAATCTCGCCACATGACTATGGCCCCTCTCATCAGCCCATGCTAAACGCTGTTTGGATATATTGAGCGCTCAGATCCAAGCCATCTGGGGATAGGTTGAATGTGGGGGTTCTGTTCAGTATGATAGGAATTATGTATTTTTGTGTATTTTTGCTGTTGTGAATAGAGATATTATCTGCACCTGGAGATAGTTGGCTTACCACACCCAGTTAAGCCAATTATCTCCAGGATAGAGGACTCTGTGGAACTGGTTTGGGCTGGAAAACCCATGCTTCAGTGGTCACAAAGGACTTTCGACCTAACTTTTAAACCACTGGAGGGAATTGTCTGATTTGAGTATCTTTGTATTTGGAGTATGCTGATTCTGAAAAAGTTTTATGTGAATGTGATGTATACTTTTAAAGTTCTGAATTTTGTAAAACTGTATTTTCCTGCCTGTGATAATTACGTTATCCCATTGTGTTCAGTAATTATATCACAGGCAGAGGGGAGGATTTTGCTGGAATAAATGGGAGTGTTCATTGTATATTAAACCATATATTACGTGTTTGATTGGATGTTCCACAAAACCCTGTGGGTGGTACTAATGTGTAAGAATGTGTATATAAGAACAATAAAAATACAGCTCTGTCTTTTCCTGCTTGA
This sequence comes from Pelobates cultripes, assembly GCA_933207985.1. NCBI lineage: Eukaryota > Metazoa > Chordata > Amphibia > Anura > Pelobatidae > Pelobates > Pelobates cultripes. The sequence goes on from OW240915.1 coordinate 120,817,528, forward strand.
CCCTCAAAACGGAGCCTTGTCTCATTCTTGGGGGGGATTTATTGTATGCTGTTCCAGTTCGACTGCTAGGAGTGTAAACCTATTCATATAGTTTTTCCTATTCGGCTGTTTACGGCATTCATATGGTTTCCTGTTCGGCGGATTGGTGTCATTGGTAGCTGCCTGTATATCTGGAAGGTGAATATCTACTAAACGGCTTTAACCCCTTTTATGCCAGGGGTGCAGTTACATCAATGTTGTGGATCGAGTGGCCTATGGTGGTGGTGGGGTTATGGTATGGGCAGGCATATATTATGGACAATGAACACAGGTGCATATTATTGATGGAATTTTGAATGCACAGAGATACCGTAATGTGATCCTGAGGCCCATTGTTGTGCCATTCATCCAAAGCCATCACTTCATAATGCACGGCCCCATATTGCAAGGATCTGTACACAATTAGAGTGGACCACATGTGGAGGATCTTCTGTTTCTGGTAGGAAGTGCTTACTGAGAGTACTTTCTGTCAGACCAGGTAGAGGATTCACTTTGACACACTACATGCAGTGACCGGCAGCGACAGCGCCCCCCCTAGGCTGGTACGGCCCTTAAGTTATGCCAGCACACCAGTTACAGGAGTTGACAGGGTAGCCGGGCCCCCTGAAGTGACGGGCCTGGTCACAGCTGCGACCCCTGTAACCACCGTAGTTATGTCTCTGCCCAAAGCTCAATCATTGCTATTATTATTGCTTATCTCCAGTCAGTTGAATAAATCTACAGCAAGCATTGTGCTAGGAGAATAAGTGGAATAATTAAAGACACATTCCATTCCAATTATTGATTTTTCAATTTTCTTCCCATGAGTAGTGTAAAGTACAAAATTGAGAATTAAATTATCAGTGTACTTTAACTTCACCAATATATATATAGTACCATTTAATCTTGTAACCCAGAAAAGGAACAATAAACATGAAAATATAAATTTGAAATTAATAAATAAAACCAAAGGGTTGAAACTGTAAAAAGCACTAAAAGAATCTATGCATTTAAAGAGTCTCTAAAAAGTCTCTAAAAGTGATACCGGAAGTATCCAAATGTATCAGCCATTGTCAAAAAAAACTCCTGCTATTATCGCAGCAGGAGTCACTCTAAACATAGGCTGTAATAATCTAGTCCTCAAAGTACATTTAACTTCAGAATGATTAATAATGCTTTAAAGACCAATGCACTACCACAGTCTTAAAGTGATTTGAGCCAGCATTAATCTATAAGAGAAAAATAGAGAGCCATAGTGCTCACTGTAATATTCAATTTATTAAATACACAAAATTAAAAACACTCAAAAACATATGCATGGAATGGTCACAGTAAAGTAGCAGGAGATATCTTGCAGTGTTAAACCTCACTATACCACTTATCCTACATTCCGGCCACTTGGGAGCGAGGTTGGGGTGGAGATTCTTGTGGCGTGCATTTCACTGCCCATTCATCCTGCATTCCCAGTCCAGGTTTCACAGCAATCTTTGTGACAGATGCAGTAAAGCGTTGTGTTTCATGAACTCCAGTTTACTTTGTCAAAAGCTAGCATCTGTATCGGGTCCTTTTAGCCCCCTTTCATGTACACTATTAACATAATGTGCTGAAACTCAAACAAAAATAATCTCATGTGTGGGGAATCCTAATCATAATGAAATTATCCAATATCTAGGTAATAGAATCATATCAAACATATTGAATTCAGTTCATGAGGCAAATTAGATCGTAACAGGTACAATCCCTTACAGTTGCAAGAAAAAGTATGTGAACCCTTTAGAATGATATGGATTTCTGCACAAACTGGCTCCGTTACAGGTATTAATATCCTTCTGAAGATATGGTCTCCAGTACTGCATACAATATTCCAAGTGAGGTCTCACCAGTGTTCTGGACAATGGCATGAGCATTTCCCTCTTTCTACTGCTAATACCTCACCCTATACAACCAAGCATTCTGCTAGCATTTCCTGCTGCTCTATTACATTGTCTGCCTACTTTTAAGTCATCAGAAATAATCACCCCTAAATCCCTATCCTCAGATTTTGAGGTTAGGACTCTGTCAAATATTCTGTACTCTGACTTTGGGTTTTTACGTCTGTAACGGACCGTTTAGCATAAAAGGGGTAAAAACCGCTTAGACGATAATCCCCCTTTCAGAGACAGGCACAGCTACTGTAGAATCACCAAAACTCACGAACCGCCAATAAGTGAATGCTCCAAACTCCCGAACGGCATACAAGGGAATAAGGTAGCACTTCAAATAAACGAACAGGAACCATACGAATAGCTGCTAGCAGGCGAACAGGAAAAGCTTCCAAGCGGCTTACACTCCTGGCAATCAGTCCTTAGCAGCATACAGTAAATCCCCCCAAAGACGAGACAAGGCTCCGTGTTGAGGGTCAAGCAGTGGTCTGTTTAATGAGGGCTACCTGCCCAGCTTTTATGCAGGTCTCCCACCTGGTGGACACTCCCCTAGGGGACCAAATGGGAGACTGTGACAAGGGACAGACAAGTATACAAAAAGGACACACAGTCACAGTATATTCCCACAATGCATCCTGGCTTCCTCCCCTCTGCCCTGGGAGATAATTGGGAAGTAACTCAATTATCTCCCAAGTCAAAGGCAAAACTCCATTACACACGTGGGAACACAAAACCAGCATTATACTTTAAAATGCACAAAGTAACATTTACTACATAAAACACAGACATGTAACACATCCCCAGATAGCTCAGGTCTGAGTGCACATTATTAGGTGAATGGCACTCAGACTACACGAATACAGTTCAATCGCCATGGAGCCAAAGTCTTTACAGTCAGTTTCATACGAATGGGCTCCATGGGATTCCTATCTGGGGTATAAGATATTCACACAAAAATACCGAACACCGGGTCATTCGTGTGCTTTCACCGAACAAGAAGGGAGGTCGGCGGCTTCAGCGGTGTTCGCGCAAAACTGTGTCCGATTTTAGTTCCATAAAAATAGAGGCGAACACCGCTGTTCATTCGTATGGTTTAAAATGGCCGCGACCTCGTGTTCGGGATACGAACGGCGGCCACCCAGCGTTCATCAATTAAGCTGCGGTTAACCGCAGCTTCAGGGAGGTTAATTGCCGGCACACTCCAGCTCCCAGGTGGTCCAGTCATTCGTACGGTTGTTCGGTAGATTGAAACTACCGAACAACCGGCAGAAAAGCACGAATACAGCTTTTCTGCATGCAAAAATAAAGTCTTTTTAAAAGGGGCCATAGTCCAAAGGCAGCAGGCGAGCAACCAGGCTTCTCCAATGCAATGTGGCGAGATTGGTCTCGTCACATCTCTCCCCTTTTCCAAACAGACTAACAGGGTATCTGACCTCCTGCCCGTCAGTGCCCTTGTTAGTCCAGCAGCCCACCCACAACAAATAATAAACAGCACAGCCCACCCACAATAAATGGTTACTACACCTGGGTAAAGGGGAAGCTTGTCCATGTCCAGGTGCCTCACCACGGCTGTGCTGGGTACGGGTACGCTGACTTGGTGGGTTGCTGCGTGGGCAGAGACCAGCTGCACTCTGCCCTGTTGCCAGCGCTACTGGGAGGGTAGCCTGGTGGAAGCCTGGTTGTTGGAGGGGGAGACCGACTGTCTCCCCTTTAAATACACCGCTCTGCTGCTGCTGCTGGAGACTGACTGTCTCCCCTTTAGATGCACAGTCCTGCTGCTGGAGACCGACCGTCTCCCCTTTAGCTGCACAGTCCTGCTGCTGGAGACCGACCGTCTCCCCTTTGGTTACCCATCTCTGCTGCTGGAGGGGGAGACCGATTGTCTCCCCTTTGGCTAAACAGCCCTGTCGCTGGGGGGCAGGACCGACCGTCCCTACCCCCTGTGCTGGCAGTGTAGAGACCACGGTCCCATCTGCACCGTTGTGGGGCTTACTGTCTCCCCTTTGTACATTAAGCTGCCGCTGGGGAGAGGGGGTAACAAGCTCCTCTCCCATACATACTTCCAGCTGTGGGGGAGGGAGACCGACTGTCTCTGCTCCCAATACAGAGTCCTGCTGCTGGGGAATGGAGACTGGGCTCCCAATTCCCAAAAAATCATACTGCCGCTGGGGAATGGAGACTGGGCTCCCAATTCCCAAAAAATCACGCTGCCGCTGGGGAGGGAGGACACTGCTCTCCTCTCCCTGGACTTCACACTGCCTTCCCGGCATATCACTTGGCTGCTGGGGGGCAGGAACAACTACCTCTGCCCCCTGTATCTCAGCCTGCCACTGGGGAGGGAGGACGCTGTTCTCCTCTCCCTGCACTTTACACTGCCTTCCCGGCATATCACTCTGCTGCTGGGGGGCAGGAACAACTACCTCTGCCCCCTGTAACTCAGCCTGCTGCTGGGGAATGGAGCTCAGGCTCCCAATTCCCTGCAATATCTCCCGCTGGGGAATGGAGCTCGGGCTCCCAATTCCCTGCAATACCGGTGGAGAGACCTCGGTCCCATCTCTACCGGCCACCTGGGGTTCTTCCCAGAAAATATCCACAATGTCTTCCCAGCTGAATGGGTCTGGCTCTGGGTCTGTCATGCTGCTCTCCTGCTGAGCCTTCTCGCTGTATTGAAACAGCTGCTGGTAGCCCTGTTCTAGCTCCATCTCCCGGGTCACCAGGTGGACCAGGTCTTGCTCAATTTTGTGAGCGTCGTCCCAGTCATACCTGCTCTCCCTCCACTCCCAGAGATCACTGAACCGGGCTTGTGTAGGGCTCCCAAATTCGAGCTCTGAAAACGACTCCCATAACAAGCCAGGACCATCAAACTCCTCTCCCTCTGGCTTGTCATGCTCGGCTGTCCAGGGTAGGTACAGTGCCCCATACCACCAGAGCGCCTGGTAGGCATCTTCTAGCCACAACTCCTGCCATACTAGGTGTTCCAATTTCCTCACCCATTCCTCCAGGGGCTGCTCTCCCAGGAAGGGCATCCGCAGGGCTACTCGCTTCTGCAACCGCTGGTCTTCCTTGGGGAGTCTCTTGCCCCGCTGGTACTCCACAATACCCAGTGCCTGGTACCAGATGCCTCTACGGACTGCATCTCGGTCATCCATGGCACCCTCGTCATACTCCACTGCTGGTTCCATGCTGGTGCTGTCAGGGTCGCTGTACTGGGACATGCGTTGCCCTCAAATTGTAAAATCCAAAGAAATGGTGTCTCCTGTAGCTGTCCTTCTGGTTGTAGGAACGATCCCGCCGCTTGCCACCAATTGTAACGGACCGTTTAGCATAAAAGGGGAAAAAACCGCTTAGACGATAATCCCCCTTTCAGAGACAGGCACAGCTACTGTAGAATCACCAAACCTCACGAACCGCCAATAAGTGAATGCTCCAAACTCCCGAACGGCATACAAGGGAATAAGGTAGCACTTCAAATAAACTAACAGGAACCATACGAATAGCTGCTAGCAGGCGAACAGGAAAAGCTTCCAAGCGGCTTACACTCCTGGCAATCAGTCCTTAGCAGCATACAGTAAATCCCCCCAAAGACGAGACAAGGCTCCGTGTTGAGGGTCAAGCAGTGGTCTGTCTAATGAGGGCTACCTGCCCAGCTTTTATGCAGGTCTCCCACCTGGTGGACACTCCCCTAGGGGACCAAATGGGAGACTGTGACAAGGGACAGACAAGTATACAAAAAGGACACACAGTCACAGTATATTCCCACAATGCATCCTGGTATCCTCCCCTCTGCCCTGGGAGATAATTGGGAAGTAACTCAATTATCTCCCAAGTCAAAGGCAAAACTCCATTACACACGTGGGAACACAAAACCAGCATTATACTTTAAAATGCACAAAGTAACATTTACTACATAAACCACAGACATGTAACATATCCCCAGATAGCTTGGATCTGACTGCACATTATTAGTGAATGGCGCTCAGACCACACGAATACAGTGTAATCGCCATGGAGCCAAAGTCTTTACAGTCAGTTTCATACAAATGGGCTCCATGGGATTCCTATCTGGGGTATAAGATATTCACACAAAAATACCGAACACCGGGTCATTCGTGTGCTTTCCCCGAACAAGAAGGGAGGTCGGCGGCTTCAGCGGTGTTCGCGCAAAACTGTGTCCGATTTTAGTTCCATGAAAATAGAGGCGAACACCGCTGTTCATTCGTATGATTTAAAATGGTCACACTGCAGGTTCGGGATACCTAATGGCGCCACCAGCTGCTCATCAATTAAGCTGCGGTTAACCGCAGCTTCAGGGAGGTTAATTGCCGGCACACTCCAGCTCCCAGGTGGTTCAGTCATTCGTACGGTTGTTCGGTAGATTGAAACTACCGAACAACCGGCAGAAAAGCACGAATACAGCTTTTCTGCATGCAAAAATAAAGTCTTTTAAAAGGGGCCATAGTCCAAAGGCAGCAGGCGAGCAACCAGGCTTCTCCAATGCAATGTGGCGAGATTGGTCTCGTCACAACGTCCAAGATGCATTATCTTGCACTTATCCACATTAAATGTCAGTTGCCACAACTCTGACCATTTTTCTAGTTTACATAAATCATTTGCCATTTGGCTTATCCCTCCTGGAACATCAACCCTGTTACATATCTTAGTAGAATCAGCAAAAAGACATACCTTACCATCAAGACCTTCTGCAATATCACTAATACAAATATTAAAGAGAATGGGTCCAAGTACAGATCCCAGAGGTACCCCACTGGTGACAAGCCCAAGCTTTGAATATACTCCATTGACTACAATCCTCTGTTACCTGTCACTCAGCCACTGCCTTACCTATTCAACAATATTGCAATCCATACTTGCAGTTTATTGATAAGCCTTCTATGTGCAAGTGTCAAAAGCCTTACTGAAATCTAGGTAAGCAATGTCTACTGCACCACCCTGATCTATAATTTTAGTTACCCAATCAATAAGATTAGTTTGGCATGATCTCCCTGAAGTAAACCCATGTTGTCTCTGATCTTGAAATCCATGTGTTTTTAGATGTTCAACAATCCTATCCTTTAACATGGTTTCCATCACTTTCCCCACTACTGAAGTAAGGCTTACTGGCCTGAATCGTAGTCATACATACAAAGAGCGTCAACAGGTAACAGTACATATTTGTAGTCACATCTTATTAAAAACCGTAACATGCAATCATGCATTTCCTTATCATTGTATATTTATACATTTTGTCTGGTTGGTTTTAATGTTCTTGATGACATTACATAAAAAATAATAATAGAGACCTTAGGTGGGGGTTCAACCCAAGATTAGGGAGACCCCACCACCCAGGGAATCTAATGGACACTTTGGTAGACACTCCAGAAGTGTCCTAGGGCTTAACCCCTGAATAATAAACGAAATAGAAAAAGAAAGATACTCAAAACACTGGAAGTACTCCTGCAATTCGAGTTAAGTCTGGAATTAAATAGTAAAGATTCGATCTGTGGACAAATAATGTTAACAATAGTAATGTAGGAGGATTCCTACTTATCCCAGACCTTAAAGACATCCAATGTGAAGTGATAACTACCAAGCCTTTCGGCTAAACCTCTCACTTATCTACCGTGTCAATAAAAGGCCTCAGACTACTGACTTTATTAATAACTCGATAGGTCACAGTCTGTATTTTAATTATAGATCAATACTAATAGAATCACGGAGGTCATTCCTGAACTCTAGAACCACCAGTAGGGGTACCGTTATTGGTGACAGTTCCTTCCCAGTGTTCCCTAATGAGGTCCAAAGGACCCCACACTTTCCTTCCGAATAGTAATTAGAACGGAAAGAACCCTGTGGACTCCTGGGGTACCTCTCGGTAGGCGAAGAGCAGATGGGGGAGAAACCTTTCCAAGTCTTTCTGGGTATCCATGAACGTACGGAGCATTTGTTTTAATGTTCCGTTAAAACGTTCACAGAGCCCATTGGACTGGGGGTGGTACTCTGAATTTACGATAGGTTTCACCCCACATGTTCTCCACAACTGGTGAGTAACTTCGGCTGTGAACTGGGTACCCTGATCCGAGATAATCTCCTTGGGAAACCCCATTCGGGAGAATATCCGGATCAGGGCGTCCACTATAGTCTCCGGATGGATATTAGTTAGGGCCACTGCCTCGGGATACCGGGTAGCGTAGTCTACTACCGTTAAAATGTACTTTTTCCCGGAAGGACTGGGTTTTGCTAGGGGTCCAAATATATTGATGCCACCCTACTAAAGGGCTCATCTATTATGGGAAGGGAGTGCATTTTTGCCTTGTATCGGTCCCCTCTCTTCTCTACTCTCTGACACGTATCGCAAGTTTGGCAATACTGGCGGATATCTTTGGAGACCCCTGGCCAAAAGAAGTTTGGGGTCAAACGATGCTTCGTCCTACTGACGCCTAGATGTCCTGACAAAAGGATATCGTGGGCAATACGTAATAACTCTTGCCTGTACTTTTTAGGAATGACTAATTGTGTGATGGTCATGGGTACTGATCCTGCTACCACCTTCTCGGCATACCTATACAGTAATCCTTTCTCCCAAGCATATCTCTCTCCCTCCAACCCCGCCTGATTCTGCGTAACCCTATCCTGGTATACCTGCAAGGACGGGTCGGTGATTACCTCAGTACCAAATTCTAAGGGGGGAGCCCATGTAACCAAAGGGGGTTTGGGGCTGTTGCTTACCTGAGCCTCAGAGTGTTCGGAGGATGCGGTGGTGCGAGCCTGCTGCTGGGTTACAATGGGTAGTGCTTCCTGCGTGGGGTGCTGAGAGACAAAAGCGGAGGTTAGCTCCCCCAAGTCGTTACCCAGGATGACATCGGCTGGTAAATCCTGCATGAGGCCCACTTCCACATTCCCTGACCCCGCTCCCCAATCCAAATGTACCTTGGCAGTAGGAATTTTGTAAATAGCTCCCCCTGCCACCCGGACTGCCACATATTCTCCAGTGCGCTGGTTCTTTGGAACTAGGTGATTACGAACCAAAGTTATGGTGGCCCAAGAGTCGCGCAGACCCTGGAGGCATTTTCCCTCTACGTGTACCCCTTGGTGATGCCCCTGTCGATTGCCCAAAGCTGCCTGGATTGGGTTGACTTCGTGGAGCGTGCCCAAGGGTTCTTCCAGTGGACCCGGCCCAGAAGTGGGGGTGTCGGGGCTCACTCTGCCCGGTTTGCAGAGAAATTAGTTGGATTATTCCATGTGGAGCGGTTCTTGTTCCTGGGATAATCTCTCTGTATGTGGCCCTGCTGGTTGCACGTGTGACACTGGATGAAAGATTGGGTATTGTTGTACCGTGGAGCGGTTTGGTATTTCCCACCACCGGGATGAAGTGTTGGGGTGGTGGTAATAGTGGGAGGTGTGGTAGCAGCTCCTGGGGTGGGCCATGACTGTGCCCGCTGTGCCCTTCTGGCATCTTGATACTCGTCCGCCAACCTGGCTGCGTCGGTTAAGGTGCATGGTTTCCGATCCCTCAGCCAGTTTTGTAGGTCTGGGGTTAACCCCTGGAAGAATTGTTCCAGTTGCAGCAATTGCAGCATATCCTCTTCTGTCGTTGCTTGTGCTGCTTGCACACATCCCTTGCCAGCCCTAGTTAAGCGGTGTGCCCATTCCATGTGGGAGTCTCTCTCTGTCTTTCGGCTTGGGTGATGGCATACCTCGTTAAGATCGCCTGCTTCACTTTCTGGTAGTCCCTGCTGTCCTCGTCTGGCATTGTGCAGTAGGCTTCTGCTGCCCGGCCCGCTAGTTTGCCCACCAGCAGGGGTACCTGGTCAGTAGCGTTACTCTCATGCAATTGGCATAACCTCTCGAAGTCATGCAAGTAGCCATCGATGTCCTCGGTTTCCACATAATTTTTAAAAGCTTGGTAAGGAATTTTAGGCTTCCCTTGTACTATGCGGGGTGGGGTTGGGGACCCCTCTCTGGACCTCCGGTCTGCCTGCTGCTTTGCCATCACATATTCGTGGACATCTGCCATAATCCTTTCCATAGTTTCCATGGGAGGTGTTCCTGGGAAAAAGGCCAGTCTGCTTTGGAGTTCTCTTCCAAACTCCGTCTGTGTGTTGTCAATAAGAGGTGCTGCAGCAGCTGCCCGGTCTCCCTCCATGAGTTCGGCAATAAGGGTACCTTTGGCTTTATTGCTGGCAATAATTCCCCTTGCTTCCAGTAGTTCTTTTAGTGTGGCCCGTTTCAAGCTTGTATAATCTGTCCCCATTCACTATGCGTTCGGGTATATTCACATACCCTTTCCCTTCGGTTCCATACGAATAGAAGATTTCCACGAATGGCTCTATCTGCCGAACAACGGTCAGCTTGTGAGGTTTGAATCCCGTCGCTTGCCACCAATTGTAGCGGAGTAGCAGGGGTTAATCCAATAGCTCTCCGCTGGGAACAAAGATTCAGCATACAAAATCACAGGAACACAGCATAATCCACCTCCCCAAGGACTAGACGACACATAGTCTGGGAGTCAACTGACAGCTTTATTCACAGGTCTGCTTTTATGCATTTCTCCCATGCAAGGGAGGTAACTTTCACAATTACTACAGTACCCAATCATATCGTGGACACCTCCCCTCCCTCTCCTCCCCTTAGATTAACAGTTAAACAGATTAATAGGTACAGAGTTTTCCCCACTTTATGGATGTCCCCTAAATACAGGGGGTACAGGGTTAAATAAGGGGTCCCATGGTAGGTCTGATCTGGGTGAGCAACATACTCATAATTCACCCAGATTGGACCAGGGGTTCGGGAGTTACAGTCATTGAAAGATTTGACCAACCGCATGGGCTCAGTAGCCGAAAACAGTTCCATGAATTCTGGCCCTGCGGTCGGTCTTTTCTAGTGAATACAATGTCCCGAATGGCTTAGGCATCTGGGCATCTGTTACCATTCATATGAATCCCCTCGTTCGTGGGATTCTACCTACCGAACGCCGGGGCGTTCGTGTATTTGCTTCGTCTTAGCGGTACTTGGTTAGTCGAATGCCCGGTTTGAGTTCCAGGCGTTTGACGACCAAGTACCGCTGTTCGTGCGTAAGATGACCGCCGCCACGTGTTCGGTAGGCAAAATGGCAGCCACACACACTGGCACTTAATTCCCTTCACAACATTATATCTTTTAGTTAATGGGAAACACACGACCACCCCGGGGTGGTCTCTCGTTCGGTAGTTTCGGGGCATTCGCATACAGAACAGCATGAAGAACATTATAGTCCGTTCGGAAACTAGTCTCTGCTTTAGCATCCATTCGCTTGTAACAATTCCAATGCTCATTCGCACAGAATAGTTAGTGTTTCAGTGGCAGGGTTTGCCACACTTTCTTTTATTTTGTTTTCTTCCTTCCTTGGCCTATCTAAATTGTGTTTGTCTTATCCCTTACCTCCCATAAAGGAGACCTATGGACTCCAAATTTGACTAAACATCTTGAAGTTCTTTGAGATGGCATAAGATATTTCCTCCACCTTGTAGACCCATTCCCTAATAGAGGGAGGGGTGTCCCGTTTCCAGTGAGCTGGGATAAGATGTTTGGCTGCCATAATTAGTATTGAGGTCAAGCTGTATTCCCTTCTATTTAGATTTTAGGGTGGAAGTAGGAAGATCATATGTTCTGGTAGGAAGGGAATCTGTGTGTGTGTGACATTCTGTATTAGTTTGTGGATTCTGCCCCAGTATTTCCTGCTAATAGGTGTGATGGAGCACCTGGCACCCTGACCGAGTACCTCCGTCAATCTCGGCTTCCTAGTACTTGCGAGTACCATAAGCTGGAACACTGGAACACCATAACCACCGTAAACCCCATGAATCGCCGCAGCTTGGTTCGGGTCTCGCCATCCTTCACCCACCCGGGACCCAAGACCAGCATCCAGCTTCCAGTGGGTAGATGTCTCTTAGTCCAGAGAGTGTAGCAGGAAGAGCTAGTGATTATACTCAGGGGAGTGTAGTGATTATAGCAACCCCAAACGTGAGCCAAGACTTTATGAAGGGGTAAAGCATTCTGTTTAATGCAAGCCAGCACTTACAATTTATACAGTTTTTCAGGCCAAAGGCACACCCCCTGGACCTGACAAAAGGGACGTAAACCAATCAAAACAGTCATTAACAGTACGACACTCCCACATACAGTAAACAATCCCTCCCCTCTGCCTGTGATGTAATTAAAGTAGCTAATACAATAACCTAATTACACACATTTTCCACAAAGTACAGAAAACACCCCAAAACATAACATATCCCCATAAATATCACATCCCCTGATAGCCCTGATCTGGGTGAACAACATATCCAAATATCACCCAGATCACAGCAGGGGTTCAGGAAATTCCTGGAAGTCTCTTTTTACCGACCGCATGCATGATTTCATGCCCAAAACAGGTCTATTTTCAATGTCTAAGTTCAGTTCAAATAGTCGAACGGGAACCGTTCGTGCACATAGTCAATGTTAAAGTGCTATTCGAATTGTCGAACGCTGTTCAACTCCTGTCGAAGAGTCAAAGTCCCAGAGAAGGTAAAGTTCTGTGGTGTTCGTGCCATCGCGTGTCCACTTTGAGTTCCATGAACTCGACGACAAAACACAGCTGAACACGTTCGACTAAACAAGATGGCCACCGCCACGTGTTCAACTATACGAACGGCGACCACCCAGCCGTTCATCAATTTGGCTGCGGTTAACTACCAGCCTGGGAGGTAAATAGGCTGTACATTCCACTTGTGTGTGTTCCGGCTGTTCGGTGGTTCGAAGTTCCACTTTGACCACTTCGAAAGTTTAAAGGGGCATCGTGCCAAGTCCCTATAGACACAATTAGGGTCTCTCAGACAAAATAGATTAAAGGGGCTATAGTCACAGGGCAAGAGGCTGACAAGCAGGCCCCTCCAAGTACAAGTGACAAGGTTACTTTCTCCACAATAGGGCATTGTCACCAAATGTGTGTTGGATTTGCCCCACCTTGCCTGCATCGCCAACAAGAGTCTTGGGTTCCTGTGTACACTTTACTGAGTTTAATTGGCGTGTAATGCCAGCGGGTAAGGTGTTTGTAGTTACCCTCCTGGAATATCGTAGCTATGGATGTTTTGTGGGTTCTGGTAAATATTTGTAGCCACTGTTCTCCCATCATGTCTATGTGCATTTTGTTTGTCCACTTAGTGGTGAGTTCCGGGAGTTCTGGTGTGTTTGTGTTTAGTATCAGTTTATGCAATGTGGACAAAAGCTTTCGTTTCAGAGAGGGCACCTGACACAGTTGTTCGAAAGTTGTGAGTTCCCCGTGGTAAAAGTCGTTGTTCCCTCACGAAGTGCTGCACTTGTTCATAGTGCAATTGTTGTATACTCATGGGCGATTTCCCTAGTGTTAGGTCTTGTAATGTGATGAATGAGTTGTCTCTAGTGTTATGGAGTGTGTGCCCTAGTACAGTTCGTACAATCATCCTGCAAAACTTGGAAGCAGGGGATTATATGTAAGTGGGTAAAGTGGCAAGGGGTAAGGTGCGATATCGGCACTACCGTATATACTCGAGTATAAACTGACCCGAATATAAGCCAAGGCACCTAAATTTACCACAAAAAACTGGGAAAACGTATTGACTCGAGTATAAGCCTAGGGTGGGAAATGCAGCAGCTACTGTAAAATTCCCCTCCCCGATAGACACACACACACACACACACACACGCACACTGTAGCGGATGGCATTGGGCTGTCCTAAAAAGTACATTTATGTCTATGTATTTGGTTGAATGTGAACTTGTAATATGTGAAGTGTATGTATCATTTGTCTGATTGTTCGGTAAAATCACTCCAGTTCTTATGCGAATGAAACTACCGAACAGTCAGACCATCCCAGGGAGAAGTGTGCCTCCAATTACCGTTCGCAACAATGTTGCAAACAGGTAATTGGTGATTCTTGTAATGTGTGTTTTGTCCTCTGGGTGGCCGCCATTCGGGAAACGAACTTGTGGCGGCCATTTTAAAACTCCCGAACAGCGGTGTTTTGCCGTCAAGTGTCTGGAACCCAAATCGGACACTCGGGTAGGCAAACCTCGCTGAGACCTCCACACTGCCCGTAAATTCATGTAGAAACTACCGAACGGCTACCCATTCGGTAGACCGAAACCCACGAACAAGGGGATTCATTCGAATCCTCTCCAGTCTCCATAGCCTAAGTCATTTGTGCAGTTCATTCCCTTTTTCTGTGACCGACCGCAGGGCCAAAATGCATGGAAACATTTTCGGCTGTTACTTCCCGTGCGGTCGGTCTTTTTACTACTTCCATCAATCTTCTGAACCACTGGTCTGATCTCCAGGATAGAAGACTCTGTGGAACTGGTTTTGGGCAGAAAAGCCATGCTTCATTTGGTCACAAAGGACTACGATCTATCTTTTGAACCACTGGACCAATTTGTATGATTTTGACATATGTTCGTATTTGGAGTATGCTGATTCTTAAAATGTAAGTTTTATGTGAATGTGCTTGGGTGCTTTTCCTATTCGTCTGCTATCAGCTATTCGTGAGGTTCCAGTTCGGGAGTTTGGAGTGCTACTTGGTATTCTGTTCGGGAGTTTGGGGTTCTGCAGTAGCTGTGCCTGTGCCTCTGGAAGGGGAAGATCTACTAAACGGTGGTTTAACCCTTTTATGCCTGGGGGTGCCATTACACCTCCCCTCCCCAGGACTCTGGCTGCTGTACGGTGGAGGGATAGACCATCATCTCCTCCTGGAACTCAGGCCGCCGATGGGGAGGGAGACCGGTTGTCTCCTCTCCCTGCAAAGTATACTGCCGCTGGGGAGCAGGACCGACTGTCCCTACTCCTGGTCGTATACTTGGTTGCTGTGCTAAGCTGAACAGATGTTGGTAGCTCTGCTCCAGCTCCCACTCCATTTTGACCAGATGAATCAGGTCTGGCCCCAGGTAGTCCACTCGGGGAAGATCCAGCAGAGTTTCCCTGATCTTGTGGATGTCCCAGAGCCGACATTCTGCGGGGCATCCAAAGTCATTGACCTCCTCAAAGGCCTCCCACAGTATGCCTGGGCCATTATAATCCTCCCCTTCCGGCAGTGGTTAGTCATCCAGGGGTCACGCTGGGTGGCATACCACTTTAGTGCCCGGTACGCTCCATCCAGCCACAACTCCTTCCAAATCAGATACCACAGTTCCATCCAGGGGTTCCTCTCCTAGGAAAGGTCACGAGTACCTGGAACCGCTGTTCGTCACTGGGAAGGCTCTCCCTCCGCCGCCACTGTTCCTCCTCTAAGGCATCATACCACAACTCCTTTTGAGTGGCATCTCTCCAGTCCAGTATGCCCTCCTCTGATACAGGCCCATCCTGTTGGGCCAAGTGTTGCTGCAACCTCCAGAGAAACTCCTCCTCACATGGGGACGCTGCACAGTCGCTAGATCGCTCCATTCTCCCGAGTACCTCTGCAAATAGGGGCGCTGCACGATAGCTAGCATTGCCCTCAATTATAAATCCATAACTCCACACGTTACTGGTGACTCCGAGCTGCTGGTCCTCGCACTAAGACGCCATCCCGCCGCTGCCACCAAATGTGACGGACCGCTGGCACTCTGACTGTGTACCTCCGCCAATCGATGCTCCTAACGCTTGCCGAGGACACTGAGCACTCCAACCGACATCATCAGCACTGCGGACCCCACTTCCAGCGATGCAGCTGCGCCTGGGTCTCGCCGTCTCTCACCCACCCTGGATACACGACCAGGATCCAGCTCCCAGTGGGTGAACCTCTCCTAAATCCAGAGAGCATAGCAGGAACAAATCAAGCTCTTACAAGAGCTTACTCTGAGGAGTAAGTGATTATAGCAATCCCCAGAGTGTAGGTATCCCTTCCCCCAAGCATGAGCCAAGGCTTCAAGAAAGGTGCAAGTAGGTCTGGTTTATTGAGGGCTACCTGCCCGGTATTTATGCAAGTGTCCACCAGGTGGACACTCCCCTAGGGGACCTGATGGAACAATGGGGCACATATTGGATATTAGCCAATCACAGACAATACAAACAAAACACTCCCACAGTGACATCACAATCCCTCCTCTCTATCCTGGAGATAATTGGGAAGTAATCAAATTATCTCCCAGGACAGAGGCAAGACTCCATTAACCACATGGTTACAAAAAGACATAAAATTACACAATGTTACAATTACTACATAAAACATATGCATGCAACATATCCCCAGATAGCTTAGATCTGAGCGCACATTATTACAGAATAGCGCACAAGTGGCGTAGGGCACTTCGTCACAGTGATGATGATGGTGGCGGGTATCCGCCGCCATCATCACTCGACCCTCACTCTAGTATAAGCCGAGGGGGACTTTTTCAGCACAAAAAATGGCACACTGGCCCCTCCAAAAACCAGTGATTAAGTTGCTTTCGTCACAGAATGCTTGTTGTTTAGGAAGTTAAAAGCCTGGATAAATGGCTCGGCTAGGATTTGTGACATGACTTTATATATATTTGCCCGTGAAGTCATCTGGTCCAGGGCTCTTGCCAAGTGGTAATTGTTTCACCACTGAGTGAAATTCTTCAATCGTAATGGGGCTATCTAAGAAGTCAACCTTGTTTCGCAGAATAGTGGCGTGAATTCTCTTAGACAAGAATTCTTGGATTTTAACTGCTGGAGATGGGGCGTCCCTCAAATTGTATAGTTTTGAGTAGTAATTGTAGCAGAGAGCTGGTATTTCACAGGTTAACTCCACTAAAGATCCCAGTGAGGCTCAGGAACAAGTAATAAAAATACCATAGAGTAATAATCCTAGCAAGCAAGGTAATCCACAAATATTCCCATACAGATCCCAATGACTGGATGACACACAGCATCAGGAGCAGAACTGACTTTTAATTCACACAACCTCCTTATAAAGCATTCTCCTATGCAAGGGAGGGATTCACCATAATTAGGACAGTAACCAATAATGTCACAGTTACCTCCCACACATCTCCTCCCCTCAGTATGACACATAATCCCATTAAACATGCTGTAGTTTTCCCCAAGTTCTTGATGTACCCCAAAACAGTTAAGTACAATGGGCTAAGTGGTAGCCCTGATCTGGGTGACCAACATATCCAAAATTCACCCAGATCAGACCAGGGGTTCGGGAGTTAGGTGGAAGGGACAATTTGACTGACCGCACACGAGGTGGTAGCCGAAAAGGGTTCCATGTGTTTTGGCCCTGCGGCCGGACTCCGTTCGGGAGGTAAAATATACATAAATACATGACATCCACTATTAACCTTGTATTCGCATGAATCCCCTTGTTCGGTACTTATAACTCAACGAACTGAGGGCTGATTAGCCTCTCCGTTTGGGAGTTACAGAGCTTTGGAGGTCTCAGTGGTGTTCAGGTAATTGATTGTCCGATTTGAGTTCCAGACACTCGACGCTCAGGTTTTTGCGCGTAAGATGGCCGCCGCCACGTGTTCGTATGCCGGACGGCGGCCACCCAAATACATGCACAAAGTACCAATTAACCTACGGTTAGAGAAGTGTGAAGCCTAATAAGGTGCACACTTCTCTCTGGGGTGGTCTACTGGTTCGGTAGTTTTCATTCGTATGGAATACGGATGAAACAACCGAACAATCATACGAATACTACATACACTTTTAACTATACAGGAGAATAAACACACGAATTGCAGTTTTAACACAGTCTTTTAGGACAGCCGTAATACCATGCACTACAGTAATCATGGAATGCAGACATAATATCTGGCATTAGTTGTGTCAAGGAGCCGTCGGGCTGTCGCATTTCCGAGATAAAGGTTGTGTGCCTTTGTTGTCGAAGGGATTGGGCCAGTAAGCTTGCACATTTGCGCCCTCGAGTAGTATGTATGTTTACTTAAATGTAATGAGCGTTTTGTGTGTAATTGTAGGATGATCGTCAGTTCCGACCATTTAGTTGTCAACTCTTGTAAATCTGTAGTGTTTTGTCTCTATAGTGTCGTGCTTCGTGTTTTTGTATGTCTCGTGTCAGAGTTTTTATGTTGGCTTCCCTCTGTCTTTTCTGGGCTGTTGCTAATTGGATTATTTCTCCTGGGCTTCCCATATCATGTTTGGGTTTGTGTTATGTTTTGTGTTTTCCTCATAGTATCTATTAGCACAGTCTTTTAACTTAGCTCTGCCTTATATAATAGAAGGTCATTCAAAATGACACTTTTCCTAAAATGTTATTAATATTAGACTTTTTAATTAATTTAATTAATCTAATATGAAAAACCTCCCTTCTCCCTTCTACTTTAGTGGTCCCCCCAGCTTAATGTTCTTCTCCCCTCCCTCTTTTTAGTGTTCTCTCCTCCCCAGTCTCACAGTATTCTTTCCCCTCTCCTCCCCAGTCCCATAGTGTTCTTCCCCCCCTCCCCTGTCCCATAGTGTTCTTTCCTCCCTCCCCTGTCCCATAGTGTTCTTTCCCCCCTCCCCTGTCCCATAGTGTTCTTTCCCTCTCCCCAGTCCCATAGTGTTATTTCCTCTCCCGTCTCTATAGTATTTTTCCTCTCCCCGTCTCATAGTATTCTTCCCTCTCCCCGGCCCTCATAGTGTTCTCTCCCCCACCCTGTCTCATAGTGTTCTCCTCCCCACCCTGTTCTTCAGTGTTCTTCCCCACCCTCCCTGTCTCAGTGTTCTTCCCTACCTCCCTGTCTCAGTGTTCTTCCCCTACCTCCCTCTGCTGTCTCAGTGTTCTTTCCCCACCCTCCCTGTCTCAGTGTTCTTCCCCTACCCTCCTGTTCTAGTGTGTTCCTTTCCCTACCTCCTGTCTCAGTGTTCTTCTTCCCCTCTCTCCCCTTGTCTCTATAGTGTTCTTCCCTCTCTCTCCCCGTCTCTGTGTTCTTCCCCTCCCCTGTCTCTATAGTGTTCTCTCCCTCGCTGTCCCATAGTGTCCTTCCTCCCTCCCTCGCTGTCCTATGTTCTTCCCTCCCTCCCTCAAATGTCCCATAGTGTTCTTCCCCCTCCCTCCCCCCTCGGCTGTCCCTTAGTGTTCTTCCCCCTCCCTCCCAAGTGCAGTATTCTTGACTTTTCATGTTATTACTATCTTTCATTGTGATATAGAATCATCTGAATTGTTAATGCAAGCATGTCTGAAACAATTTTTGGCTGAAATTTGGTGCATCCCTAGTTGACATGTATTTGTAATTTTATATCTTCAATGTAAAATAGAATGCAGTGTGTCATATGTTGGAGTTCTATCGATCGCAATACTTTTAAATAGCTACCAGCCCACTCTACAACTGAACCAACTTCAAAACATATGAATTAAAATATGTATTTTCCATTTTTATTTTTTAAACAATTGTAAGCAACATTAATCCTCTGTGATTTGCATCTCCTTTCTTTTAATAAGATATATATGGTAATCTATGAAATAGCTGAGAGTCAGTACAGCTTGTAGAACTAAA
This sequence comes from Pelobates cultripes, assembly GCA_933207985.1. Classification (NCBI taxonomy): domain Eukaryota; kingdom Metazoa; phylum Chordata; class Amphibia; order Anura; family Pelobatidae; genus Pelobates; species Pelobates cultripes. Next base: position 120,836,898 of record OW240915.1, read on the forward strand.
TTTTAATCAGAAATATACTAAATATTACACGTACAAAATACATTTACCCTGAAGTGCAGGCTGACATTTCCATTAGCCTCTGGTACAGGTTTCTCTCATTGACCATGAGAACACCCCTGTCTAAGATATGCCCACTTGAGTCAAAGAGGGTGGA
>OW240915.1:120837151-120865962 GCA_933207985.1 Pelobates cultripes
GGCAGTGCTATGGCAGACAACTGACTGCTATTCAATCTATAACAGTGGAAAAAGTGTTTTGTTTTTTTAAATCCAAGCTTTGTGTCACCAGATCTAAGTGGTGGCAATGGGCACAGTATGCACTGTGAGCCTGACACAGAAGCTGGTAGCAGTGGCAGACAACTGACTGCTATTCAATCTATAACAGTGAAAAAAGTTTTTTGTTTTTAAATCCAAGCTATTGTGACACCAGATGTAAGTGGTGGCACTGACTGGGGAAATGGGCACAGTATGCACTGTGAGCCTGACACAGAAGTTGGCAGCAGTGGCAGACAACTAAGTGCAATTACATTACATAGAAAAAAAAAATTAAAAAAAAGCATACCCTTATCCCTAACCTAGCTATGCTTTTCCCTATCTTATGAACAGTAGCTACACTTTCCCTCCTCTTACTAAGCATGCAGTTTGAGAATGAATCTAAAATGGATGCCTTCCAGGAGGTGGGAGGGTCTGCTAGGGAGGGTGTGCTGCTAATTGGCTGAAATGTGTCTGCTGACTGTGAGGTACAGGGTCAAAGTTTACTCAATGATGACGAATAGGGGGCGGGTCGAACCGCGCATATGTTCGCCCGCCGTGGCGAACGCGAACATGCTATGTTCGCCAGGAACCGTTCGCCGGCGAACCGTTCGGTACATCACTACTGCTCTCCCTCCACTCCAAGAGATCACTGAACCGGGCTTGTGTAGAGCTCCCAAACTCAGGCTCTGCAAAAGACTCCCATAACAAGCCAGGACCATCAAACTCCTCTCCCTCTGGCTTGTCATGCTCGTCTGTCCAGGGCAGGTACTGTGCCCCATACCACCACAGCGCCTTGTAGGCATCTTCCAGCCAGATCTCCTGCCATACCCGGAGCTCCAATTCCTTCACCCATTCATCCAGGGGCTGCTCTCCCAGAAAGGGCATCCGCAGGGCTACTCGCTTCTGCAGTCACTGGTCTTCCTTGGGGAGTCTCTCGCCCCGCTGGTACTCCACAATACCCAGTGCCTGGTACCAGATGCCTTTGCGCAGCGCATCTTGGTCATCCAAGGCACCCTCATCATACTCCACTGCTGGTTCCATCTCGGTGCTGTCAGGGTCGCTGTACTGTGACATGTGCTGCCCTCAAATTATAAAAATCCACGGAATGGTGTCCCCTGTAGCGGTCTTTTTGTCTGTGGGAACGATCCCGCCACTTGCCACCAATTGTAACAGACTGTTTTGTACACAAGGAGTAAAAACCATTTAGGCGATCGTCCCCTTTTCAGAGATGCAGGCACAGCTATTGTAGAACACCAAACGAACCGCCAATAAGGGAATGCTCCAAACTCCCGAATGGCATCCAATAAAGCACTCCAAACACACGAACTGGAACCATACGAATCACTGCTAGCAGACGAATAGGAAAAGCATCCAAGCTGCTTACACTCCTAGCAATCAGTCTCTATCAGCATTCAGTAAATCCCCCCCCAAAGACGAGTCAAGCAGAGGTTTGTTTAATGAGGGCTACCTGCCCAGTATTTATGCAGGTCTCCCACCTGGTGGACACTCCCCTAGGGGACCAAATGGGAGACTGTGACAAAAGACAGACAAGTAGACAAACAGGACACACAGTCACATTATATTCCCACAATGCATCCTGGCTTCCTCCCCTCTGCCTTGGAGATAATTGAGAAGTAATTCAATTATCTCCCAAGACAAAGGCAAATCACCATTATGCATGTGGGTATACTAACAAACGAATTACTATTAAAATACACTATGTGAGACAGGAATACAGTTTAATCGCCATGGAGCTAAAGTCTTTACACGGTCAGTTTCATGTGAATGAGGTCCATGGGATTCCTATCTGGGGTATAACACAGTCAAGCAAAACTACCGAACACCGGGCCATTCGTGCACTTTCACCGAACAAGAAGGGAGGTCGGCGGCTTCAGCGGTGTTCGCGCAAAACTGTGTCCGATTTCAGTTCCATGAATTAAGCGTCGAACACCGCTGTGCACTCGCATGTTTAAAATGGCCGCAACCTCGTGTTCGTGATACGAATGGCGGCCACCCAGCATTCGTCAATTAAGCTGCGGTTAACCGCAGCTTCAGGGAGGCTAATTGCCGGCACACTCCAGCTCCCAGGTGGTCCAGTCATTCGTGCGGTTGTTCAGTAGATTAAATCTACTGAACACCAGGCAGAAAAGAACAAATAAATCTTTTCTGCAGGTAAAAAGATGTCTTTCAACAGGGGGCCATAGTCCAAAGGCAGCAGGCGAGCAACCAGGCTTCTCCAATGCAATGTGGCAAGGTTGGTTTCGTCACAGACATCTAACTGTGATTGGAGGGGTGAAGGCCCTACACCTCATGCCCTGAAGGGCAAAGTTTTTATGAGGCTTCTCGGGCACGCAACTACGGGTTATACCCAACGACGACACATCTCCAAGGGGAATTTCGCACAAGCAGGGAACAGTGCTCAGACACCATATTAGGTATCGGTAGTGTTTTTCTATGTCATGTTTAGCTCCTGACCTTTTCAACTGGATTCACTTGATTCGTTTTTTCCAGTCTGCTATCCGACCTGCTTTCCGAGGTATGTATTTTCCATTTTCTACTTCATTGGTCGTTTCTCGGCCCTATACTGAGCTGGATATAGAGGACATGCTCCGAGTGACTCATTCTCATAGAAGGAACTGGACACAGAGGTAGACTCTATGTTTGAGGTCTAACGGGTGCGGCCCGCTCATACCACCAACCGTGTGCGGACTCAGAGTGCGATCACATTTTACACAAGGAGTAAAAACCGTTTAGGCGATCGTCCCCTTTTCAGAGATGCAGGCACAGCTATTGTAGAACACCAAACGAACCGCCAATAAGGGAATGCTCCAAACTCCCGAATGGCATCCAATAAAGCACTCCAAACACACGAACTGGAACCATACGAATCACTGCTAGCAGACGAATAGGAAAAGCATCCAAGCTGCTTACACTCCTAGCAATCAGTCTCTATCAGCATTCAGTAAATCCCCCCCCAAAGACGAGTCAAGCAGAGGTTTGTTTAATGAGGACCACCTTCACTATGTCACCCTTCCTCTCACTCTATCACACCCCTTACACTAATGTAACATGCGACTCTCTCATACACTCAACGCACTATGGTGCCGTCCATTTGTTCCTCACACAGGCTTGTACCTGTACAGGTCAACTATGACCGCATAGAGGGGCATCCCTCCTACAACCAATTTAAATATGATGACCGCGCTACTGATTTCGTTCTAGAGGACTACCTGATCGGGCAAGGTATACATAGTTTGACTGGATCCATCTTGTAATCCACATGAGAAATACCCTCAGAGGTATTAGTGGGGGAGGTTTCCCACTTATGTACACACGTTCCGGGAGACAGTACGGCTAAGTAGGAGCCTCAGTTTTTACAAGAGTACAGGTTTTGGTGTAACCTGTGCTATATCAAACAGACATTGCACTCTGTTTCAGATATTCATTGCGTACAAACTGTGCAGACTATTCTCCCGTGTCAGGGTGACATGAGATCCTGAGACCTGCATAGGGAAAACGGGCACTGCCTTGCTCGAGTAACAAGACTAGAAAATTCACATAAACGGTCTTTAGATGGATTTCTTCCAGCATGGATCGCATGGAGAAACAGAAATTCTCAGGACTTGGCTGGTCCTTACAATCTTGATAAAGTTGGCAGGACTGCTCCTACAACTCTGAACACATATCTTGAGAACAGTGTTCGGAATCTATATCCATCACGGGAACCATCTTGGTTTGGGTTCTCACTAGCCTTCCTATTCAACTACCATCAAGGAAACCTACACTGGGAGATACATGATTGGACAGGAACCTAGGGGTCTCACTATATTATTCCCTATCTTGTAGGTGGCGTGTAGGCCAGGAACCCCTACACGAATATTGACAGGTCGGGCATGGAACAGGATTGTACAAATGGTAATCAGAGTATTTCACACTCTCACTGCAACACGTAAAGGCTCTTCTGTGTTACACGGGTCCTAAACTCTATTGGATCCGGCCATCTTAGCACTCTTAGAGGATGATGTATTTGGATGGAAATCTCAACCCCGGTTTCCGGTCCCATCTGTGACGGAACGCTGGCACTCCGACTGAGTACCTCCGCCAATCGATGCTCCTAGTGCTCGCTGAGGACTCCAAGCACTCCAACCGACACCATCAGCACTGCAGACCCCACTTCCAGCGATGTAACTGCGCCGGGGTCTCTGCTGTTTCCACCCACCCTGGACCCAAGGCCAGGATCCAGCTTCCAGTGGGTGAACCTCTCTTTCCCCAGAGAGCAGGAACAGGAACAAATCAAGTTATTGCAAGAGCTTCCTCTGGGGAGTAAGTGATTATAGCAATCCCCAGAGTGTAGGTATCCCTTCCCCCAAACATGAGCCAAGGCTTAATGCTGGAACAAGACTAATTTACTGGCACACAGAACTCACAATTTATGCAACACAAAACTCCTCTTCTGGGCCAGGCTAGATAATTGAGTTTCTACAATACACAAAGCTCAATTATCTGCTGGCCAGAAATTATACAGTTTCATAAAACACACAGGGACCCCAAAACATGCAATAACCCCATGTGGGTGAACCACATATCCAAAATTCACCCAGATCCGTTCAGTACTTTGGAATATACAGTTCAATGCAGATTCTGCAGAACATATACAGGCTAAATGAAAAACAATCACTTTATAATGTGTCCCCTGCTGTATAGTCCAAAACCACTGCACGATGTCTCTGTGCACAAATACTGGCAAGATGGCACCGTGTTGAAAAGTCCAAACAGTGTCTGTGCGTTAAAATGGCCGCCATCCATTGTTCTCACCATGTGCTTCTGATACAGGAAATGGTGGCCACCCAGTAACTCCACAGTATGTCCCCAGATGGTTCTTAAAGGGCCAGCAGCAGCACAACACAAATCCATTATGCACAAATCATGTCTTTAAAGGGCAATACATCCCAGGGGCCATAGTCACAGGGCAAGAGGCGGGCAAGCAGTCCTCTCCAGGCACAAGTGGCGAAGGGCACTTCGTCACACCATCCTTTTGAACTTTCCAGGATTCACAATTCCCAGAATAGTTGACCACCGTTTACCACACGAGTTCAGTTTGAGACCTTGATTGGACGTCCTTTGGATGTCTTTTCTAGACCGCAGCCGTGGATTACGCAATCCAGTTGGTGGACTGGAGTCTCTTAGGATACGGCTAGTATTGTCCATACTATTATCTGCATATAACTTTATTTTTGGAGGAGACAATTCACCGGGTAGGTCATAAAGGAACGAATAGACACTATTCGGTTCTATTCGAGTATTGACGGTGGACTTAGGCGCAGGCCTGAGGTTGGAGTTTGTCTGCAAGGCCACATCGCTTGGTGAACCTGACACGATCGGAGGAATCACCTCCCACGTCAAGAGTCGAGACACGGTGGAAGTCTCTTCTCGCGACCCCTCGGCACTTTACACCTACAGGAATATGGCTAATAGGTCAACTTGGCAGCTCATGGACCGACTGCTAGGGAACAGGTTGTAACCCCACGTACAATGGATCTATCAACGGAGGTCACTTCTCGCAGTTGGAAGGTCCATTTAGGATTGCTCTAATATTCTCGGAATGGGTACCAGCGAAACAAGCAGCATTGGATTTGTTGGCTGAGCGTTAAAACAGCAAATACGAAGCCTCCTGTCATGTTATAAAATTGTAGATTATGCTAGCTTTAGTGTACCTATAATCTTAATTTTATTAATGACAGGAGGCGAGTATTTCCCACCCGTTCTTATCCCACCTTGTTTAATTTTATAGTTTGGATTAATCAGGTACGTATACAACTCTGCTTGTTGTTTCTGCTACCTGTCACTTGTCCTTATGTCTTTTTTTCATAAGTAGGGTTGGGATATCTACATATTAAGGTAATTTTGTTTGCTACATTGGGTATCTACAAGTTTATTCAAAATACATTTCATTGGATTATCAACCTGTTCGATTCTGTTTTTCTTTCATTTCTGTTTCCAGTCCTTTAGCACTATCTGGTGTGGCGCCTCTTCGTGGATGGTGGACATTGACTTATTTATTTTCAGTCCATCAACGCTATCCGGTTGACAGTTCTTCTCAGACGTTGGACATTGCTGTATTCATCGTATCTGGACTTCGTTGCTTCCCATTATTTTTTCTGCCTTTGTTCTGTTTTGTCGCAGCTTGAAAGAGGAAATGATGCAATGGGAAGGGGGTTTTAGAGCACCTAACTTTTTTCTGATTGGTTGTTTTTCTGTGCTGCTGTGGAGTTCTAGTAAAGAGAGACTAAAGCAAATACGAAGCCTCCTGTCATTAATAAAATTAAAATTATAGGTACACTAAAGCTAGCATAATCTACAATTATATTACCCATTGTGTTCAGTAATCATATCACAGGCAGAGGGGAGGATTTTGTGTGGGATTGTCTGTGTGTATTGTACGTATTGATTGGTTGTTCTGTAAAATCCTGTGGGCGGTGCTATGTTTGTGGATTGGGAATAAAAGAGGCTGTATGTGCCAGTACAGTCTGTTCACTGCTTGACCCTCAACATGGAGCTTTGTCTCATTCTTGGGGGGGTTTATTGTATGCTGTTCCAGTTTGACTGCTAGGAGTGTAAACCTATTCGGCTGTTTACAACATTCATATGGTTTCCTGTTCGGTGGATTGGTGTTCTGCAGTGGCTGTGTCCGTGGATCTTTGGAAGGGGAAGATCTTCTTAACGGCGGTTTTACCCTTTTATGCTGAGGGTGCCATTACAAGCTTTTGTAATACAGGCTCAATTCGTGTAGACCTCAAACACACGAACTGAAGCCAGGGGAATACGCCAATCTCCTGAACGGTATCCGTAAGAGTCCCCCAAACTCCCGAACAATAAATCCACGAATCGCGGCTAACAGCCGTACAAATATAATCTCCAAGCGGCTTACGTTTCCAGCAATCAGTCGCTAACCGTGTGTAGTAAATCCCCCCCCAATAACGAGACCAAGCACCGCATTGAGGGTAAAACAAGAACTGGCTTTACTCTGGGCTACCCGCCCGTATTTATGCAGGTCTCCCATTTGGTGGACACTCCCCTAGGGGACCAAATGGGAGACTGTAACCACGGACAGACATGTATCAGTTAAGGACATACAGTCACAGAATATTCCCACAATGCATTCTGGCTTCCTCCCCTCTGTCTTGGAGATAATTGAGAAGTAATTCAATTATCTCCCAGGACTGAGGCAAATCGCCATTTTAAATGAAACATTAAAAATACATAAAAATAAGTAATTGTACAAATACCGAACATCTTATATTCGTGCAATGTATCCCCAGATAGCCTGGATCTGAGTGCATATTCCTACTAAATAGCGCTCAGATCCCATACGCACAGTTCAATCGCCATGGAGTCAAAGTCTTTTACAGGTCTTTCGGTATGCAATTGACTCCATGGGATGGCTATCTGGGTTAAGTCCATTCGTATTATCCAAATTCCCGAACGGACCGGTGTTCGCATGCCTCGACAAATAAAAAGGATGGTCGTAGTTTCAGCGGTGTTCGGTAGAAAAAGTGTCCGTTTATAGTTCCATAGAATCTGCGCCGAACACCGCTGGTCGTTCGCATGTTTTAAAATGGCCGCCGCCTCGTGGTCGGCATATGAACGACGACCACCCTGCATTCGGTTATAATTAGGAGGTGTCTACAGTTAACCACAACGTTCTTATTGGGGCCAAGAGGTTAAATAGCAGCACACGTCTCTTCTGAGTGGCCGTCCGTTCGGTAGTTTCATTCGGTATAAGTTCAAAAAGACGAATAGGGGCATACGGACAGGCAATTCCGCCAAGGGAGGCAAACTAGACGAACCAGCCACACTAGTCATACAGATGAATCTGTCACACTTACCTAAATGCTCACCACACAAATCTCCTAAATGTGACCTATTCGTTAGAAGGAAGCCTAATGTAAGCAGCTGGGAGGGACTTAGAGAACAGAGACCCAGGTGCCCATACTATTTTTAATCTAAATTGCTAATACCTGAACAGCTGCAGGCCTGTGTTTCAGCGGCAAAATGGGGATTTGAACAACTGACAGCCTAAACTGTTTAAACTATAGGCTTCCATCTGTACCCCATATGCCCTTCATCATCACCAGTGGGAGAAGGTTTCACCAAACCCCATACAAGGTTGAATACAGGTAGTCACCTTCTGGCAGTGCTGCTTACTGGGTCTTCAAGGATAAAGGCTTATACTCGGCTGGGCCTCATATATGCAGTGGACTACTGTCATCACTTCCGGGAGAGAGATAGGTCAGACCCCTGGTTACTGAAGGAAGTAACCAGGCTGGCAACTCTTACCGAAATGCTATTTGCTGGGTCTCCAGGGAGAAGAGGCTGAACCCTGGCCTGGCTTCATGTAGGCAGTATATCCCATACATCCCCTGAGGGGATACCCAAGCTGGCCTGTTGCTTGGTCTTCAGGGATAAGAGGCTGAACCCTGGCATGCAGTGGACCATTGTCATCCCTTCATGGAGAGGTTGGATCCGACCCCCGGTCACTAAAAGGGGTACCCAGGCTTGCAACTTTTCATCTTAGTGCGTTTTGCTGGGTCTTCAGGGCTTAGAGGCTGAACCCCAGCAGGGCTACAAAAATATTGCCTGGTGAGCATAAAAAAAAACATCTGGCCTGCATAAGCAGACTCCTTCCAAACTACTTGTGAAGGATAGGAAAAAGACTGCCTGATGGGAAGGGGGAGGATCTATATGTACCAGTTGCAAAGTTCTATTTCCAGTCCTTTCTGCTGTGAGGAGAGGAGCTACCCATGAGTAAATGCTGCCATGAATAATGATCAGGAAATATATTTATCTGTTTTAGATATAATATATATATATATATATATATATATATTCATATTTTTAGTTTACCCAGGCTCCTATTATATTTTTTATTTGTACAATTTAATTAACCTGCACTTTACCATCTACTATTGCCTATACATATTTGTTTTATATATGTGTCTAAATGTATCAGTTTTAGTCATTATATAATATTTAATATCTGGTTTGTCCAGGCTCTTATTATTCTTTTAATTGTACAATCATATTTTAATTATACAATTAACCTGCACTTTATCATTTACTACTAGATTGTACAATTACTAACTGTATGATTATTATCTGTTTTGCCATATGTCATCGTGTATGTCTTATTTTATTGAGTTAGTTTCCCCTTTCTTCATTTCTTTTATTAAAATGTTACCCTTTTTCTTTCATTCACATGTATTTTTTTTTGAAATTTGTATTTTATTGGTTTTCACATAAAAAAAACGAGGGGTGGGTGGGGTTGGGTACAGAAAAAGAGAAGGGAGGTGGGAAAAAGGGGGGGGGTACAGTCACTTTACATCGAATCCTATGACGGTTAGGAATATATAAAAATTGACAATTGACAGTTGACATTTGCAGGCCTTTGAGGCGGCTCAACAGCGCACAGTAATCGGTTGATCTCTTTATGCATCACAGTACAAATGATCCGACTATCTAGGCTTACTACCCATTCCTAGGTCCCAGTCTGCTGTATACTACTCTCAGACGTAATAGTGTTCCCCACATTCTTGAGGCGATTGCCACCCCCAGTCTACCTGCGTTTAGCTTTTGTGGTTAGTTGAGTTGTTATTTTAAGTTGTGATTGGTGGGTACGCGTTGTGCGTTAGCGTTTCTCCAAGCTCGCCACTGTTCCCATGTGCTACCACTACATTTGGTGCTATTCTGCGCTTTGGAAAAGCTTGTTTCGTAAATAGCTTGCTTGTCTACGTCTTGGATGAGGGCAGGAATGCTAGGGGTGTCTGTTGTTTTCCAGAGTCGTGCGATCAGTTTTTGTGCGGTTAGCAGGACGTGGTACATTAATTTTCTCGCTTGTGTGGGTGTTTCTCTGGGTATATCTAACAGTAAAAAGGTCTTAGGGTCAAAGGGTAGGTGGATGGTGGTAGTATCTGCAATGATTTTTCCTGTGTCTTCCCAATACCTGATTAGGCGTGGACATTTCCACCAAATGTGGAGGACTGAGCCTTTCTCTTGTTTGCATCTCCAACACGTCGGAGACGCAGTGGGATACAGTTTGTGTATACGTAGCGGCACCATATACCACCGATATATTGTTTTCTGGTGTTGTTCTATAAGGGGAGCAGATTTGATCAATTTTCTAGTGGAAGATGTGATAGAAGACCACTGTTTCTCAGTGATGGGAGTTTGGAGGTCCATTTCCCATTGGTGTGCTGGAGTGGAGTCAGAAAGGGATTGGTATGGCAGAATAAGTCTGTAGCAGCTAGATAAGGGTTTGAAGGTCTGGGGTAGTTTGCCTGTGATGCCTGTTTGTTCCCAGGTCGATAGCGCACTGGCAATTGTAGTCTCATTTCTACTATCTTTATTACGTGTATGTAGAAAGGATTTAAGTTGGATGTATGAATAGCTTGATGTGTGTGGCAGGTTAAAGATCGTGTTAAGACGGTCAAAACCCATCAGCTTGCCTGATTCAAAGACCTGAGCTAGGTGTGAGATTCCCTTGTCCTTCCACGGCATTGCGTGAAATGTTGGGATGCAGTATGTTATGGCTTCTATGGGAGTTGCCATGGAGAGGGGGTTGGCTGTCTCAAACTTCCTCCTATGCGTGTCCCAAATCTGTAACGCTAGTTGTAGTTGTAATGGTAGTAACGGTGTAGTTGGTCTGTTTGATTTGTGCAGCCATGTCAGGATGTGGATTGCAAAGGGCTTAACAGCTAGGTTCTCTAGGTGTACCCATTGTGGTTGGTTGTTCCTCACCAAATGTGTTAATAGAGGGGTTAAGGCTGCCGCCTGATAGTAGGCTTTTACATTTGGAAACGCCATGCCCCCGTGTTTCACTGGTGCGGATAGTAGTTTGCAAGAAATTCTCGCCCGTTTTGCTCCCCAGGTAAACTGCAGTAGCTTCGATTGTATGGTTTTAAAGTAAGATTGTGGTACCTTTAACGGGAGGTTCCGAAACACATATTGTAGTTTCGGTAGTACCGACATTTTAATAGCCACAATTCGTTCCGTCTAAGTAAGGAACAATTTTTCCCAGCCCCTTATCAAGGTCAGGCACTCATTCCATACTTTGGTGTAGTTAGTTGGGAACATGTCGGAAGCTTTTTTGGTGAACGTCAGGCCTAGGTATTTAATATCGTTCGTGCGCCATTCGAATTGGTAGGTTTTACGTAGCTGTGTGAGGGCTGGGGGATCTAGGCGTAACCCTAATGCTTGTGTTTTGGAAGTGTTTAAGGAGTAGTATGAGAGACCACCATATTCCTCGATAAGGTGCATTATATGTGGTAGGGAGGTAACAGGATGGGAAACATATAGAAGGATATCATCCGCAAATGCACTAATCTTGATTTGGCGGCCGTGCCAATTTACGCCTTCAATGTCTGGATGGGATCTAATGGCTATTAGTAAGGGCTCCAGGGCCAGTACGTACAACGGGGGGACAGAGGGCATCCCTGTCGGGTGCCGTTTGTAATGCGAAAGGGGTCTGATTTGAAGCCTGCTTGTAGTACCTGAGCCCTTGGGTGTGAATATAGGGCGAATACTTGTTGAATGAACTGTTGTGGGAATCCAAATGTCGATAAGACTTGTTTCAAGAAGGACCAACCTAGGCGGTCAAATGCTTTTTCAGCGTCCAGAGCTAACAGTAGCCCACCTTGGCCTGATCTTCTCAATTTTTCCATAATTAGGGACAGTTTTCGTGTATTGTCTAACCCCTGTCTCCCCATCACGAACCCTGTTTGGTCATCGTCTATGATTGAGGGCAGGATTTTACCCAGTCTGGAGGCCAGGATTTTTGCGTATATCTTAGCGTCTGTATTTAATAAGGAGATAGGTCTAAAAATTTTACATTGGTCCGGGGGTTTCCCAGGTTTTGGCAGGGTAACTATAGTTGCTAGTAGCATCTCAGGAGGGAGTTCTCCCGAGTCAGAAGCTGCTTGGAATATTTGGACAAGTTTAGGGCCTAATATGTCTGCCAAAGTTTTATAATACAGGTTTGGTAGGCCGTCTGCTCCTGGGGTTTTTCCTGGGGGGAGGTTCCTTATTGTTTGGAGTACTTCTGATAGAGTAATAGGTTGGAGTAATTGTTCTATTTGGTGGTGGTTTATTTTGGGGAGGGGTAGACGGGTTAGAAACTCTGTGATGTTACTGTCCTGGATGGGGGGGGTATCTGGTCTTTCGCCCAAATTATAGAGGCTGGAGTAATAGTTGGCGAACTCCTGAGTGATATCCATTGGGTTTTGTATTTTGTTACCTTCTGGGTCTTGAATATGCGCTATTTTGGTGGCTGCCAGCTTTGCTCTCAGCCTGTTAGCTAGGAGTTTGGTGGCTTTCCCGCTGTGGTGGTAGTGGGTTGCTTTGAGCTTGTGTAACATGTATGAGGTTTTGACCGCTTGTAATTCGGTGATTTTATCTAGCAGATTTTGGATTTGTAGTGCTAGGGCTCGAGAAGGGGCACCCTTATTTTGGGTAGTTAATTGTGTTAATTGCCGTTGGTATTCCATTAAGGTCGCTTGTCTATGCTTTTTAAGATATGAGGATTGTCTAATAAATAAACCGCGAACAACGGCCTTATGGGCCGACCAGGTGGTCGAGGCTGATGTTTCCCCACCTGAGTTTGTCTGGAAGTAATTGTTAAGGTCATTCTTTATTTGTTCCACGAAGTTACTGTCTTGTAGTAGGGACTCGTTTAGTCTCCAGTTCCCTCTACCTTTGAACTGATATTTATCATATAGATCCAGGGACACCGGGCCGTGGTCAGACCACGTAATGTCTCCCATTGTACATTTGGCTACTTGTGGTAATGTAGATTGGTCTACGTAGTAGGTATCTATGCGGGTGTAGGTGTTATGTACTTTGGAGTGGAAGGAGTAATCCCGTTCTCTTGGGTGGAGTATTCTCCAGCTATCATACAGGTTATGTAATGTGAGCAGTCTAGACAGTTTTTTGCCTGTGGATACTATATTTGCTCGTCTAGTGCCTCTTGGGAGTGCTGTGGAGTCTAAGTCCGGGGATATTATAAAGTTAAAATCCCCGCACATCAACAATCCCCCCTGTCTCACCTTATCTATCTCTTTGAGGATGAGTCTGAGGAATTGTTCTGAGCCAGTGTTGGGGAAATATACAGAAGCCAATGTATATTGGACATTATTGAAGAGACCCACTAGTATTACATATCTTCCCTGGGGGTCTATAGAGACTACTTTTTCTTGAAATGCTATGGATTTATGTATGAGAATAGAGACTCCCTTCGTCTTTTTATCAGAAGTAGCGTGGTATTGTGTTGGATAAATTTTTGTGTAGAGTGCAGGGGTACGGGTGTTGGTGAAGTGTGTTTCCTGGATACACGCGATGTCTATGTCCTCGTTTTTCAGATCTTGCAGTAGTAGCCTGCGTTTACCCGGGGAGTTCAATCCTTTTACATTATACATTATTAGTTTAACCATGGTTGTATATATAGGGAGGGGATGCTATGGAGCGTGAGCTTGGTTACTACTGGTGCTGCTGGGTCATTGTAGTATGTCAGTTTGGTAAGCCTGCGGCGGTTCTGCTGTGCCATACTTTGTGTTCGTGACTGGGGGAGAGAATGGGTAGGGTGAAAGTGGGTGGGGTAAAACTGGAAAAACTGGTGGGTGACACACCCAATTTGGCTCCGAGGAGTGGAGCCTCGAGACTCGCCTAATAGATAGGCCTGTCTAGTGGGGGTAGTGGTGATAAGGTTTTTACACATAGTAAGCCTCCACCTGAAACCAAAAGAGCATTTGAACATCAAATTGCAAAACTAACATGTCATGAACAACATTAAACTGATCTTAATAATTTTCTAAACACAGCCTCGCTATAAGGTGACATCGATGTTTCAAAATGTGCCTTCACAGTGGGTTATTCTCAATAAACTTCTAAACACAGCCTCGCTATAGGATGGCATCATGGCTAGTATGTGCCGTTATCTTGCCTGCGCCCCCGTGGGGGAATAGTAGAAAAGCTTATTGGGCAGCGCCGCATTCTAACCAGCAAGTACTGCTGCTTGTTGCAGGTCAGGTAGGTTGAAGTATAACAATAATTAACAAATACATTTTGGCTAAGTAAGCATTAAGCTATAGCCCTGTAACTTGAAAGTTCTAGCATTTTAACTTGCACAGTGGTTATGGAATAGTTACGCGTGTTCCAGGGGAAGGGCAGTCTTTCGTTTGACAGTCCATTCCAGTGACATCTTGGGCACTTTTGTTTTAGTTGGTTCTGTCGCCGGTTGGGGAAGCCCCCAATCTCTTAGTTTCTGGACGCCTTGCTTCAGGGTCGTGATGGCGTGTATGGCCCCTTGGTGGGAGATCAGAAGTTTGGCAGGGAATCCCCATCTGTAATTCAGGTCATGCTCCCGCAGGGTGGAGGTGATCGGCGCCATTGATTTCCGGAATTGGAGAGTGTCCGCTGATAAATCCGCGAAGATTTTGATGGAGTTGTATTCGTTCGGCATACCTGGGTTTCTGCTAGCCCGCATGATCTTATCTTTAGCGTGGAAGAAGTGTATTCTAGCGATTACATCTCTTTCTGCAGTTTGCGGCAGATGTTTCGGTCTGCGCAGCCTGTGCACCCTGTCGATTAATAGTTGATCCGGGTGTATTTCTGGTACTAGGCTCTGGAGCAGTTTTGAGAGATAATGTTGGAGCTCGGCGTTTGTAATTGTTTCTGGGATTCCTCTGAACCGCAGATTGTTCCGCCTTGCCCTATCCTCCATGTCAGCTAGCTTTAGCCTGTGTACTTCCAGAATGTCGTCCAATTCCTGGACTTTGTCTGCTAAGCTGTTATGTGCTTCTGCATGTTCGGCCATTTTGGACTCCACTTGAGCTGTGCGGTTTCCTATTTCATGTATGTCTCTCTGTAAATCAGCAGTTAGAGCCTGAATTTGCAGCTGTATGCTTTTCTGTATATTATCTGAAAATTCAGACATTAGGGCACGGATACCTCCCATCGTAGGTGGCTGGTCTTCTGTCCGCCGTGTGGGGGATGATTTGGGTGAGGGGGAGTTTTCCCGCGGTCCGAAGTCGCCGCCATCTTGCGCAGTCTCCTCTCCCTCGCGCTGCTTGGATGCCGCGAGTTTCGTGCCGAAAAAGGAGGCACGCTCTGCCTTCCCAGCTTTGTTTTTTGGGCGCTGGGACATGTTGTGTGCCTTCCCCAGGTGACCCGGGTATGTGTCGCTTATTATTCCGGTTGTTGTGTGCTCGTTTTGGAATCTGCGCCGGGAGCTGCTCCTACATGCGACCGTTCAGCTCCGGCGTCAGGCCACGCCCCCATTCACATGTATTTGCTATTGAGTGTATCTTTCCTGTTTTGGTCCCACAGACTATCAGTACTTAATCTCCTGCCCGCCAAGTGCTTGGTTTCAATACACTACATGGTTGGTGCCATTTTGTTGGAGTTGCCTTTCCAGCACAGGCTCGACTCTATTCTTGGGGCTATGGTCCTTAGCTACACTTATTGTGTGAGCTTCCCTACTACCCAATCTAGCTCCCTTTTTGTGTTATTCGGCTTTATGGCAGCCATATTGGATTTTATTTCGCCCACCCTTGACTTTATCCAACTGTTAATTTCAAATGTTGTATCCCTATTTAAGATCCTTTTATTCTGTAAACACTTTTGATAAAGCCAGTTAATGGTGAAGTGACTTTATAGGGATACTACAGAGCCCCAGTCCCTTGCACCCCTCCTCCCACAGCACAGAAGGGGTTAAACCTCTTCAATCACTTACCTGAATCTAGCACCAATGTCCATCGGGGCTGGGTCAGGCTTCGCCCACGCTCCTCCCCTCCGACGTTAGTCGCATTAGGATTCCCTATAGGAAAGCATTGTTTCATTGCTTTCCTATGAGGAATTGCTTGATGCTGGATGTCCTCATGCACAGTGTAAGGACATCCTGTGTCAGTTAGGTGACTTTTGGTCACCTAACCACCCAAAAGTCCCTCTAGTGGCTGTATAGTAGACAGCCACTAGAGCTGGTGTTATTCCTGAGAGGTAATTATTGCAGTTTCTCATTTAAGGGGATTGGGCCTGTAGCGGACTGTATTGGGCTGTCTCTAAATATACGTGTTACAATGTTATTTTCGCCTTATTTAATCTCTGTATACACTGTACTGTATGAAGCATTTGTCTGGTTGTTTGGTAAAACTCCTCCATTCGACATACGAACAAACTACAGAACAACCAGACCACCCCGGAGAGAAGTGTGGCTTCAGTTTACCTCCCCAGCCGTCTTTAGTGCCAATTAAGGGAAAAAGATACGAACGAACTGTTGTATTCCCTGTATGGCCACCATTCGGCATGCAAACACGTGGCGGCGGCCATCTTCACATTCGAACGCCCAGCGGTGTTTGGTCGTTGAGTGTCTGGAACCCAAATCGGAAACTCGACTACACGAACACCGCTGAAACCTCCAGAGTTCCATAACTGTCAAACAAAACACACGAACGGCCCGACGTTCAGCTAAATGAATCCCACGAACAAGGGGATTCATACGAATGCCAGCTCAGCCCTGGATGCTAAGGATTTTCATGACTTTTACCCCATGAACAAAGACCGACCGCAAGGCCAAAATGCATGGAACTGATTTTGGCTATTGCCTCATGTGCGGTCGGTCAAACGAATACATCCATCTAACTCCCGAACCCCTGGTCCGATCTGGGTGATTTTTGAGTATGTTGCTCACCCAGATCAGGGCTATCCGGGGATACCAAAGGGTATATCTTGTATATTTGGGTTATATCCAGAAACCGGGGGAAAGTGTGTACTAAATAAGTAGATTATGTGTCATACTGAGAAGAGGAGGTGTGTGGGTTGTAACTTGTGTAGTATTGGTAACTGTACAAATTACTGTGGGTGTCTCCCTTCCATGGGAGAAATGCATAAATTCAGGGTATGTGGGATTAAACATCAGTTCTGCTCCTGATACTGTGTGTCGTCCAGTTATTGGGAATCGTGATGGGATATTACTGGATTATTTTATTTATTATTAATGCTTTTTATCCTGGGTTAACTTCTTGTTCCTGCATTACTGTTTGATACCAGGGAAAAAGTCTATGCGAAACTAGTGCTCCGCTACATTGGTGGTAACGGCGGGATCCAGAATCCACAATGGACAAGCACCAGGAAAGACAGCAATACAAATGGATTACGGATGGAGATTGATTATTCCACACTAAAGTGGTCCACGTTAAAGGATCTCCTAGAAGCAAGAGGTATTCTAGCCAGCAACAAGAAAAAGGCTGTTCTTGTTACAGAAGTGATGGCGGAATACAGAATGGATGGCGGTTCGGTTCCCGAACGGAGCGGTTCGGCGGACGAACAAGAACAATCAGAGTTCCAAAGGCAGCTACAATTTAGGCTGTCATTCCATGGGGGAAACCCACCGGTAGATATAATCTCCAGAACAATGACCGAAGTGCAGGAGTTTATTTTACAACAAAGGAACCCGCAAAACCCAGAAAGAGGACCATGATACAGGAGGGTAAGCCCAAAATACCCTACCAGGCTTTTAAAACTTATGTAGAGGAAGACATAGACACATTCCTCCAAGACTTTGAAAGACTGTGTGCCCTACATAAGATCGGTTCAGAGGATTGGGTTCCCAACTACAGTCGGGTTAAAGAAATCATACTGGCCCGAAATGCTATCACACTGGAGGCGTACCAGAGGCAGTTTAGGAAGCTGAAAAAGGCAGAGGAAGACTCGCACACTGAATGGGCCTGCCGACTGCACCGGGCAGCCCTACGATGGGTACAAGCCAACAAAGCGCGGTCCATATAGGACCTGTTACAAGTTATATTGTTGAGCAGTTTTTCTACGGAGTTTCAGTAGACGTTCAGGAGTGGGTAAGGGACCACAACCCCACGTCCCTCACCAAAACATCCAGAAAAGCAGACAATTATATGGATGCACATAGGCAACAGAAACCTGTGCCAGCCAAGACTGTAATCAGACCTAGTGGGGGGGACTACCTACCCCACCAGCTCAGCAACACTCCTTGGTAGCTTCCACCACCAACACCAGCCACCTCACAGCAGCAGTTCCATCAACCCAACACTGTACAGTACCACCAGTGCCAAAAATGGGGCCACTACAAATGAGACTGCCCTCAACTGCGAGACAGAAACACATGGATGCGACCCGGTTCACCACCACCATCTCGAGCGGCGGTGCATAACTACCAAACAGAGACACCAGCATCATATGCAGCAGCAGTACAACCCCCAGTAGTCAAACAATGGGAAGTACTATATGAGGCTGACTCACTCCAAGCGGATGCTGATAACCGCCAACACCACCGGCAGGTCGTCCATCTAGAGGGGAAAGCAGCCCAAGGGCTCCGTGACTCGGGAGCCACTATAACTCTAGTAAAAAGTTACCTCGTCCGGGATGGAGCCAGGACAAACAGAACAGTGGCCGTTAGGGTAGCCGGGGGAGCAGTGTACCGGCTACCCACAGCAAGGGTACACTTGAATTAGGGAGCACGGTCAGGACAAGTGGAGGTGCCGCAGTTACTGGCAGAGGTTTTGTTGGGGAATTATCTGGGGAAGCTCACATCTGCTTTTGAGCCCCGGATCCCCGCTACTGGAGAAGCACATCCCATTGTCACACGTCAACAGGCCTGCACCCAGAACCACAACTCACACCCGGAGTTTAAGGTAAGAGAGCCTTCCCCTTCCTTGGAATTTGGGGCAGAGGTGAGCACTGACGCCACATTACAGGTGTATCAGGATAAAGTCAATGCTGACCAACCCAGGGGGAGGGAGAGAGATTTATATGGGACAAAAGTCTGCTATACAGAGTCAGAGAAAAGCGTAGAAGGGTCAGACCCGATTATTAGTAGGCAGCTGGTAGTACCACAGCGGTACCAATCGCACCCGGTTCAGTCTGACCCAGAGTTTCTTCTGGCCAGGGATAAGTCAGGAAGTCAGGAGGTATTGCAGTACTTGTGACACATGTCAGAGAGTAGGGAAGAGGGGGGGACCGCCGGAAAGCAAAGTTACACCCGTTACCCATAATCGAGGAGCCATTCAGCAGAATAGCGGTAGACCTAGTAGGCCCTTTTCAGAAGCCTAGTCCCTCTGGCAAGAAATATATTTTGACAGTGGTGGACTATGCTACCAGGTACCCCGAGGCAGTGGTGCTGAACAACATCCACGCAGAAACAGTGGCCGAGGCCCTCATGCGGATTTTCTTCCCGATGGAGTTACCCAGGGAGATAATCTCGGATCAGGGTACTCAGTTTACCGCGGAGGTCACCCCCAGACCAATGGGCTCTGCAAAAGGTTCAATGGCACATTGAAAGA
This sequence comes from Pelobates cultripes, assembly GCA_933207985.1. Lineage (NCBI taxonomy): Eukaryota > Metazoa > Chordata > Amphibia > Anura > Pelobatidae > Pelobates > Pelobates cultripes. Next base: position 120,856,567 of record OW240915.1, read on the forward strand.
AATGCTCCCAACCTTTGCCGAGACCCATCGGGACTGGGAGCGGTTCCTTCCTCACCTACTCTTTGATTACCGAGAGGTGCCACAGGAATCCACAGGGTTCTCCCTGTTCAAACTGTTATTTGGGAGGGGAGTAAGAGGCCCGCTAGATCTTATTAAAGAGCACTGGGAGGGAGACCGGAACACAGACGGTACCCCCATCATACCATATGTCTTGGCATTCAGTGAACACCTAGAAGAATTAACTAGGTCAGTACGGGAAAACCTTCAGGCGGCTCACTCGCCAGCACACATGGTATGATCGGGTCACCAGGGACCGTAGCTTCCAGGTCGGGTGGAAAGTTTTCATTTTAAAACCTGTTCGACATGTTAAGTTACAGGCCTCCTGGCAGGGCCCTTATAAAGTGTTGGAACAGCGATGTGACACCACATATATAATTGGCCCCTGTCCAGGGGCCGGAGGGCGATGCATGCTCCATGTTACATAGTTACATAGCTGAAAAGAGACTTGCGTCCATCAAGTTCAGCCTTCCTCACATATGTTTTTGCTGTTGATCCAAAAGAAGGCAAAAAACCTAGTCTGGAACATGATCATGTGAACATGATGAAGCCCTACCAGGAACGCTCCGAGGAGGTGACTGCTATCTGCGCACCCACCTCTGACGAGTTTGACAGTCAGACCTTCTGGGGGATGGAAAGTTGTCTGGGGACCTAGAGGGGCCGGTTAAGCCCACAGGAGCATATCGAGGTACAACAGCTGTTAAGGGAGAAGCAAAAGACCTTCTCTAATGTACCGGGTTACACTTCTCTGGCCACTCACCGATAGAGACCCCCAGGTCAACTCCCACTGCGCCAGACTCCCTACCGCATACCTAGGGCGGTAGGGGAGAACATGCATAAGGAGATCGACGAGATGTTCCAACTGGGGGTGATTGAGCCCTCGGACAGCCCTTGGGCCTCCCTGCTTCTGCGTGGACTACCGGAGGTTAAATGAGAAGACAGTGTCCGACGCCTATCCTATGCCCCCGGATAGACGAACTACTGGACCGGATGGCCAGGGGCCAATATCTCACTACCATTGACCTCTGTAAGGGGTATTGGCATATTCCCTTGGCCCCGGACACCATCCCTAAGTCAGCCTTTGTCACCCCATTCGGCTTATACCAATTTAAGGTAATGCCGTTTGGGATGAAAAACGCTCCGGCTACTTTTCAGTGGATGGTGGACTGACTCCTAGATGGGTTCCAGGAATACACTTGCACTTACTTAGATGCAAGTGCAAGTGTAGCGATACCTGGCAGGAGCACCTGGCCCATAAACGAGTGGTTCTAGACAGGATCAGAGAAGCCGGCTTAACGCTGAAGCCTGCCAAATGTAGTATAGGGATGGCCGAGGTTCAGTACCTTGGACATCGGGTAGGCTGTGGGAAGCAAAAACCATAGCCAGCAAAGGTAGAGGCCGTAGCCCAGTGGCCAACCCCCCAGAACGAAGACCCAGGTACTAGTGTTTCTAGGAACGGCAGGGTATTATAGAAAGTTTGTGCCCAATTATGATCTTACCCATAAAAATCTTCCCTGCCAAGTAACCTGGACCCTAGAGTGTGAGCAGGCTCCCAACTAAACGTTTTCTTGTTCACATAGACGCTTCTATGTTTGGATTGGGGGCAATACTGAGCCAAGTCGAGGCCGATGGCGGAGAACACCCAGTGGCTTACATCAGTCGGAAGCTATTACCTAGAGAAGTAAGCTACGCCGCTGTTACAAATGGCCTTTTGTTACTTTTTTTTCCAGTGACAAAATGCCCTGCTTCCCGGTATTATGGAGAAGCCTTATCGCCAGCCTCCTTCCCCATGACTATGGACCAAGGGTGTATGGCCCTTTAAGACAGTCGGTGGGCATATTGGGGCTTAGGGACTTTTATGGAACTGGTGCTGGTCCTTTAAGCACATTTTTGGGACAGAGAAAATTGAGACACTGCCCCTTGAAGCCAGTGTCTCCAAATTAGTTTAAAACCCTTTGTTCCTGGCTATTTCCCACTTGGTTCAGTAAATGGGGCTTACTGAACCAAGTACCACACAGGCGGACTACCCAGAAGTGGAAGTGTGCAGGCAATTTACCTTCCAGGTTGTGGGATTGCTGTAGGTAATTTGCCGAACACTGGGTGGCCGCAGTTCGTGCAAATGAGCATGTGGTGGCGGCCATCTTTGTTTATTCAAACGAGGTCAGCGGTATGTGTAGCCAAATCCATGGATCTGAAATCGGCTATACATTTCTGCGAACACCGCTGACCTGTACCTTCTCCCATACTGAACTTTCAGCCACAGAGACTAAGTCCTGTTCAGCGATGGGACTTAGACATTTTTTTTCAGCCTGAAATAGACCGACCACAGCCAAAATCTATGGAACTGTTTTGGGCATGAAAATGTGCCTGTCTAACTTTTGATCTACTGAATGGATTTTTAGGATTTTTGAGTATGTTTATATTTAAAGAATGCTGATTAATAATATGTGGTGTTTATGAAGATTGGATGTATGATTTTAAAGTTATAGTACATGTATAAAAACTGTATTTTTCCTGCCTGTGATAATTATGTTAGCCCATTGTGTACCATAATTATATCACAGGCAGAGGGGAGGATTTTTGTGTGTAATTGTTGGGAGTGTTTTCTGTAATGTACGTGTGTTATTGGTTGTTCTGTAAAACCCTGTGGGTGGTCCTATGTAAGGAAAACCTGCATAAAAGAAGGCCCTTTGTTGCCAATTAAACAGAATGACTTGACCCTCTAACTTGCAGCCTTGACTCATGTTTGTAGGGGACAGCTATAATCACTACAGGGATTGCTATGCTCTTCATACTCCCTTAGCTACTGAGCTCTTGTAAGAGCTCTTGTTCCTGATCCTGCTTCGCTCTACAGAAGGAAGAGCTTCACCTACTGGTACCTGGAGCCTGGTCGTAGGTCCAGGGTGGATGGCATCCTAGCCCAGCAGTGGCGGTTCGTGGAGTCTGCAATGCTTATAGAGTCTTCGGTGCTGATGGTCCTTTGGTGAGCGCTAGGAGCATTTCTACGGTCAAACTTCCAGCCAGCCTGGAGGCAACCGTAACAGCCGCCATCGAGAAGGATTGCCTGGCTGTGGTATGGGCCCTGAAGAAGTTTCAACCCAACTTGTATGGACAGCTCTTTTCTTTGTTCACGGATCACAACCCGTTGGTATGGCTAAACCGGGTGGCTGGGGACAATGCCAGGCTGCTGCACTGGAGTTTGGCGCTGCAGCTGTTTGATTTCAACATCCAGTACCGCCCAGGGAAACAGAACGGAAACGCTGACGGGTTGTCTAGACAAACAGACATGGAAAAATGATCCGTAAGCAACCACGGACATCCCCAAGCCAATTTGTGTTGGATCAGACTGTGTATGCCAGCTTGTGGGCAAGGGGGAGCAGTGTAGCGTACTGTATTGGGCTGTCTCTAAATATTTGTGTTACAATGTTATTTTCGCCTTATTTAATCTCTGTATACACTGTACTCTAGAAAAAGTGCAGAGGCGGGCTACAAAATTAATAAAAGGAATGGAACATATCAGCTGTGAAGAAAGGTTTTAAACCTGTTTGGTTTAGAAAAACGTCGCCTGAGAGGGGATATGATAACATTATACAAATATATTCAGGGCCAATACAAACCATTGTGTGGAAATCTATTCATATACCGGCCTTTACATAGAACATGAGGTCATGCGTTTAGACTGGAAGAAAGAAGATTTCTTCTAAGGCAAAGGAAATGTTTTTTTACTGTAAGAACAATAAGGATGGAATTCTCAGCCTGAAGAAGGTTTTATCAGAGTCCATACAGATGTTCAAACAGCTACTAGATGCATACTTGCAAAAACAGAATATTCAAGGATATAATCTTTCAATGTAGGGTAATAACTACTTGATCCAAGGATAAATCTGACTGCCATTCTGGGGTCAAGAAATAATTTTTTTCCTAGCTTGTTGCAAAATTGGAAGTGCTTCAAACTGGTTTTTTTTGCCTACTTTTGGATCAACGGCAAAAAACAAACGTGAGGAAGGCTGAACTTGATGGACGCAAGTCTCTTTTCATCGATGTAACTATGTAACTATGTACTGTATGAAGCATTTGTAGCTGTCTTTAGTGCCAATTAAGTGAAAAAGATACGACTGCACTGTTGTATACCCTGTATGGCCGCTGTGACAAAGTGCCCTTCGCTACTTCTACCTGGAGAGGACTAATGGCTAGCCTCTTGCCTCATGACTATGGCCCCTCTCATCAGCCCATGCTGTAACTTTAAACCCATGACAATTTGACTGTGGTTGTGGGATCTAAGCGCTCTTCTGATATATTGAGTTACAGAGGAGATCTGGTATACAGCCCAAGACCGAGAGCAGACATACATAGACACATGGGCACGGAGGCATTTCGGACCATGTATCTGACCATGGGGGGAGGAACTGACAATCCCCAGTAGGAGACACCAGGAGACTAACGGGACGACCCACACCCGCTTCCTAAGCACAGTACCCCACTCCCATACCCCACCCCACCCCTTTACCCCCTGTCAGGTCTGGGTGGAGCGTGGGCTCGGGGGTCCGGGGTGCAGCACAGAGGCTGTACTGGGGCGCTATGAGACCCGCTATGACACCCGTGTAACAACAAGCCCAGTATGACTGCAAAAGACAAATGGATTATACAGCCGTTCGGTGTTTTTGTAAGCATTCACCATGCGAATGCTTACCTGCCTTAACAGGCCACCCTGACTGCTAATTATGGCCAATTTACCTCCCTGGTTGATGGGCACTTTATTCTAATCAACCGCACGAACGCTATGGGAACTGTAAGCTCAGCCACCATTTCGGGACATACACGTGTTCGCGGCCATTTTAACTCCCGAACAGCGGTGTTTGCCGATGAATGTCTGGAACTAAAATCGGACACTCAAACAGGCGAACACCGCTGAGACCTCCATACCTTCGGGAAAACATCACCAAAACTACCGAACGACAGGGCGTTCAGTAGAAAGAATTAACAGCAGATGGGGATTTCAGCGAACCCAGGATGGTATACGGATGGCCGGCCGTTCTGGAGTTTTTACCCACGTTCTTAGACCGATTGCAGGGCCAGCATTCATGGAACTGTTTTCGGTAACTGTGCCCGTGCGGTTGGTCAAATCTTCTAAGTCCCATATCTCCTGAACGGCTGAACCGATTAAGCTGATTTTTTCATATGTTGGTACCTGAAAGCATTTGGGGTACATCCAAACTTTGGGGAAAAACTGTTCTTTTTTAATTATGTTATGTAGTTATCTGAGGGGAGGGAATTTACCGAATGTATATTGTATGGATTGGTTGTACTGCTAATTATGTGGGTGTCTCCCTTGCATGGGCAGAATCCCATAAAAGCAGAGTGTGTGTCATTAAACCTCAGTTCTTCTTGACCCTTCAAAATGTAGCCTCGTCTCGTTCTTGAAAGGGGAATCTCTGCAGCTTAATCACTTAGCTCTTTTCAGAGCTGCACCTGGCTTCCACTCTTGATCCAGCAGAAGGGAATAGGCGACTCTCTCACTACACAGCGACTGCCGGGAAGAAAAGGACATCCCTAACGGCTGGTACCCTCTCTACACCAGGGTAGCTGTTACAACCCGTCAGGCCCAAAACGGCCAATGGCCACACGAGTAAAGGGAGTGGAAGCTCATCAGTTTCGTGAGCTACAAAGTTTATTAGTTTAGAAGGAATCGCAGGATGCCCTTAGGTTATCCCCACCAACACCATATGTAGCGCTGGGCAGAGCCCAATTGTACTAGAGTAGGTGGACAATACCTCACTATACCGCCATTCAGGATACTAGACACGATGTCACAAGGGGTCTGCGTGTCCTGAAGGGACCCTACAAATTAGGAGGCCTACATGTCTTACTTTTGCCTAGTGGCTACAGGGTGAGCACTGGGGAACAGAAGAAAACCCGTGGGGAGATACAAACCTACCCAATGTAGAAATGGTACCCATCAGACTTAAAAGAGTACTATTCACAACTATGTACTACCAGACCTGCGAGTCCACTATACACATGCCATTTTTTCGATAATGCGACCTGTGAGTCGCTAATGCACGTCTGACAGACTGTACCTTACGATGTATAAGTGACTACAAGTATACAAAGGGACCTGCGAGTCCACGTTAATACGTTCTTTTTTTTATGTTGGGGGGAGAAAAAAATGTTCAATAAAAACATATTCACAAAACACAAAATCCTGACTATTTGCAGGATTTCGAAAGGGTTTGCTGTGCCAGCTACACGACATCAGCCCAGCAGATCAGATACCCCTGCTGGCCAGTAGACTAACAGGCCACGCAGCGGAGGCATACCGGGCCATTCCAGACGAGGACAGCAGGGACTATTCCAAAGTTAAACAAGCCATCCTAGCTCGGTATGCTATTACTTCGGAGGCATACCGACTAAAATTCTGGGACATTAAAAAGCAAGCCAAAGATTCCCATACAGAGTGGGCGCATCGTCTGCAGCGAGCCGCAAAGGGATGGAAAGCAGCAACACAAAACACCACCCTAGAAGATCTGTTACAATTGAGTTGAGGGTCAAAACAAACTAACTTTACTGGAACACAAACATGGCAATTTATGCAATTTCTCAGGTCCAAGGACAGCCCCCTATGGACCTGATGGAATACAGGTACTGTACAAAAAGGTAACCAATCACAATACAATGTATCATTTGAATTAGTGCCCGCCCAGCTTGGAGATAATGAGGCCAACGGTTATAAAATCTAATTATCTCCAAGCGCACAAAAGACCACGTTTTATTATGTCCTATAAAACCGTATAAAAATACATAACTTTAACATTTTGGGGAGAAAACGGTTAATTCTACCATTCATTCGATAGCTCGGGTTTGGGCACATTAAGTATACAAATTGCGCCCAGACCCCGCGAACGGAATGGGCAATTTCGTATAAAGTCTGGTTCAGCACTTTGGTCATTAGTCCCTGATGGCGGCCATATTTTTAGGCGGTTCAATAGGCAGCGGGACCTCGACTCCAAACTTTTGGAACGGAAATCGGATACATACATTAGTACTGCCAACAGGGTTTTACATAGTCCTTACCATTATCGTAGGGGTCTGTATGCAAGGGGTTGGGGTGCAACAGTAGCGAGATGTGGTAACAATAAAAAGTCATATCGAGTCTTTGTAACAACTTCTGTGGCTGGTAAAAAATTTGAAAGGTTATTAAGGGATAATATCCAAGAATTCCTTGAGAAGAACATGGTCATCAGCAAAAATCAGCACGGTTTTATGAAGCACAGGTCATTTCAAACTAACTTGATTGTGTTCTACAAAGAAGTAAGTAGAAGTATAGATCAGGGTGTTGCAGTGGATGTGATCTATTTGGATTTTGCCAAGGCATTTGATACAGTTCCACACAATAGATTAGTGTTCAAACTCAAGGAAATCGGTCTAGATGAAAATGTTTGTTCTTGGGTAGAACATTGGCTTAAAAACAGAGTACAAAGAGTTGTCATTAATGGTAAATTTTCAAGCTGGACAGAGGTGGCAAGTGGTGTCCCTCGGGGGTCTGTTCTGGGACCCCTTCTATTTAACATGTTTATAAATGATCTTGAAGACAGTATTGAAAGTCATGTTTCAGTGTTTGCAGATGACACAAAACTTTGTAAAATAATACAATGTGAGCAAGATATTACTTTGCTGCAGAGGGATTTAGATAGACTGGTGGACTGGGCACTCAAATGGCAGATGAAATTTAATGTTGAAAAATGCAAAGTTATGCACTTCGGCGTAAAGAATACACAAGCAACGTATACCCTTAATGGAAGCGAATTAGGGATAACAACACATGAAAAGGACTTGGGAATTGTTATAGACCACAAACTATGCAACAATGTGCAATGTCAATCAGCAGGTGCCAAGGCCAGTAAGGTATTGTCATGCATGAAAAAGGGCATTCATTCTCGGGACGAGAATATCATTTTGCCTCTTTATAAATCACTGGTAAGACCACATATTGAATATGCTGTGCAATTTTGGAATGGAACATATCCGCTATGAAGAAAGGTTAACAAATTTAAACCTATTTAGTTTAGAAAAACGTCGCCTGAGAGGGGATATGATAACATTATACAAATATATTCGGGGCCAATACAAACCATTGTGTGGAAATCTATTCACAAACCGGACTTTACATAGGACATGAGGAAATGCGTTTAGACTGGAAGAAAGAAGATTTTGTCTAAGGCAAAGGAAAGGTTTTTTTTACTGTAAGAACAATCAGGATGTGGAATTCTTTGCCTGAAGAAGTGGTTTTATCAGAGTCCATACAGATGTTCAAACAGCTGCTAGATGCATACTTGCAAAAACAGAATATTCAAGGATATAATCTTTCAATGTATGGTAATAACTGGGGGATTCATCTTACTAGTTCTCACAGTAAAAATAACATTAGCTTTCTGGATTTGGATATCTATATAGAAGGAGGGAGTATAAAAACTAGAAACTATTTTAAAAAAGTTGATGCAAATAGTTATGTGCTATATAATAGTGGCCACTATTCCCCTTGGTTAGACAATATTCCAAAAGGACAACTACAACGTCTGAGAAGGAATTGTACAGAAATAGATGTTTTTAAAGATCAAGCAAGTATCCTTATGGATAAATTTACGGAAAAGAAATATCCAAAAAATATATTAAATAGAGCATATGAGGAAGTAATTACACTTGATCAGGAAGATTTAATTGTGGGACAAAAGAACAGATTGACTGAAGAAAAAGATATAAAGATGCCCCTAGTATTTGATTTTAATAGTGATTCTAGAAAAATTAGATCCATAATCAATAGGCATTGGCCTTTATTAAAGAAAGACAAAGATTTGGAAAAATTTTTACCAGAGAGACCTTTTATCACTTTTAGAGGTGCCCCAAATTTTAAAAGACTCCTTACCTTTAATCATCCTAGAAAAGAAGTTAGAACAACGTTTTTAAATAATAAAAGCGTTTTTTATTCATGTAGAAAGTGTATGGGCTGTAAATGCAGTAAAAATAGAACTTTAAAAGGAATAAGCAAATTTAAAGCAAGAGAAAAAGAAGAGGAATTTGTTATAAAAGATTTTATTACTTGCTGCAGTAAAAATGTTGTTTATTTGCTGATTTGCCCATGTGGGTTACAATACGTGGGTCGAACAATACGTCCCCTTCACAAACGTATTTATGAGCATGTATATAATATAAAACGTGGCTTTGAGCAACACAGTGTGTCAGCCCATTTTAATAAATACCATAAAAGGGATCCAAATGGGTTAATTTTTTTAGGAATTCAAATAGTTAATAAATCTTGAAGAGGAGGAGATCATATAAATGCAA
>OW240915.1:120866062-120878219 GCA_933207985.1 Pelobates cultripes
CACATTAGATTGCACGCGCAGTGCCCCAAATTTGTTGTGATCTGTGAGTAAGGTAAACGGTTGTCCTTACAAGTAGGTTGCAGCTTTTTGAGGGCCCACACCACCGCTATGCACTCCTTTTCAATGGCAGTGAATATACTTCGCTGTGCAAAAGTTTACGGCTTAGATAAGCCCCGGGTTGCTAGCCACCATCTGCTCCGACTTGGCTCAATGCTGCTCCCAATCCAAGCATAGAAGCGTCTGTATGGCCGAGAAAGTGTTTAGTTGGATCAGGAGAAGAAAGTACAGGTGATTTAATGAGCGCCGTCTTGGGCTGTTGGAAGGCCTGTTCACATTCTGGGGCCCATACTACTATCTTGGGGAGGTTTTTACACGTTCCTATATGGCACTTACTGGGCTTTAGGGTCAGTCGGACTCCCTAATCCGGTCTATTACGGCTCCTATGTGGGTCAGGTGTTCGGGCCAGGAGCTGCTAAAAATGTCTATACCATCCAAGTAGGTGTGTATCCGGTGTGTATCAGGGATCCTTAGGACGGGTGTCAATGTATCTGCCAGGCGATTATGTTGGGGTAACATTCCCTATTCTGATCTGTGTCAGGAGGTGTGTATCAGGGGGCCACGAGGACAGGTGTCAATCCATATCTGCCAAGCCAAGTGACCCTATGTAGGAGGAATAGTCCCTATTCTGCTCTGTGTCAGTGTGTATCAGGGATCCCTAGGACAGGTGTCAATCCATATCTGCCAAGTGACCCTATGTAGGAGGAACAGTCCCTATTCTGCTCTGTGTCAGTGTGTATCAGGGATCCCTAGGACAGGTGTCAATCCATATCTGCCAAGTGACCCCATGTAAAAAAGGCCTGATGAGATGAGCTGCCTTGGGCTAAAAATGGTCCACACGCTGCTGTATTTTAGCTCTGAATGCCTGTTGACTTGTGTGACTTATCCGCCACCAACTTGGGTTCAAGCCACCAGTGTGTACTTTATAAATGGCTTTATAAAGCAGTGTGTACTTTATAAATGGCTCCACCTGCCACCCGTACAGCAACACAGTCTCCAGTTAGGAGGACCAACCAAGCATCTTCTTCCATCTGCCTGTTACAAAAATTACTGCCGTGTACACGACCACTGATAGGAGACGCGGAAGGTATTAAACTGATAAAAATAGTACTAAACACACCACTCCTATCTGGTGTCACATTAGCTTGACCGCGCAGTGCCCCAAATTTGCAGTAAGAGGACTGACCAAGCCTCTTCTTCCATCTCCTTGTTACAAAAATCAATGCCGTGTACACGTCCACTGATAGGAGACGCGGAAGGTATTAAACTGATAAAAATAGTACTAAACACACCACTCCTATCTGGTGTCACATTGGCTTGACCGCGCAGTGCCCCAAATTTGCAGTAAGAGGACCGACCAAGCCTCTTCTTCCATCTCCCTGTTACAAAAATCAATGCCGTGTACACGCCCACTGATAGGAGACGCGGAAGGTATTAAACTGATCAGAACAATACTAAACACACCACTCCTTTTTTTTGGTGAGGCTTTACAGGACAGAGTGCTTCTCCACGGGACATGTTAACTCACGGGCAGCTGGCTCATCAAGGAACCACAGCAGCTTTCCATGTACAGGTAAGACACGTGCAGCCGGTAAGGGTTCAGGCTCTTCTTCCTGGAGGATACGCTGCAAGCCTGTTGAACGAGGTGACCTTGCTCGGGTCCCAGGTGTACGGTTCCTAAAATGGCTGCCATACACGTCCACTGATAGAGACGCCGGAAGGTATTAAACTGATCAGAACAATACTAAAACACACCACAAATAAGGTTTCTCTCCTGTATGGCTCCTCAAATGATGCTTAAGATTAGAAGCGGCTGAAAAGCATTTCTCACACTCCGAACAAAAATATATATTTTTAACATTCTCTCCACTTTGAACGAAATGACGTTTGGGAAGAGATTAACATAATTAAACACAGGCAGTAAAAATACAGTTTTTAGCCATACACTGTAACTTTAAAACTACACATCCCATCTTCATAATTACATATTTGGAATCAGCACACTTAAAACATAAACATAACCAAAAATCAGCCAAATCCATCCAGGGGTTAAAAAGTTAGCTGGAGGTCCCTTTATGACCGACTGCAAGCACATTTTCCTGCCCAAAACAGTTCCATAGATTTGGGCTGTGAGGTCGGTCTATTTCAGGCTGAAAAAACGACTAAGTCCCATCGCGAATGGGACTTAGTCTCTGCAGCTGAAATAAGGCTGAAAAAAACGGCTGAAAAAAAGACTAAGTCCCATCGCCGAATGGGACTTAGTCTCTGCAGCTGAAATAAGGCTGAAAAAAACGGCTGAAAAAAAGACTAAGTCCCATCGCCGAATTCGTTTCGGGCCTATTCGTTTCGGGAGGGGTAGTTATCGAGGTGGTACGCCACTGATAGCACCATACATAACGTCACCCTTACTGGATCGAATTTTTAGGATTCTCTAAGGGTTATGACTGGGTCTTGCGGGTTAGTAGGCCCAGTCGTGGCCGTTCCCTACATCCTTTTATTGTGCCCTTCGAGTTAGTTTGTGTCGACGTTAGGGTGGCGTAATGTGGTTATTGCCCAGGGTATGGGTAGATTTAAACCCCAGCATGGGATGTCATCAACATTTAAATTAACATATTAACATAATACAATATAGAAAACAAAATAACACTTGCTAGTCCTTGGGAGGTCAGCGATCTTCCTCTCTTTGCGCCGCTTGTCGTTGCCTTTGTGGGCGCCAATCAGCCCCTGGTGCCGTGCTTGAGCTTGCGTGGTGTAGGTTCTGGGCTAGGCCCCATTTGTGCAGGAGATCTAGGCCTTCCGCTGGGGTTGATGCTGTGGTGAGTTTTCCTCCTTTCGTGATGAGGAGTTTCGCCGGGTAGCTCCATCTATAGGGGATGTTGTGGTGCCTTAGTACCTCAGCCACTGATTTGAACGATCTTCTGCGTCTAAGTGTATCTGCTGAGAGGTCTGTGAATAGGAGGATATCTTTGTACTTGTCTGGTAAATCTTTTTTTGCTCTATGGGCGCGAAGTATCTGGTCTTTTACGTGAAAGTAATGGAGCTTCATGAGCACGTCCCTTGGCGTGGCAGTCGGTAGGTGTTGTGGTTTGGGGATTCGGTGTATTCGATCTAATAGGAGCATGTCTGTTGGTATGTCTGGTAAGACATGTCGGAAGAATTCCACCGTGAAGGCCGTTAAGTCTTGCGTTCCCACCTCCTCTGGCACTCCCCGCAGTCTGATGTTGTGTCGGCGGGATCTGTCCTCTACATCTGTAAGCTTGGCCTCATGTAGGGATAGTCTTTTTTCCATTTCGCTCAGTCGGTTGTCAATCGCCGTGTGTGCTGTGTCAATATCCTCTATCTGTCCCTCCAGTTGGGATGTCCTTGCTTCTATGACAGTAATATCTGTCTTTATGTCAGCAAGTGCAGATGTGATTGTTACTTGCATTTTGGAGACTGCTGCATCAAGCATTTTCTGCAGTAGATGAGTAGTTAGCAGGGTGTCCGTTCTGTAATCTTGTGCGCCCATGTGGTCGGCATCAGGATCAGACTCGACGCCATCTTGGGTGTGAGTATCGGTGTGCTTGTGTTGCGGCGTTCTGGCCGCGAAGAAAGCCACTTTGTCTTTGGTTTCTGCAGCTTTTTTAGTGCGGTGTTGAGACATCGTGTTGGTGTGTCTGGTGTCCGGGAATCTGCCTAATTGTAAGTTTTTAGCCGCTTTCAGGAGCCCAAAACTGCGGAGCTCTTTCAATGTGCTGCCATCTCCGTTCGACGTCCGGCCACGCCCCCACTATTATGTAATGTTTTAAAGTGCAAGGACATATTGTGTTTCTCATAACCTTTTTTGATATTCCTCACATGTTCATTGATGCGTACATGTAGGGCACGTTTTGTCCTCCCCACATAGTACAGACCACATGGACACTGTAAGATATAAATTACTTTTTTAGAAAAACATGTAGTCTTTGTTTTTAATTTATATTCTTTTTTATTTTGAGGATTTTCAAAGGATGTAAGGTGCCTCCTATCAGTTTTAGTATTTCTGCAAGCCAAACATTGACCGCACCCAAAAAAAACCTTGTTTTTGGAAAAACTGAGTTGTTTTTTTTCTTTTATATAATTATTTGTTAAAAAACTTTTTAAATTTGGAGCACCTCTATATAGAATTCTAGATTGGTCAGGTAGTATGCCATGTAGTTTGGGATCATTCTTTAAAATAGGCCAATGCTTTCTCATTATTTTTCTTATTCTGTTATTATTTTGATTAAAATCACAAATAAAAGAAATCTCTTTCATCAACTTTCATCTTTCTTAGGTTTATATTCTAGAAGAGTTTGTCGATCTTTCTCTTCTACTTCTTTCATAGTATTTTGTAATGTTGTGTTTTCGTACCCTTTTTCTACAAATTGATTCTTAATTCTATAACCTTGACTTTTAAAAGTATCTATATCTGTACAATTTCTCCGGACTCTTAAAAATTGTGATCTTGGGATATTTTTCAGCCAGGGGGAAAAATGGCAGCTTTTAAGACTAATGTAATTGTTTACGTCAACTTTTTTTAAAAATGTTTTGGTTTTTAGTACGTTATTTTCTACATAAATAGTTAAATCTAGAAAATTTACCTTTTCTCTACTATATTCTGTGGTGAGAACTATTCCCCATTGGTTGTTGTTTAAAAAGCAGAGAAAATTTTGTAGTTCCTCTATCGTTCCTTTCCAGATAAATAAAATATCATCTATGTATCGCTTATAGGTGACAAGGTTCGCGCTCCAGCTAGGGTCTTCCAAGATGTAATTGTGTTCCCAAAACGCCATAAATAAATTAGCGTAACTGGGCGCGAACCATGTCCCCATAGCGTTACCGCATTTCTGCAAATAAAAGTCATTTTGGAACCAAAAGTAGTTGTTTTCCAAAATTAATTGTATCCCTTGAAGGATAAATTGGATTTGTTCATCCGGATAAAATTGTGCCTGTTGAAGGAAAAATCTAGTTGCTTCTAACCCTTTTTGGTGGGATATAATGGTATATAAAGACCCTACATCGGCAGTAACTAAAATAAAGTGAGGTTCCCATTCTATTTGTTTTAAAACTTGAATGACATTAAGTGTATCTTTAAGGTAACTAGGTATATCCTTCACTACCAATTGTAGACATCGATCTAAATATTCCAAAAGTCTACTAGAGACTGAATCAATCCCTGAGACTATCGGTCTGCCGGGTGGATTTATGAGGTCCTTATGTATTTTAGGAAGATGATATAGTACTGGAATTTTTGGTTTATTGCTATTTAAATATTTAAACTCTTTATCATTTAATATTTCCATTTCTTTACCTTTTTGAAATAATTCCTCACATTTTTTACTTATATCATTTGTTGGATCCCCTGGTAGGCTTACAGTACGTATTAGGGTCCTCTACTAATCTCAAACCTTCCTGGATATACTTTTTTGTATCCATAACTACTATTCCCCCCTCCTTTATCTGCTGGTTTTATTACCCTACTATTATCTTTTTGTAATTTTTTTAGGGTTAACCATTCCTGTTTATTGAGATTCATCCATTTTTTGTTGTCTTTGACTTTATTTATGTCTTGCATAACAGATTTCTCAAAGGAAATCATTTCATCCGAAATGAAATTATTTGGGAAAAAGAGAAAAGAGAAAAGTCTACTTATTATTATTTTTTTATATATATATATATATATATATACATCTTTTAAACAGTATTGACGTATGAAGTTATGTAGATTGGGTATATATTATTATTATTATTTTTTTAATTACTTTTTTATAAAAAATAAAAAATAATAAATACTATACAAATTTTATATAAATATACATTTTATATGAATTTTATGTATCAGTTAAGACTTTGTATGCTATATGTATTTATTACCTATACTTATTACTTGAAATTAGGAACATACTATATATGTTTTAAATTTAGAAATTTGATTTTAGGAATATATTGTATATATTCTCCGTTTTAAATATGGATTTATAATATGGATCTATATATATGTTTTTGTTGTGTTATTAATACTGTTTTTTTACATGTTTGAGCTATTAAGATGGACTTTTTGGACTTTTCTACTTCATATATTATGCCAAAATGTGATTGGATCTTATAAATTTAAGAAAAACAGTGGAGCATGCTGGGAATTGTAGTATGAATTTGCAAAACTGGAAGTGACGTATCGGCAGTTTCAAGCCGACCCGGAAGTTGACGTCACGGCGCTAGACCGGAAGTGACATCACGGCACCAAACCGGAAGTGACGTCATGCCGCTAAACCGGAAGTGCCGTCACGACGGCCGAAAAAGGCGCAAAAGGAGGATATAAAATCAAACACTAAGGATACCCACAAATACAGACTGAGGAAGCCGAAAAGGACGGCGAAACGCGTTTTTGGATAGAGGAGAGAGAGGATTCTTTTTTATTATACATATGTATATTTTATTTATGTTTATTTTATGTATCAATAAAATTTTTTGTTAGTTATCTTTACTCCATCTCCTCTCCATTTCTGTGGTATCCCTAACTCCCCGGTAACACCGCACATCATGCTCGCGTGCAGGCCGGGGGAAGGGGATAGCGGGATATGCAAAGATAGTTTGTGACCACATCGGCATGCTCCACCCTTCAGGCGTGCCGGAGTGGTCATGGACTCCTCCCCCTGCCCTTCAAATGATAGGTGCCGTGTGTACGGAAAAACACACACGGAACCAATACAAACCAGACTAAGAGGGGTCGCTGTAAACAAATGAATGCCATAGTAACAAGATACATATAGCAAGTGCAGATCAAACAAAGGAGGGTTGTTATAAATCAATAAGTGGTATCCATAATTATGTATTATAAGGCCAAAGTGGTTTATAATAATTAGTGAATTTTTTAAAGGTGCAATGTGCTTGATGAGTATACTTATATATATATTCTTATTGTGATAATTATATAAATTTGTGTATTTTGAGTGGTATTCATAAAGAAATCAATAAAAATATAAAAAGGCTAGGGTTGCACCATTGAATAAAAATTAATAAATTAAATAATGATAAATGCTATTTTGATAAATAAGGTGTATATACATAATATGAGTATAATTATGTAAATATGTGTATAAATATACACATATAAATAGTTGTAAAACTCATAGGTGAATAATTTAAATAAAGGGACAGAGTTCGAAGTTGTAATGGATCACCTGGCACCCCGACTGGGTACCTCGGTTGAAGGATGCTCGTAGCGCTTCCTGAGGGCTCCAAGCACTCTGGCAGACACCACAATCACCGAACCGGAGAAACAAATAAATTCTCCCAAGCATATGAATGCTGTAGACAGTTGAATAGGAACCATACGAATAGGTTTACTCTCCTAGCAGTCAAACTGGAACAGCATACAATAAATCCTTCCCCCAATAATGAGACGACACTTCACTTTGAGGGTTCAAACAGGAACTCCCTGGACTGGTACATACAGCCTCTTTTATTCCGAATCCACAAACTTAGTACTGCCCACAGGGTTTTACAGAACAACCAATCAATCTGTACAATAAACACAGACACTCCCACACAAAGTCCTCCCCTCTGCCTGTAATACAATTACCTTACACAATGGGTAATCTAATTATCACAGACAGAGAAATACAGTTTCATAAAACACATCACAGGGACCCCAAAACATGCAATAACCCCATATATCCTTGGAACCGGGGGATCTGGGTGAACCACATATCCAAAATTCACCCAGATCCGTTCAGTACTTTGGAAGACACAGTTTAATGCAGATTCTGCAGAACATATACAGGCTAAATGAAAAACAATCACTGTATAATGTGTCCCCTGCTGTATAGTCTAAAACCACTGCACGATGTCTCTGTGCCCCAAATACTGGCGAGATGGCACCGTGTTGAAAAGTCCAAACAGTGTCTGTGAGTTAAAATGGCCGCCATCCATTGTTCTCACCATGTGCTTCATCCATTGTTCTCACCATGTGCCTCTGATACAGGAAATGGTGGCCACCATGTAACTCCACAGTATGTCCCCAGATGGTTCTTAAAGGGCCAGCAGCAGCACAACACAAATCCATTATGCCCAAATCATGTCTTTAAAGGGCAATACATCCCAGGGGCCATAGTCACATGGCAGGAGGCTGGCAATCAGTCTTCTCCAATGCCCAGTGGCGAGGTCGGTTTCGCCACAGAAGTCTATATTCAAACCATGGGGTTTTAAAGTCCCAAGGTTGAATATCCACTTCATCTCGCTTTGTCCTAATAATTTCAAAAAATCCCCTCCTCGCCAGTTGCCTTTTAAGAACAAGCGGATAAATTAATTTCAGACCTGCTAAAGAAGGGTTGTGAAAAAGACAAACTAAAAGACACCTTGACGCAGGTTTTAAAAATCCCACAAAGCACTTTATTAACAGAAAAAAACACAACAGAAAACGAAGAACAAACCCATTTACCCATAATATGTAACAATAGCCACAATAATAAAGCACTCAAAAAAATCCTAAACAAACATTGGCCCATTCTACTACAGGACGATGCCTTAACACAAATCCTACCAGCCAAACCCAAAATAGTATTTAGGGGAGCCGCTAATTTAAATAGACTCCTAGTATGAAATCACTTCAAAAAAAACAAAATCACTACCTTTCTAGATAAAGAGAAAGTCTTTTGCGGATGTGGCACATGCCTAGCATGCAGGAATACGAACAATAAAAAAGACACATCACAAAATTTAAAAATTTCAATAATAAAGAGGAATTTCACATCAAAGACCTTATAACCTGCCACTCAAATAACATAATATATTTATTGGAGTGCCCATGCGGTCTTAAATATGTGGGCCGCACTAAACGTAAATTACACACTAGGATAGAGGAACATACTAGAAATATTAAGAAAACATTTGAGGGACACAGCGTATCACATCATTTCTCCCTAGCACATGACAGCGACCCTACACTTCTAAAATTCATGGGTATACATAGGGTAAAAGGCAACTGGCGAGGAGGGGATTTTTTGAAATTATTAGGACAAAGCGAGATGAAGTGGATACTCAACCTTGGGACTTTAAAACCCCATGGTTTGAATATAGACTTTGAACTCTGTCACTTTATTTAAATTATTCACCTATGAGTTTTACAACTATTTATATGTGTATATTTATACACATATTTACATAATTATACTCATATTATGTATATACGCCTTATTTATCAAAATAGCATTTATCAATTATTATTTAATTTATAAATTTTTATTTTTTATTCAATGGTGCAACCCTAGCCTTTTTATATTTTTATTGATTTCTTTATGAATACCACTCAAAATACACAAATTTATATAATTATCACAATAAGAATATATATATAAGTATACTCATCACTTATAAGCACATTGCAACTTTAAAAAATTCACTAATTATTATAAACCACTTTGGCCTTATAATACATAATTATGGATACCACTTATTGATTTATAACAACCCTCCTTTGTTTGATCTGCACTTGCTATATGTATCTTGTTACTATGGCATTAATTTGTTTACAGTGACCCCTCTTAGTCTGGTTTGTATTGGTTCCGTGTGTGTTTTTCCGTACACATGGCACCTATCAATTGAAGGGCAGGGGGAGGAGTCCATGACCACTCCGGCACGCCTGAAGGGTGAAGCATGCCGATGTGGTCACAAACTATCTTTGCATATCCCACTATCCCCTCCCCCCGGCCTGCATGCGAGCATGACGTGCAGTGTGACCGGGGAGTTAGGGAACTTCCGGGCGGCGGCAGAGTGGCGATCACGTGGGTCCGTGACGTCACTTCCGTCAACCGCCCGGACGCATGCGGATCAGTTCCGCCAACCACCACAGGCCACCAATGAAATCTATAGGTAATAAAGGCGCCAGAAATCCAACCCTATTAACCCCTTAAGGACGGAGCCAAATGTACACATTGTGAACAAAACAAAATGTAAACAAAACCTGGCATTTGCGCTACATGTCTGTCCAACCGTAATACACCTCTTTCATAGTAAATGCACCCACCCTTATTATATATCATTTTATTCAGGGGAAACAGGGCTTTCATTTAATATCAAATATTTAGCTATGAAACATAATTTAATATGAAAAAAATGGGAGAAAATACGTTTTTTTTGGATTTTTTTAGTTCTACATGACATTTTAACGGTCAATGTCATAATACTGTTTGCTTTTACTGCAATAAAATACACATATTTATATTCAGTAAAGTCTCACGTGTAAGACAGTACCCCCTATGTACAGGTTTTATGGCGTTTTGGGAAGTTACAGGGTCAAATATAGCACGCTACATTTGAAATTGAAATTTGCCAGATTGGTTACGTTGCCTTTGAGACTGTATAGTAGCCTGGGAATTAAATTTACACCCATAATGGCATACCATTTGCAATAGTAGACAACCCAAGGTATTGCAAATGGGGTATGTCCAGTCTTTTTTAGTAGCCATTTGGTCACAAACACTGGCCAAAGTTAGCGTTAGTATTTGTTTGTGTGTGAAAAATGCAAAAAATGCCAATTTTGGCCAGTGTTTGTGACTAAGTGGCTACTAAAAAAGACTGGACATACCCCGTTTGCAATACCTTGGGTTGTCTACTATTGCAAATGGTATGCCATCATAGGGGTAATTTTCATTCTTGG
Source organism: Pelobates cultripes (assembly GCA_933207985.1). NCBI lineage: Eukaryota > Metazoa > Chordata > Amphibia > Anura > Pelobatidae > Pelobates > Pelobates cultripes. The sequence goes on from OW240915.1 coordinate 120,876,777, forward strand.
GCTACCATAGGGTCTCGAAGGCAACATAACCAATCTGGCGAATTTTAATGTGAAAAAACTGAAATGCAAGCCTTATATTTGACGCTGTAACTTTTGAAAACACCATAAAACCTGTACATGAGGGGTACTGTTGTACTCGGGAGACTTCGCTGAACACAAATATTTGTGTTTCAAAACAGTAAAAAAGTATCACAGCAATAATATCGTCCGTGTAAGTGCTGTTTGTGCGTGAAAAATGCAAAAAACGTCACTTTTACTGGCGATATCATCGTTGTAATACATTTTACTGTTTTGAAACACTAATATTTGTGTTCAGCGAAGTCTCCCGAGTAGAACAGTACCCCCCATGTACAGGTTTTATGGTGTCTTGGAAAGTTATAGGGTTAAATATAGTGCTAGCAAATTAAATTTCTTTACTTTCGGCATGGTTGTCAGGCAGGTCCTGCTAATTGTAATAATTAAGATACCTAATTATGTAAAAATATTACATAAATATATATGTAGAATTATATGTATATATATACGTATGTGTATATATGTATATATCTATATAATTTTTTAAAATATTTTTATTTATATATAGGTATATATATAGTGATATATACGTATATATTTATGTATATAGATATATATATTATTTCGTTCTACGTGTATTTTGATATATATATATATATATTAATTTCACAAAACAGTTAGAACGAAATGACACACATCTATATATTTTTTAATTATTTATTTTTAATTATTTTTTTAATTTTATTTTTTAACGTATTTACATTTTTATTTTTTTTACATTATATATAAATATATATATAACAATAATTATATATATATTTAATTAGTATCAGTCTATGTGTAATTTGATATTAATATATATATATATAATTATATATATATTAATAGTAAAATACACCTAGACGGTGTATGTGTGTGTATGTATATGTGTATATATATATACTTAGATCATATATATATAATATATATATATGATCTAAGTATATATAATTATTTTTTTTTACACCATTAACTTATTTTTATTTTATTTTCAGCCAGCAGGGGGACCACCTGTCATTACAGGCAGCCCCCCTGCCGGCAATACAGAAGCCAGCTATCCCGGCCATGTGATTGTGGGGTCCTCGCTAGGACCCCACTCTCACATGGCCGGGGGGCTTCGACGAGGACGGACGTGCCGCGGGGGGCTCCCTGGGAGTCCCCCCAACCGCGATCGCCGGCGTGGGACCGCCGGTGACCGGGTAAGTTAACAAAAACCGGAGGGCGTACAATTACGCCCGGCGGCATTTAGAGCCGCCTATTAGAGGGCGTAATTGTACGTCCTCCGGTTTTAAGGGGTATATACATAATTCACTATACAAAGAAAATATAAACTTCATTATGATTGGACAGAATGGACTGAACCCCTAAAAACACTTAAAATGGAAGATC
>OW240915.1:120887121-120898387 GCA_933207985.1 Pelobates cultripes
CATTGGTATGATCATCAAACAATAGAGATTGATGCAGTGTTGTGAATTCAAACTTTACCATCACAACACTGCATCTATAGTCACTCTTTACTGTTTTCACAGAGATGATCATTCCGATGGTCTAATTACATGGTTATCGGTATCCTAGCAACCCCAGATCACGTCACCACGCAATAATCACGTCATTCAACCGACTTCTGGGGATTCTGTCACTATTGGTGAAGAAGTGGGGAAGGAATTGATCGTCCCTTTTGTCTTCCAAGCACAGGAAAGTCTGCCCCTCAGGCTCCAGCGAGCCTGCCAAACTCGTCAGTGCCCCAAAAGTGCCCACACCAATCTCAGGAACACTAGACAAGGGAAGCGTCTCCTTTCAGGGTATGAATGCTCCCCCTGGCTGGCATATGTCTATACGAATGGCGGCCACCCAGTGGAGCACTAATTAATTACTTCCCTTGCGGTTTGACACCTGTAGCGGAGATGCAATATTCCCCAGATTATCTCCGCTTATAATCCAAGTGAGGCTCAGGAACAAGTAAATAGTAAATCCACAGGCAAGGTTTCCAGCAGGTAAAATAACAGCAATATCCCAATAACTGGACGACACACAGTTTCAGGAGCAGAACTGAAATCTTTAATCCACACTGTCCTTTTAAAGCATGCTCCCATGTAAGGGAGGGATTTACAATCATTAGTACAGTAGCCAATCCCGTCCTGGTAACCTCCCACACATCTCCTCCCCTCAGCCAGCATCATAATCCCCTTATCCAGTACAGTAATTCCCCCCGTTTCTGGATGTACCCCTAAACGTAGGGGTACCCCTTTAAATCCCACACCCCCTGATAGCCCTGATCTGGGTGAACAACATATCCAAAAATCACCCAGATCAGACCAGGGGTTCGGGAAATCTATGGAGGGAATAAAATGACCGACCGCACTGACTGAGACAGCCGAATGCGGTTCCATGCGAATGGGCCCTGTGGTCGGTCCTGAAGTAAGGGAACAAACTGCACGAATCCTCTAGCTATAGAGGCTAGGGAGGGTTCGCCTGAATCCCCTCAATCGGTTCTTTCTATCTACCGAACGAGGGGCCGTTCGGTAGTTAGGAACCGAACGGACCGGGCTTGTGGAGGTTTCAGCGGTGTTCGCTTAGTCGAGTGTCCGATTTGAGTTCCATACACTCGACGACAAAACACTGCTGTTCGGGAGTTTTAAAATGGCCACCGCCACGTGTTCGTTTTTCGAATGGCGGCCACCCCCGAGAACAAAGGACGGCTACTTCACTTGCTAATTACCCGTTCGCAACAATGTTGCAACGGGTAATTGAGAACACACTTCACACATGGGAGGTCTGACTGTTTGGTAGTTTCATTCGAACAAACTAAGGGAATGAAACTACCTAACATTCAGACGAATCCAATACATCAAATACATAGACTTTGCCATTTTCACACGAATGCATAGAAATACATGAATTGCTCAGGACAGCACATGGCCATCCGCTACACTGCTCCCCCTTGCCCACAAGCCGGCATACACAGTCTGATCCCACACGGACCGGCTTGGGGATGTCCGGGGAGGCTCACGGATCATTTCTCTAGGTCAGTTTGTCTTGACAACCCGTCAGCGTTTCCATTCTGTTTACCCGGGCGGTACTGGATATTAAAGTCAAAGGGCTGCAGCGCCAAACTCCAGCGCAGCAGCCTGGCATTGTCCCCAGCCACCCGGTTTAGCCAAACTAACGGGTTGTGATCCGTGAGCAGGGAAAAAGCTTGCCCATACAAATACGGCTGTAATTTCTTCAGGGCCCACACCACAGCCAGGCATTCCTTCTCTATGGCGGCGTAGCTTACTTCTCGAGGTAACAGCTTCCGGCTGATATAAGCCACGGGATGTTCTCCGCCATCGGCCCTGACTTGGCTCGGTACTGCTCCCAATCCAAACATAGAAGCGTCTGTGTGAACAAGAAAACGTTTAGTTGGATTGGGAGCTGCCAAGACAGGGGCATTGGTCAATCACACGTGTTGCAATACCTGCACACTTCCTGGCTAATTCCAGGCCAAAATAAACTTTGCGTTAACCTGTGCCGGGTCCTGCTGACCCCTAAATGTCCAGATAGTGGAATATCATGCGCTATCCGGAGTAGCTCTGCCCGGTAGCGCTGGGGTACCACTAACTGCCTCATCACGATCGGGTCTGACCCGGCTACCTGCTTATCCGTCTCCCTATATAACAGCTGTTTGTCCCAGATAAACCTTTCGCCCCCTCCCCCAGGAGTGTCTGCTGTCACCTTGTCCCTATACACCTGCAAGGTGGGGTCTGTCACTATCTCAGCTGCAAATTTGTTAGGAGGGGCCCAGGGAACACAGTCAAGGGAAGGGGAAGGATCTCTTACCTGAACCTCCAGGAGTGTGTTGTAGTCCTGGGTGCGGGCCTGTTGTCGAGTGACCACAGGGTGAGCTTCTCCTGTGGTGGGCGTCTGGGGCTCAAAAGCAGACGTGAGCCTCCCCAGATCGTTCCCCAATAAAACCTCCGCCGGTAACTGCGGCATCAACCCCACCTCCACATGTCCTGACCCCGCTCCCCAATGCAAATGTACCCTTGCTGTAGGTAGCCGGTATACTGCTCCCCCGGCTACCCTGACAGCCACAGTCTTACTTAGTTTAGCCTGATCTGCGACCAGGTGACTCTTTACCAGGGTGATAGTAGCCCCTGAGTCGCATAGACCCTGGACCGCTTTACCCTCCAGGTATACGGTCTGCCTGTGATGCTGTCAGTTGTCAGCATTGGCCTGGACTGGATCCACCTCGTGCAGTACTTCCCACTGTTCCACTGTTGTAATGGGAACAGCTGAGCCATATGGTGTGGCCACGATATCCTGGTAGTGCTGGGCTGCGGCTGCTCTCGGTGGTGGTGGTGGACCGGGTCGGATCCAGGTGGAACGATCCCACAGCTGGGGGCATTCCCTTTTATAATGTTCCCATTTCTGGCAGTGGTGACAGGGGCCAGACGTGGGCTGGCGGAAACGTGGCTGTGCAGCGGCCAGTGGTGATGGTGGCAGAGGTCTCGGTGGAGCTGGGGTGTAGCTGGTTCCCCCAAAGGTTTTAAAAATGGCTTTTGGAGCTGCAGGTTTTTGCTGCCTGCGTGCATCCAGGTACTCATCTGCCTTCCTGGCAGCTTCGGTGAGGGAGGTAGGGTTTCTGTCTCTTACCCACTCCTGTACATCGCTGGTTACTCCCTCATAGAATTGCTCCATCAGCATCATTTGTATTACATCCTCCATTGACCGTGCCTTGCTCGCTTGCACCCACCCAAGTGCTGCCCTTTGTAATCTGCATGCCCACTCGGCGTGTGAGTCTTTCCCCACCTTCTTTAAATCCCTGAATCTCCGCCGGTATGCTTCCGGTGTTATAGCATACCTGACCAGCATAATTTCTTTAACTTTACTGTAATTCCGTATTTCCTCATTAGGTACAGTACGATATGCCTCGGCTGCCCTCCCAGTTAACCTTCCTGCCAAAATAGGTACCCAGTCCTCTGCGCTGATTCTATGCAGTGCACACAGTCTTTCAAAATCTTGGGAGGTCTGACTGTTCGGTAGTTTCATTCGAACAAACTAAGGGAATGAAACTACCTAACATTCAGACGAATCCAATACATCAAATACATAGACTTTGCCATTTTCACACGAATGCATAGAAATACATGAATTGCTCAGGACAGCACAGGGCCATCCGGTACAACACCTATGTTGCGAGTGCGAATGTTCTGATTAATTGGTGTGAGCTTTTCTAATGGGGCACCTGGGAGGTCCCTGTTCCCGAACGTGGAACGATCACAAAACACGAAAATACAGGGGAAACACATGAAAAGAAAAGGGAAATCCGTGAACAGGCAGCGGTTCCGCCACTTGGCACAATACATTTTCTTTGAGTTTTAACACTAATCTATTGTGTGGAACTGTATCAAACACCTTTGCAAAATCCAAATAGCTTAAATCCACTGCAATACCCTGATCTATACTTCTACTTATGTAATGGGGTGAATGGGTTTAGAATGCAGAGATGTATACGGGTGCAGTTACTGAATTAAAACGTTTTTATTTTTGAAAAGCAAATGAATGAGGCAAGTCCCATTGCATGTATAAACAATAAACAAATTAATTCCTTCAATAATAAAATAAAAGTCTTTAACCACTTAAGGACACAGCTTCAATTTTTAAATTTTTTGCTGTTTGTGTTCAACCGCAATTTGCATCTCTCTCATTTATTGCACCAACACATATTATATACCGTTCTTTAGAGGACAAAAAAGGGCTTTATTTGATGTCACATATAGATAAATAATCGTTAATTTATTTTAAAAAAAAAATTTAAAAATGGGGGGAAAAAAAGAACAAATAACTTTTAGTTTAGGCAATAATAACATGTGCAGTACATAATACGTATAGGATTTCAGCTTATTTTGAAAGTTACAGGTCACAAATACACGGACTAAAATAAAATTTCAATGTTACACGATTTTTAGAAGTTGGTATTTTGTCTTGTAAATTTAGTAGCTCTCCGCTGGTATAGAAGGTAATCCAAAGTCAAGTGCTGAAAAGTAAGGCAATATCCCAAATCCCCCAGTAACAGGACGAAACACAGTTCTGGGAGTCAACTGAAGTTTTATTCACAGGTCACAGTATTTATGCAAGTCCCCATGCAAGGGGTTTCCCTACTGACATTGCAGGAGTTATACAGTAGGGGACTGCATGGGGGATTTAACAATCTGGACATTTCTCCCATCAGGCACTGCTGGACGAGAGGGATACTCCCACTGGAATATATCGTTAAGTGGATTATCCCCCCGTGCAGCAGAACTGACATTTTACCTTAAAATACATAACTTTGCCATCATTCACTTTATTTAAACAAATGTACATTTGGTAGATAGCTGGGGTCTGAGCGCACATTTTGTGAGAATACCGCTCAGATCCCAGCATAAATAACCAAACGCCGCACGAAATACACTTTAACATTGTGTTCGCCTAAAAGTACCGAACACCGATGGGGAACCATAATAGCGAAAGACCAGAGCTCCCGAACAGCCTGGAAGCCCAGCGGTGTTCGTGCCGTCGAGTAGCCGACCAAACACCGCTGGTGAAACAAAGGATCCAAGATGGCCGACCGCCGCATGGTCGGTAGCCGAACGACAGCCACCTAGGAAAGCCCTTAACTACCAATTGCAACAATGTTAATGGGTGCCACATGACCCGCTGTGTGTGGGCTACTGGGTGGTAGCTCATTCGTTTCACGAACAGCCGGTAAAGTCTCTGTTCGTGAAACGAAATACATGAATGCTAGCGGCTTTCGGCTGCTAGCATACGAATGCTCTAAAAATATCAGCACAGGCAGACATTACAATATACAATCCAGCGGCTATTACAGACAACCTTTTGCAAATATAGTCCAGTAACCTAAAAGTGGCTAGGTTTGCCACAGTAGCCATCACAAAAAACAAAATTGCCACACAAAAGTATATATTTATATAAAGTTATTATCACAGGCTATTTACCTAAAGTTATTGTGACATTGCTATATAATCGCTAATCTCTGCTAATAGTTTTTTATCTATTTTGGCATATACACATATAACAAGGTTTTTTTAATGTGTGTTTCACAAAGCTGGTGTGTGCTATTTTTGAGTTCAGCTATATCTGCTGAGTACAACTATACCCCACTATATGCTTTTGGCACTATTTTGTGATGCTACAATGCCATAAAAGAGACAAGGCTATTTCAGTTTCTATAGTTAGAATTTTCATAGATGGATTTGACGGGCCTATGTCTCTTTTTGTGGCTTTATAGCAGTTTAAATGTTTTAACAAACCCACAAAGGGCTTCCATTTGAGAAAGCAGACACTCCAGGGTATCATATATTGTGCCCAATGTATGAGCTAGACACTATTTTGTGCAATTACAGTGCTGTTAAAGTGACGTGATAAGTTCAGGTTTCTAAGTGTGAATTTTCATGGATGGTTTTGATGGCTCTGTGTTCCATTCTGGAGCACTTCTGCAAGCGACATATTTCAACTCCACCATAAAGGCATACCATTTCTTAAAGAAGACTGTGGCGAAAGCCACTTCGCCACTGGTGTTTGGAGGGGACTACTTGCCAGCCTTTTACCCTGTGAGTATGGCCCCTGCAATAGACCTGGCTAAAATACTTCAAACAGGCACTGTTCGTGCAATTGGGACTATATGGTTCGTTTACCGAACAACCGCATGAACAGAGACCACCCTGGAGCTTGTTAACACCTATTAACAACTTGGAACATTTCTCACCACAGTGTTCTAATTGTTCGTCTGGGTGGCCGCGATTCCTATGAACAACCATGAGGTGGCGGCCATCTTGTTTTCATGAACACAGGCAGCGGTGTTTGGGTATGAATCTCATAGAACTGAAATTGGATACAGGAAACTCCTGCACACAGCTGGACTTCCATCATCGCCTGCGTTTGTTTCTATTCAGCTTAGAAGGGCACTGTTAGGTGAGATCATTCGTCTGGATGAAGGGAACAAGCTCCAGGTTAAGACTATTGACTCTGTTCGGTAGTTTGTTCGTTTGCAAACTACCGAACTAGACCGTCCGCAAGCTCTGATTCTCTGGAACTGTTTTGGGCTTGGGACCATGCCTGCGGTCGGTCAAATACATGATTTCCATAACATAGAAACATAGAATGTGACGGCAGATAAGAACCATTCGGCCCATCTAGTCTGCCCAATTTTCTAAATACTTTCATTAGTCCTTAGCCTTATCTTATAGTTAGGATAGCCTTATGCCTATCCCACGCATGCTTAAACTCCTTTACTGTGTTAACCTCTACCACTTTAGCTGGAAGGCTATTCCATGCATCCACTACCCTCTCAGTAAAGTAATACTTCCTGATATTATTTTTAAGCCTTTGTCCCTCTAATTTAAGACTATGTCCTCTTGTTGTGGTAGTTTTTCTTCTTTTAAATATAGTCTCCTCCTTTACTGTGTTGATTCCCTTTATATATTTAAATGTTTCTATCATATCCCCCCTGTCTCGTCTTTCCTTCAAGCTATACATGTTAAGATCCTTTAACCTTTCCTGGTAAGTTTTATCCCGCAATCCATGAACCAGTTTAGTAGCCCCTCTCTGAACCCTCTCTAAGGTATCAATATCCAGCTGAAGATACGGTCTCCAGTACTGTGTACAATACTCTAAGTGAGGTCTCACCAGTGTTCTTTACAATGGCATGAGCACTTCCCTCTTTCTACTGCTAATACCTCTCCCTATACAACCAAGCATTCTGCTAGCATTTCCTGCTGCTCTATTACATTGTCTGCCTACCTTTAAGTCATCAGAAATAATCACCCCTAAATCCCTTTCCTCATATGTTGAGGTTAGGACGCTATCAAATATTCTGTACTCATAAAATTTCTGAACCCTTGAACTGATCTGGGCGATTTTTGGATATGTTGGTCACTCAGATCAGGGCTATCAGGGGATGTGTTTTAAGGTGTTTTGGTGGTTTTGTAAAAATGTGTGTTTTTTGTGTTTGGAGATAATTGAGTTTAGTATAGTACTTGACTCCATTATCTCCTAAGTAACGGGGAAGGCTTATTGTATTATGTAGGGGAGTGCCTTAGATTGTAACTTTATTGTGATTTGTGTCCCTGTCCCCAACAAGGTCCATGTGGGCGTACACCTTGCTTGGGGATTGTCATTAAAGGCCAGTGTAGCACCATTAAAATTTAGTCCTGCTTAACCCTCAACACGTAGCTTGGTTTCGTGATTGGAGGGTGTGACGGAACCGCTGGCACTCCGACTGAGTACCTCCGTCAATCGATGCTCCTAGTGCTTGCCGAGGACTTCAAGCACTCCAACAGACACCATCAGCACTGCAGACTTATCCCATCCCCCAAGCATGAGCCAAGGCTTCAAGAAAGGGTCAAGCAGGTCTGTTTAATGAGCACACAAAAGCAACACCACTCATGCAGCAAAACAACTCCTCCTCAGAGGAAAACAAAATGACACTTATAAGGTTAGACAGAGTTTGAATATATGACAGTTATTAAGGGTTTAAACTGGTGTTCTAGGAGGGGGCAGGGGAGGGGGAATAAAACAGGGGTTCTCTTCACAATTTAAAGCTGCAGGCTGCTCCAATATAATTTAAAGGGGCAGACAGAGTACAATACAATCCAATATGCCCAAATAACATTTTTCAAAGGCAAAATCTTCCAGGGGCCATAGTCGCAGGGCAGAAGGCTGGCAATTAGTCCTCTCCAGGCACAAGTGGTGAAGGGCACTTCGTCACAGAGGGGAACTGCTATATCACTAGCTTTTATAAGAGCTATACAGCTATACTCTACTGGAGATGTCTTTCCCACACGGTCCTGGATATGAGAGGTTGGTCCAGGGTGGGAGGAAGATGGTGAGATCTCAGCTAAGCTACGACGTTTCTGGAGTTTGCAGTGCTTGTAGTGTCCGGTGTAGTGCTTACTGTCCTCAGCATCAGCTCGCGAGCATCTGGAGGTGCCCAAGCAGGGTTCCAGGCGGTCCGTCACAAAGACATCACAAGGTAATTTTTACGCTGTGCCCAGGTCCTATGTTGGCGTATTTTAGCAGGCTATATATTCTAACTACCCCATAAAGGCATACCATTTCTTAAAGAAGACAACCCAGGGTATTTCAAAAGGCATATTTTGGACCTTAGAGTACCAAGTGTACTGGGAATAAGCATTTTTTTTCTGCCTTTTTGACACACAAAGTGAGTTTGCACAATATATTTAACAAATCTTATGTGTGCAACGGCTGTATATTTCATATGTTGCTCAGCTATGTTGTCTGAGTACAACAATACCCCCGTATGCACCTTTGCCAGGTATATGTGGATGTTCAAGAGGCACATTGGAGACGCAGCCATTTAGTTGTTTTCTAACTTTGAAGTTTTATGCTGTGTCCATATCCAGGACCGTGTGGGAAAGACATCTCCAGTAGAGTATAGCTGTATAGCTCTTATAAAAGCTAGTGATATAGCAGTTCCCCTCTGTGACGAAGTGCCCTTCACCACTTGTGCCTGTGTTTCATTTCGGAGAAGTTTAGCTTGTTGGTTATTCAAGCTTCCACAAACGCATACTATTTATTAAAGAATACACCCTGAGGCAATTTAAAAGGCATATTTTGAACCCTAACGTGGGATAACTTTTTCGCTAGTTTGTTCCAGGTGTAGTGGTAATGAGCATTTTTAATGTATTTTTTTCCCCTTTTTTAAATTTTGTTTACTTTTTAAACCTTGTTTTTAAACTTTTTTGTTTACTAATTACATTTCTTTTACTTTTTTAAACTTTCTTAAAACTTTTTTATACTTTTATAATTTGTATAAACTTTGTTTACTGTTTACCCCTAATTAGCAGTAAGCAGCACTAACCGTAAATTCCCCAATTTTCCATAACTCGCACCCCAGATAGCTAAATATATAATTTTAAAATATTTAAATTAATAAAATAACTTTAACACCTGAGGGTTAAAAAAAATAAAAGTTAACCCTCATGGGTTAAAAAAATAAATAAATCAGATTATAGTAAAATACCCTGATCTGTATTTTGATCACTGTAGTCAGTCATCAAATGGCAGTGAAGGGGTTCATTTTAATAAAGCAGGGGAAAGAGGGGTGGGATTTAACTTTTACTTTATTTTTATTTTTTTACAGCGAGAAGTAGATCACTGCTGATCCGTCTCCCTGCGCTTCACACTGACCCGGAAGCGCAAGGAGGCGGACCAGGAGTCCCTGCAGCACATGTGCAGGGACAGCGCGATCGGGTGCTCCATGTCTGCCTCGAATACTGAGGCAGACCGGGGGAGCGTTATGATGGACTGCCTTTCACCCGACTGGGTGCCTCCACCAATCGCTGTTTCTAGCTGTCGCTGAGTACCATAAGCCCTCTCACCGGACACCATAAACACCATAGCCCCTTAGCCGCTGCAGCTTGACTGGGGTCTCGCCGTCCCTTCTCACTCTGGACCTAAGTCAAGGATTTTGCTCTCAGTGAGGAGACCGAGAGTATAGCAGGTATAGCTCTAACAAGAGCTGGTTGTGATGGACGCCTTCTCCATGGATTGCACCCTGTAAACCTTTTCTGTTTATTTTAATTGTACTGTCTTGAACCATTCGGTATACGAACTAACAGAACACTTAAAACCTACCCAGTTCATATACTGAACAAACTGTTGAACAGATCGACTACCCAAAACCGTCGTGTGCCACTAGTTAACCCTCTTGACCTTCCTAAAACTTACTCTAACCGCAAGCTCTGAACATTCTAAGTGGTTGGCTGAGTGGCCGCTATTTGTATGGACGGGGTTTGGTCATCGAGTGTACGGAACTATTACAGGACACTCGACGGCCCGAACACTACTGAGACTTCCACTCCCACTTATGTTCGTTCCCATTCATCCGAAGAAAACGGCATTCGGTAAGACCAAACTCCCGAATGAGGGGCACACAACTAGCCTTCCCACGAACGGTTCCTTTTGGCATTTTGTTGTGTTTGGAGTTCCTGAAAGAGACCGACCGTACAGCCTGAAGTTATGGAACTATTTTGGGCAGGAGCCGCGTGTGTCGGTCAGAAATAACTCTTAAACCCCTGAACCGATCTGGGTGATTTTTAAATATGTTCCTCCCCCAGATCGGGGTTATCAGGGGATATAACTTGTGTGGGGATTATGTGAGGTTTTGGGGTATTTTAGGGTTATCTACAAATTGTGTTCTTTTTTTCACCTAGAGATAATTGAGTTAATACAATATCTGTCTCAATTATCTCTCAGGGAGAAGGGAGGGATTGTATGATTGTACACCGTTGTCATTGGTCTCTGACTTTACACTGTAGTTCCCCATAAGGTCCATGTAGGAGTACCCATTGCATGGGGACTTGCCTAAAAGGCCAGTTGTGGCTACCAATAAAATGAGTTCCTGCTTACCCTCAACATAGAGCCTTGTCTCATGTGTGGGGGTAATGGCTGTATATACCCTGGGGATTGTTATATCACTATACTCCCCATAGATTATAATCACTAGCTCTTATAAGAGCTGTTCCTGCTTTACTCTGAAGTAGGAGAGGTTCACCCACTGGAAGCTGGATCCTGGTCTTGGGTCCAGGATGAGTGGAGAACGACGACACCCCAGCCACTGGAAGTGGGTACTACGGGGCTGATGGTTTCTGGTGGAGTGTTTGGAGTTCTCGGCGAGCACTAGGAGAA
>OW240915.1:120907237-120917440 GCA_933207985.1 Pelobates cultripes
CATCGCCAACAAGAGTCTTGGGTTCCTGTGTACACTTTACTGAGTTTAGTTGGCGTGTAATGCCAGCGGGTAAGGTGTTTGTAGTTACACTCCTGGAATACCATAGCTATGGATGTTTTGTGGGTTCTGGTAAATATTTGTAGCCACTGTTCTCCGGTCATGTCTATGTGCATTTTGTTTGTCCATTTTTGAATTCCGGGAGTTCTGGTGTGTTTGTGTTTAGTATCAGTTTATGCAATGTGGACAAAAGCTTTAGTTTCAGAGAGGGCACCTGACAGTTGTTCGAAATTTGTTAGTTCCCTATCACCCCCCAGTAGATGTCGTTGTTCCCCCACGAAGTGCTGTACTTGTTCAAAGATTAATTGTTGTATACTCGTGGGTAATTTTCCTAGTGTTAGGTCTTGTAATGTGATGAATGAGTTGTCTATAATCACTTCCTTTAGTGTTATGGAGTGTGTGCCCTGGTACAGTTCGTACAATCATCCTGCAAAACCTGCTGGATGCAGGGGATTGTATGTAAGTGGGTAAAGTGGCAAGGGGTAAGGATCGATATTGGAACTACCTATTAGTCTTGGCCATATTTTCAGAGTACCCACTATGGTGGGGTGTTGTCTATGTTTAAGAAAGGCAGCTCCCATTTTATGCCATGGTAATGAATTTTCTATGGTTACCCATTGTTGCACCGTTTGCTCCCCTGTCCATTCATATATTCGAGCTTTGTGGTATGCCTCTGTCAGGAAGGCCTACTCCTCACCTCTCCGTTGATCTAGCTAGGAGTGAATGTGCCAGTCGGGGTTGTATTTGTGATCAAATGAATGCTGTTATGATCCCTTTGATTGTGGTGAAGAATTTGGTTGGGTTTGTGACTGGGACCGTTTGTAAAGTATATAGGATGCATGATCGCACATTCATTTTTATGATGCTGATTCTACAAAAGCACCCAAAACAGGGTTTGTGCCAAGCTTTCAGGTATTTGGAGATAGTTTCTAGAAGTGGGGGGAGTTTAAGTCATATAGTTGTCCTATCTGGTGTGGGAGATATATCCCTAGGTACTTTATTGATTTGGTAGTCCAGGAAAAATGGAAGTTTTGCTGTATGTATTTATCTGTGTCCAGTGTTGAGTGCAGTGGGAGGATCTCGCACTTCGTTAGGTTGCCCTGAAAGTTCGAGATCTCACTATAGGCTTTCATTTCTGCTAGAATATGCGGGAGTGTGTAAGTCGGTTTCGTGATTGTAAAAAGTAGGTCATCCGCGAAGGCTGATACTTTGTATTCAGTATCACAAATTTTTACACCCTGAATCTGAGGGTTGTCCCTTGTGCCTTGTAGAAATGGTTCTAGAACCAAGATGAATATTAGGGGCAAGAGCGACATCCCTGTCTTGTTTCGTTCTTTATGTGTACTGCCTCAGGTAGTTGGCCATTAATGCGGAGTCAGGCCCTGGGTGACTAGTATAATTTTCCCAGCCAATCCATCGTGTCTCAATGCCCAAGTATCGCATCGTGGCCAACATTAGGGACCAGTCAACCCTATCAAACGCCTTTTTGGCATCAATTGTGAGTAGGGCACTCTGGATGTTGTTTACCTTTGCCCAGTGCATTATGCTTGTAATCTTAGTGGTGTTGTTTTTTTCTTCCCTGCCTGGAACAAAACCGTCTTGGTCTTGGTGAATGAGTCCTGGTAGCGGGGCTTTTAAAACGTGTTTGCTAAAATTTTGGTAAATAATTTAAGGTCCACGTTCATAAGGGAGATGGGCCTGTAGCTCCCGCAATTTGTGGGATCTTTATCTGGCTTGGGTTGCAGGGTTATTGTGACATCTAGAGCTGCCTGGGGCATGGAATGCTTGTCGTTTTGGAAGTTAAAAGCCTGAATAAATGGCTCGGCTAGGATCTGTGACGTGACTTTATAGTATTTGCCCATGAAGCCATCTGGTCCAGGGCTCTTGCCAAGTGGTAGTTGTTTGACCACAGAATGAAATTCCTCGGTCATAATGGGGCTATCTAAGAAGTCAGCCTCATTTCGCGGAATAGTGGCGTGAATTCTCTTAGACAAGAATTCTTGGATTTTAACTGCTGGAGGACATAATATCTGGCATTAGTTGTGTCAAGGAGCCATCGGGCCATCAAATTTCCGAGATAAAGGTTGTGTGCCTTTGTTGTCGAAGGGCCAGTAAGCTTCCACATTTGCCCCCTCAAGAGTAGTATGTATGTTTCCTTAAATGTAATGAGTGTTTTGCCTGTAATTGTAGGATGGTCGTCCGTTCCAACTGTTTAGTTGTCAACTCTTTGTAAGTCTGTAGTGTTTTCTCTATAGTGTCGTGCTTTGAGTTTTTGTATGTCTCGTGTCAGAGTTGTTATGTTGACTTCCCTCTGTCTTTTCTGGGCCGTCGCGAATTTGATTATTTTATCCTCGGGGGATAAACTTATGGGCTTCCCATATCATGTCCAGGTTTGTGTTATGTTTTGTGTTTTACTTATAGTATCTCTTAGCACAGTCTTTTAACTTAGCTATTATCTCTGCCTTATTTAATAGAAGGTCATTCAATTTCCACTGGGGTGAAGCCTGCATGAAAGTTGGTATCATTTTTAGTGTCAAGGGTGCATGATCCGACCAGCTGATTGCCCCGTATGAGGCTGTCTTAATCAGATGATGGTGTTGGTGTAGGAGGAATAGCATGTCGATTCTAGTGTATGTGCCAGTGGGCGATGAATAAAAGGAGTAGTCCCTGTCAGAAGTGTACTGCTCTCCAACATATAAATAGTTGTAAAACAAGGTATTACTTATTATGTTTTTCCCTTTTCTGTCTCCGTGCAAGAGGCAGAACACTATTATTATTATTATTATTATTATGATATTTATAGAGCGCCGTCAAATTCCGCAGCGCTTTACAATGGGTGGACGAACAGACATGTAGTTGTAACCAGACAAGTTGGACACACATGAACAGAGGGGTTGAGGGCCCTGCTCAATGAGCTTACATGCTAGAGGGAGTGGGGTAAAATGACACAAAAAAAGGTAAGGATAGTATTAGACTAGTGACAGTTGCAGAAGAGGAATCAGTCAGGAGCTATTAACAGTTTAATTGATATGCTTTTATGAAGAAGTGGGTTTTTAACGATTTTTTGAAGGAGTGGAGACTAGGTGAGCATCTAACGGAGGAGGGAAGCGAGTTCCACAGGAACGGTGCAGCCCTCGAGAAATCTTGAAGGCGAGCATCAGAGGTGGGAGTACGGACAGAAGATAGACGTAAGTCTTCAGCAGATCGTAAGGGCCTAGACGGGACATACTTGTGTATAAGGGAGGATAGATAGGTGGGAGCAACATTATGTAGAGATTTGAAAGCAAGAACCAGAATTTTAAATTGAGCTCTATATTTTATAGGAAGCCAATGTAGGGACTGACAGAAGGGTGAGGCATGGGAGGTGCGTGCGGACAGGAAGATTAGCCTCGACGGCGCATTGATTATGGACTGTAATGGCGCTAGCTGGGATTACGTAAGACCACTGAGAAGCCGATTACAGTAGTCAAGGCGAGAAAGGACAGTGGAATGGACCAACACCTTAGTCGCATCTGGCGTTAAGTAGGGGCGGATGCGCGCAATGTTTTTTAGATGGAAATGACAGGATTTGGCAATAGATTGAACATGAGGCTTGAAGGAGAGGTCGGAGTCAAAGAGAACACCTAGGCAGCGAGCCTGCGTGGTGGAGCTGATGGTAGCACCGTTGGCTTGGAGGGAGACAGACACAGGAGTAACAACACTTGAGGGAGGAAAGACCAGAATTTCAGTTTTGGTCAAGTTTAGTTTAAGGAAGTGGGCAGCCATCCAGTTAGAAACAGCAGAGAGGCAGTCAGAGACACTAGTCAAGAGGGACGGGGAGAGATCAGGAGAGGACAGGTAGATTTGCATGTCATCCGCATAGAAATTATATTGGAAGCCAAAAGGAGCTAATGAGTTTACCAAGGGAGGCAGTATAGATGGAGAACAGTAGGGGACCAAGGACTGAACCTTGGGGGACACCAACAGAGAGGAGTTGGGGAGAAGAAGCAGAGCCAGAGAAAGAAACACTGAAAGAAAGCTGGGAGAGGTAGGAGTAGCACCAGGAGAGAGCAGTATCTTGTAGACCGATATTGCGGAGGATGAGAAGAAGCTGTTGATGATCAACAGTGTCAAAAGCCGCAGACAGGTCAAGGAGAATTAGGATAGAGTAGAGACCACAAGATTTTGCAGCGAGTAGATCATTGGATACTTTGGTCAGTGCCGTTTCCACAGAGTGCTTAGCACGGAAACCAGACTGAAGTGGGTCTAGCAGAGAGTTGGACTCGAGGAAGTCTGTCAATCTCGCATACACAATTTTTTCAAGGATCTTGGATGCAAGAGGCAGTAGCGAGATAGGACGATAGTTGGATGGGGAGTTAGGGTCAAGATTGGGCTTCTTTAGAATTGGGGTTACAGTTGCATGTTTGAAGGGCAATGGAAATATACCAGAGGAGAGAGAGATTGAGAGGTGGAGAAAGAGAAGAAGAGAGAGTACGGATGAGATGTGATGGAATTGGATCTAGGGAGCAGGTGGTGGGGCGGGAGGACTGGAGCAACTGGAGAAACTTCTTCCAATGTAGCGGGTGCGAATGAACATAGAACAGCAGAGGGGGTGAAGTTAGGGGAAGTATTATAAGGGGAAGAAGAAAGATGAGATATATCTTCTCTGATTGTAGAGATCTTGTCAGTGAAGTGAGTTGCAAAGTCTGAGGCGGTCAAGTTAGTAGGTGGAGGAGGAACAGCAGGGCGAAGAAGAGAGTTAAATGTGTGAAATAGTCGTTTGGGTTTGCGGGAGAGTGTGGTTATGAGGGTATTGAAGTAATTAACTTTTGCAGAGGAAAGAGCCAAGCTGTATGACCTCATCTCTTCAGGCACACCGCTTAGCTAGAACCCGAGCAATACAATCCGTTTCTAAGCTGTGTAATGTTATAGAGATTTCAGGGAGTATTGGGAGGAAGAGGTAGGAGGAGAGGGGGGAGAATTGGACAAAGTGAAGGGGGAGAGGGCGTGGGTGGGGGGGGAGAAGTTGTGATAGCTGTCTATTCATTTTTCCTCTGCGCCCTGCTGTAACGGACCGTTTTGCACACAAGGGGTAAAAACCGTTTAGGCGATCGGCCCACCAATTGTAACGGACCGTTTTGCACACAAGGGGTAAAAACCGTTTAGGCGATCGGCCCCCTTTCCCGAGATACAGGCACAGCTACTGCAGAACATCGAACTTCCAAACTGGATACAAAATAGCACTCCAACTCCCGAACTGGAACCTCCCAAATAGCTGCTAGCAGACGAACAGGAAAAGCAGACAATCAGCTTACACTCCTGGCAATCAGTCTCTAACAGCATACAGTGAATCCCCCCAAGAATGAGACAAGGCTCCGTGTTGAGGGTCAAGCAGTGGTCTGAGGTGCTGGCACACCCAGCCTGGTTTTTATTACAGTCTTGCAAATACAGGACCGCCCACAGGGAGGTATAAAACAACCAATCACATCCCACATATTCCCTCCCCTTATCCTGAGAGGAAACTCAATTATACATACAGTTAAAACATACTTTCTACCCAACTTTCATAACTCTAAAACCATACATCACGTTCACATAAAATTACATATTCACAATCAATCCATTCAGGGGAACAACATATTAAAAAATGGCACGAATCAGACCAGGGGTTCAAAAGTTAAGGGAAAGTCCTTTGTGACTAAATGAAGCATGGCTTTCCGGCCCAAACCAGTTTCAGAGTCTTCTATCCTGGAGATAAGTAATTCAATTATCTCCCAGGACAGACACAAGACTCCATTAAGCACATGGTTGCAAAAAGACACAAAACACTTTAAAAATACATAAAGTCACCTTTTATACATAAAACACAGACATTTCACATATCCCCAGATAGCTCAGGTCTGAGCGCACATTATTAAGTGAATGGCGCTCAGAACCACACGAATACAGTTTAATCGCCATGGAGCCAAAGTCTTTACAGTCAGTTTCATACAAATGGGCTCCATGGGATTCCTAGCTGGGGTATAACACATTCAAACAAATCTACCGAACCCCAGGCAGAAAAGCACAAATTAAACTTTTCTGCAGGTAAAAAAAAGATGTCTTTTAACAGGGGGCCATAGTCCAAAGGCAGCAGGCGAGTAACCAGGCTTCTCCAATGCAATGTGGCGAGATTGGTCTCGTCACATCTCTCCCCTTTTCCAAACAGACTAACAGGGTATCTGACCTCCTGCCGGTCAGTGCCCTTGTTAGTCCAGCAGCCCACCCACAACAAATAATCAACAGCACAGCCCACCCACAGTAAATGGTTACTACACCTGGGTAAAGGAGAAGCTTGTCCATGTCCAGGTGCCTCACCACGGCTGTGCTGGGTACGGGTACGCTGACTGGGTGGGTTGCTGCATGGGCAGAGACCAGCAGCACTCTGCCCTGTTGCCAGCGCTACTGGGAGGGTAGCCTGGTTGAAGCCTGGTTGTTGGAGGGGGAGGCCGACTGTCTCCCCTTTAACTACACCGCTCTGCTGCTGGAGACCGACTGTCTCCCCTTTAGACACACAGCTCTGCTGCTGGAGACCGACTGTCTCCCCTTTTGTTGCACAGCTCTGCTGCCGGAGGGGGAGACCGACTGTCTCCCCTTTGGATACTCTAAGATGTTGCTGGGGAGAGGGGGTAACAGGCTCCTCTCCCGATAGAACACTCTGCCGCTGGGGAAAGGAGACTGAGCTCTCTATTCCCTGCCCATTAATGAGCCGCCGCTGGGGAGAGGTGGTAGCAAGCTCCTCTCCCATACATACTTTCATCCTCTGTGGAGGGAGACCGACTGTCTCCGCTCCCAATACAGTGTCCTGCTGCTGGGGAAAGGAGACTGGGCTCTCTATTCCCGGTAGGACACTCTGCCGCTGGGGAATGGAGACTGGGCTCCCAATTCCCTGCTGTATCTCCAGCTGGGGAATGGAGACTGGGCTCCCAATTCCCGGCACATCACTCGGCCGCTGGGGAATGGAGACTGGGCTCCCAATTCCCAAAAAATCATGCTGCTGCTGGAGAGTGGAGACTGGGCTCCCAATTCCCGGCACATCACACTGCCGCTGGGGAATGGAGACAGGGCTCCCAATTCCCGGCATATCACACTGCCGCTGGGGAATGGAGACTGGGCTCCCAATTCCCTGCATATCACACTGCCGCTGGGGAGAGGAGACTGGGCTCTCTCTGTCCCGCAACTGTAGCTGCCGGTGGAGGTCCACCCACCGTGGCAGATGACCGTCCCCCTCTGCCCGGTACAGCAGAGTCTTGAATACTAGACTCCTCACGAACTTCATGGATTTCTCAGCTGGATTAGGTCCGAAGAAGTTCAGCCGCAACCACATCATACGGTCAAATTCCTGTACAGAGTATCTGTACTCCACTGCTGGTTCCATTCTGTTGCTGTCAGGGTCGCTGTACTGAGACATGCGTTGCCCTCAAATTGTAAAAATCCATGGAATGGTGTCGCCTGTAGCTGTCCTGTAGTCTGTGGGAACGATCCCGCCGCTTGCCACCAGTTGTTACGGTACCTCCCGGAGTAAAATGTCCAAACCGCCGTTTAGCGAGTATTCCCCGTTCGCAATAATGTGGTCGGGTAGCGGGGATACTGAAACCATGCGAACCGCCAGCCAGGGAACATTCCAAACTCCCGAACGGTACCTGTACGGCTAATTCCCTTCTCGAGCGGTAAATCCACGAACGGCAAGTAGTAACCGAACGACAATAACTCCCAAGCGGCAAATAATCCAAATTAGTAGTCGCTATCTGCCGGTAACCAAATCCCCCCAATAACGAGACCAAGCTCCGCTTTGAGGGTAAAACACGAACTGATTTACTGTGGGCTACCTGCCCGGTATTTATGCAGGTCTCCCACTTGGTGGACACTCCCCTAGGGGACCAAATGGGAGACTGAAATCACAGAAGGACATGGGGACATTTTGGACATACATCCCCACAATATTCCCAGCATGCATCACAGTTCCCTCCCCTCTGCTCGAAGGATAATTGGGAAGTAACTCAATTATCTCCCCGAGCAGAGGCAATCGCCATTGTAAACACAAGTCACAAAACCACATGAAAATCCATAACTTCATAACTGCTGAACATATTGCATTCGTATTGCATATCCCCAGATAGCCTGGATCTGAGTGCACATTATTGGAGCGCTCAGATCCCATTCGCACAGTTCAATCGCCATGGAGTCAAAGTCTCTTTCAGTTCTTCGGTATGCGATTGACTCCATGGGACGGCTATCTGGGTTAAGTCCATTCGTGTGGTTGAATCTCCCGAACGGCTGGCATTCGTATACTTTTGTCGATTGAGAAGGGGAGGTCGACGGCTTCAGCGGTGTTCGGCTGAAAAAGTGTCCGTTTTCCGATCCATGAAATAATCGTCGAACACCGCTGGTCGTTCGCATGGACAAAATGGCCGCCGCCTCGTGGTCGACATACGAACGACGACCACCCGGCATTCGGTTTTAATTGAGAAGTGTCTGTGGTTAACCGCAACGTTCTAATTGGGATCAATAGGTTAACCAGCAGCACACTTCTCTTCTGGGTGGCCGTCCGTTCGGTAGTTTCGTTCGACAAAACCGACATTCCCTTGAATAAAGCATACGAATGGGGAAATTCATGTAACCGGCAAAACAGGCGAACAAAGCATTTGTAATCCAGACAGATGGGTCTGTCACACGGCTCCCCCCTTGTGGAACACTCCGGCAGACCCGGCTGTCTGGATTACAAATGCTTTGTTCGCCTGTTTTGCCGGTTACATGAATTTCCCCATTCGTATGCTTTATTCAAGGGAATGTCGGTTTTGTCGAACGGAAGACTCTACATTTAGTAACTAATGGTGCTGCCCATGTATGTAGATGGTGTAACATACGACCTGAGGCTCATCTTCCCTTTTGTCGAATGCATATTGAGACCGTCTCTGAGTTTAACAGAAAGCAAATCTAGTCCTGGGGTGTGCCCACATTTGGCCCCTGTCCGTATGACTCCTTCACAGTATTGTGTTTGGTGCTCTTTCTTCGGACCAGTCCAGACGGGAACGATAGGGAGTGTATTGTAATCCAATGATTGTGGCAAACTTGGGTGAGAGTTGTAGTCCATTAATGGTCTGAGTAGTGTGGGGATATTTATGGGATAATAAGAGTAAACAGTTGAGAATTGCCCACTAATTCAATTCTCAGATCCCAAAGAACGTTTATCGTAAGTGAAAGTATTTCATATAAATAATATCACAATGTATAAAAATAGATTTTTATTTATAATGACATATTAATTAATAAATAATATTATTATGTAACATGCGTGACAATAATCAATGTATATCCAGTATAAAATGATATGCAATACAAAGGAATGGCTATATACGTTTCAATGGCTAAAAAGCATTTTCTGTCAAGACTTTATTTATGACTATCTTTAACACAGACTTAAAGTGAAACTTTTCACAGCGAAGAACAGAATTCCTCAGAGTGCAGCGTAAGGTCGTAAAGTTTAGCTGACAGTTAGAATAACCCTTTCAATGCTGGCTAGAACTCCTAGGTAATCAAGATCTATTCTTCTGTAATTTTTAAATAAAATAACATTTAAACCAGTTCATTAGTCATTTCCTGGAACCATCCAATAAGAGAATCTACCATATTATATAAGCAGAATTTGTTTTTAATTTGTCTAAAAGATATCTATCTTAATTTAGAGCAAATCAATACACCTGGATAAAAACATCAATCAATATATAATTATTCTTAATTCCACCTGCAGAATGGAATGTTTATAACTATATATTCTTTAGTTAACTAAGATTTCTTAGTATGGAAATCTGACCATGCTTTATCCAGTCATATATAATGCTATTAATACATTTTAATTAATTTAATTAATTCAATGAAACCAGTATAATTACCAGTTGAGTAGATATTTCATCCGATTGGTAGTCTCAGGAACTTATTTGGATGTCTCTCTGCATGGAGGTTGGAGTCCCCAAACTTCCAATTCCTCTCTCCTCTTTTTCTTTCTCCTTTGCCTCTCCTGCATACCTCAATCTTCCCTTTGCCCTAACTTTTAAAGGGCCAGACTCTCTGTACGTCATCAGTTGATAACCCAATAGAAGCACTAGAGGTGTGGTTATCTCCCGGATC
>OW240915.1:120917540-120932829 GCA_933207985.1 Pelobates cultripes
CACTATTGCTAAGCACCTGACAGACCTGACCAAGAAGAACTTGCCTAAGCAGGTCCTGTGGTCTCCGGCTTGTGAAGCTGCGTTCCAGGCACTGAAGCAGGCTCTTGTGAATGCCCCTGTCTTGGCTGCCACAGTCCCTAACAAACGCTTTCTCGTTCACACAGATGCTTCCATGTATGGACTGGGGGCTGTGCTGAGCCAAGTCGGGGAAGATGGAGGAGAGCACCCTGTCGCATATCTCAGCAAAAAGCTGTTACCCAGAGAAGTGAGTTATGCGGCAGTGGAAAAGGAGTGTTTGGCCTTGGTCTGGGCATTGAAAAAGTTAAGTCCCTACTTATACGAGCAAGAGTTTTCCCTGGTGACTGATCACAACCCACTCGTTTGGCTTAACCGGGTCTCAGGAGACAATGGGAGACTACTGAGATGGAGCTTGGCATTGCAGCCCTACAATTTTACTATCAGCTACAGACCCGGTAAGCTGAACGGGAATGCAGATGGGTTATCTCGGCAAACAGACGTCTCCACCACCTCCTAGTCCGGTCATCCCCAAGTTGACCCGCCACAGGGTCAAGCCGGGTCTGCCGGAGTGTCCCACAATGAGGGAGCCGTGTGACAGAACCATCTGTCTAGTTATTGCAGGTGTATTCGTCTGTTTCTACCCCGTTCGGGTAAATGGCTGTTTCCTATAGCCCAGCCATACGAATGACTGTTTTTCCCGAACAAACCTACCGAACGGACGGCCACCCAGGAGAGAAGTGTGCTGCTGGTTAACCTATTGATCCCAATTAGAACTTTGTGGTTAACCGCAGACACTTCTCAATTAAACCGAATTCAGGGTGGCCATCGTTCGTATGTCGACCACGAGGCAGCAGCCATTTTAAAACGCACGAAAGCCCAGCGGTGTTCGGCTCTATTTTCATGGAACTAAAAACTGACACTTTTTCTGCTGAACACCGCTGAAAGCCTAGCTGCCTCCACGAAAGCATACGAATACTGGCCGTTCGGGAGTTTTGCAGCATACGAAAGGACTTAACCCAGATAGCCTTCCCATGGAGTCATTCGTATACCGAAGGACTGTAAGAACTTTGACTCCATGGCGATTGAACTATGTTTGTGGGGTCTGAGCGCTATTCGCTAATAATATGCACTCAGATCCAGGCTATCTGGGGATAGGTGATACGAATGGGAAATGTTCAGTTTTTGTAAAGTTATATATTTTTATGCATTTTTCTGGTTTTATATTTAAAATGGCGACTGGCTTTGTCCTGGAGATAATTGAGTTACTTCTTAATTATCTCCAGGGCAGAGGGGAGGAAACCATAGTGTATTGTGGGTAAAAGCTGTGACTGTATGTCTGGAATGTCACCATGTCTGTCTGTCATTAGTGTCTCCCATTTGGTCCCCTAGGGGAGTGTCCACCAAGTGGGAGACGTGCATAAATACGGGCAGGTAGCCCACTGTGGCAAAACCGACCTCGCCACGTGTCCTTGGAGGGGGCTGCTTGCCCGCCTCTTGCCTTTGGACTATGGCCCTGCAGGTTAAACTGTTTATTTTCCCTGCAGAAAGGCTTATTCGTGTGATCTGAGTGCCATTCATCTAATAATGTGCAGTCAGATCCAAGCTATCTGGGGATATGTAGAAATGTGTGTTTTATGTACTAAATGTGTCAGTATGTAATTTTATGTCTTTTACTGTCTTTTTGTCTGCCATGTGGGTAATGGAGTTTGGCTCTGTCTTTGGAGATAATTGGATTCCTTCTCCAATTATCTCCAGGGCAGAAGGGAGGAAGCCAGGATGCATTGTGGGGATGTTTTACTTTTACTGTTTGAGCCAGGGGGAACAAAAGATACTTTTACTAACTTTTGAACCCCTGGTCTGATTCATGCCATTTTTTAATATGTTGTTCCCCTGAATGGATTGATTGTGAATATGTATTTTTATGCGAATGTGATGTATATTTTGGGAGTTATGAATGTTGTGTAAAAACTGTATTTTCCCTACCTATGATAATTG
Source organism: Pelobates cultripes (assembly GCA_933207985.1). NCBI lineage: Eukaryota > Metazoa > Chordata > Amphibia > Anura > Pelobatidae > Pelobates > Pelobates cultripes. The sequence continues at coordinate 120,919,554 of OW240915.1, forward strand.
TATTTCCCTGTGTGTACAGATAATTAGTTTACAGGTAGAGGGGAGGGCTATGTGTGGGATGTAACTATTGTGTGATTGGTTAATGTACGTTACTGTGTGTGTCCCTCCCCTTCATGGGAGCACCTAATAAAAAGGGCTGCAAGCTAGCAGCCAGAGAGTTCTATTTTTACCCTCAACTTGAGTCCTGTCTCTTATTGGGGGAATCTGCTACAAGGGATTGCTATGCTAGGCATATTCCCTTGCTATAATCACTGAGCTCTTGTAAGAGCTTGTTCCTGCTTCGTTCTGAAGGGAGATAGCTGCAGCCTGCGGTGCTTATGGTGTCTGGTGGAGTGCTTGGAGTCCTCTGGAAGCGCTAGGAGCATCTTTCAACGGAGGTACCCAGTCGGGGTGCCAGGTGATCCGTTACATTGGTGGCAAGCGGCGGGATGGCATCCTAGTGCGAGGAGAAGCAGCTTGGAGACACCGGTAATGTGTGGAGTTGTGCAGCGTCCTTATCTTCAGCAACATAATGGAACCAGCAGTGGCTACAGCAAGCATGGCGTATAGCTACTCCGTACTAGAGTTTGGCACGATGGTAGGGTTGCACCTGAAGTTTTACGGACCCAATCCAGAGGAGAAATACGTGCGGTTCGTGTGGGACATGGTGACCCGGAACCTACAACACAGGGCGTTGAGGGAAGGCCAGTGGGCACGTTGGGAGAAACTCCAGCCACAGGTAGAGTGGGACGAGGAAGAAACCGAGGTGGCCGGTGGAGATGGGACCGAGGTCTCTCTACCGGCCCTACAGGGATGCTGGGCACCCGGCCCAGATCCCCAGCGGCAGTATGTTTTACAGGGAGGGGAGACAGTCGGTCTCACTCCCCAGCGGCAGAATGTGTTATTGGAGGAAGAGACAACCGGTCTCCCTCCCCAACAGCAACCAGAGGTACCCGAGGTAGAGGACCTCATAGACTGGTCCTGGGAGGACCCCTGCAGGCAGGTGGAGATGGGACCGAGATCTCTCCACCGGCCCTACAGGGATGCTGGGCAACCGGCCCAGATCCCCAACTAGAGCTGGAGTTACAGAAAGTGGAGAGCATCGACCTCCCCCCCCAGCAGCAGCCGGAGTACCAGGGGGAGGTAAGTGATATTTCTCCTCCCCAGCCAACTCCTTTGTTCCCTGACCCCCCAGCAGAAGAGCTGGCAACTGGGCAGAGCGCCGCTGGCCTCTGTCCTCCCTTGTTTCCTTCCCCTGAGCCTGACTTTCTACAGGCTGCCCCAGCGGAAGGTGCCGTCCTTCCTCCCCAGCGGCAGTGCGTACCCCAGGGAGCTGATGGTGTCGTCCGTCCTCCCCAGCAGCAGTGTGTAACCCAGGGAGCCGAAGGTGTCGTCCTTCCTCCCCAGCGGCAGTGTGTACCCCAGGGAGCTGAAGGTGTCGTCCTTCCTCCCCAGCGGCAGTGTGTCCTGCAGGGAGCAGAGACCGTCAGTCTCACACCCCAGCAGCAGGACAAAATAATGAAAGGGGAGACAGCTGGTCCGCCTCTCCACCAGCAGAGAGAGTGTCAGGGAGAGGAGCCTGTTAACCCCTCTCCCCAGCGGCAGTTGACAGTCCAGAGAGAGGAGCTTGTTACACCCTCTCTCCAGCGGCAGCCTAACCCACCAAGGGGAGATGTTGAGCCCCGCAACTGTGCAGATGGGACCGTAGTCTCTGCGCTTACAGCCCAAGGGGTAGAGACGGTCGGTCCTGTTCCCCAGCCCCAGAGCTGTGTACCCAGAGGGGAGACGGTCGGTCTCCCCCTCCCACAACCAGGCTCCAATCAGGCTACTTCGGTGGTAGCGCTGGCACCAGGGCAGAGTACCGCTGGTCTCTGCCCACTCAGCAACCCACCAAGGCAGTCTACCAGCTCCCCACACAGCTGTGGTGAGGCACCTGGACATGGACAAGTTGCTACTTTATCCAGGTGGAGTAAACATTTACTGTGGGTGGGCTGTACTGCTGTTTGTGCTTCGTGGGTGGGTTGCTGGACTAACCAGGGCACTGACCGGCAGCAGGTCAGATACCCTGTTAGTCTGGGGGGCAAAGGGGAGAAGTGTGGCAAAACCGACCTCGCCACGTGTCCTTGGAGGGGGCTGCTTGCCCGCCTCTTGCCTTTGGACTATGGCCCTGCAGGTTAAACTGTTTATTTTCCCTGCAGAAAGGCTTATTCGTGTGATCTGAGTGCCATTCATCTAATAATGTGCAGTCAGATCCAAGCTATCTGGGGATATGTAGAAATGTGTGTTTTATGTACTAAATGTGTCAGTATGTAATTTTATGTCTTTTACTGTCTTTTTGTCTGCCATGTGGGTAATGGAGTTTGGCTCTGTCTTTGGAGATAATTGGATTCCTTCTCCAATTATCTCCAGGGCAGAAGGGAGGAAGCCAGGATGCATTGTGGGGATGTTTTACTTTTACTGTTTGAGCCAGGGGGAACAAAAGATACTTTTACTAACTTTTGAACCCCTGGTCTGATTCATGCCATTTTTTAATATGTTGTTCCCCTGAATGGATTGATGGTGAATATGTATTTTTATGCGAATGTGATGTATATTTTGGGAGTTATGAATGTTGTGTAAAAACTGTATTTTCCCTACCTATGATAATTGTATTTCCCTGTGTGTACAGACAATTAGTTTACAGGTAGAGGGGAGGGCTATGTGTGGGATGTAACTATTGTGTGATTGGTTAATGTACGTTACTGTGTGTGTCCCTCCCCTTCATGGGAGCACCTAATAAAAAGGGCTGCAAGCTAGCAGCCAGAGAGTTCTATTTTTACCCTCAACTTGAGTCCTGTCTCTTATTGGGGGAATCTGCTACAAGGGATTGCTATGCTAGGCATATTCCCTTGCTATAATCACTGAGCTCTTGTAAGAGCTTGTTCCTGCTTCGTTCTGAAGGGAGATAGCTGCAGCCTGCGGTGCTTATGGTGTCTGGTGGAGTGCTTGGAGTCCTCTGGAAGCGCTAGGAGCATCTTTCAACGGAGGTACCCAGTCGGGGTGCCAGGTGATCCGTTACACCCACAGTAAAGCCAGATCCTGTTTGACCCTCAATGCGGAGCTTCTGTCTCGTTATTGGGGGGATTTATTATTTGCGCTTAGAGACTGCTGGATGGAACCGAAAGCCGCTTGGTGGATGTTATTGTTCGGCGGCTAGCAGCAGTTCGTGGAGTTCCGTTCGGGAGGTTGGAGCCGTTCACGGATCCCGGTCGGGAGATTGCCGCTTCCCCTGAGTTTGGTTTGTGCACTGCAGTTCATGCGAACGGAGATTATTGGTATTGCAGAAGGGGAAGGTTGATTGATTGGCGGTTTCGTTTAAAGACACCAGGGGTGGATTAGTACACGTCTATTCTGTTCCACATCTGGGGCGCCCCATGTCCCAAGTTTTAAGTAGAAGTGATATAGTGTGTGACATATTGGGTAATCGAGGTCTTAAATTGTGTGGAATCTAATACAAGTATTTTAGGGTACTACCACATAGACTCCATCTCCACCCACTTATAAGTATGACATTACTGTTGACAGAATGGCTGCTTTATAGTATAGGCATATATCTGGCAGTCCCAGGCCTCCTTTCTCTATATATCTATATATTTTTGTGGTGACTTTGCGGTTGGCCCAAATAAATGTTGTGAAAAGTTGCAGGAGCTTATTTGTGTGTTGGGTAGATAAATTTTAGATAGCATTCAAATCGAGTATTGGTATTTTGGCAGTAAACCCATCTTCATTGCGCATAGTCTAAGTAGACCCATGTTAAGGTATCAGTTACGTCACACTCTTTGAGGTATTAGTCACGTCACACTGCAGTTTATTAAGTGTATGGAGCTCCACAATGATTTTTTTGGCAATTTCAGTCCGATCAAGATAACAATCATTTCTCCAGTCCAAGGAGAAAGATGTCTTCAGTGGGTCTAAGATTGGCTAGGCACTCCCACCCCCATGGCCTCTGTTTTGGCGTAATTTCATTTATAGTAGGAATGATTCAAATATGTTTGTATTTCATCTAAAAGATTTGGTAAGGAGATCTGCAGTTTAAAAAGTGTTAATAGTATGCCATCTGCAAACAGGTTTGCCTTGTATTACTTACTCCATATTGTTACACCATGTATCAATGTGTTTACCTTGATCTAAACTGCATGAGGTTCCATTGCCAAGACATACTGTAGAGAGAAAGGGGGTCACTCCTGCCTAGTGCTATGTGTTAGTGTTGTACAATTCTCTCACCACCAATACTTCCAATCAGGGCCGCTATCAGAAATTGTGAGGCCCCTAACACAGCTCAAGGTCTGGGCCCCCAGGTGCCTGCCTCCAAGCCCCGCCTCCAAATCCCACCCACAAACACAAAAGGACACAGACAGATACACACATACTAACAGACACAAATACTGAAACAGATACACACATACAGGCATATTGACACACACATACTGAAACAGACACACACACATATACAGACACATACACAGAAATAAGGAGATACAGATACACACACACACACTAATGTACATACATACTCACATACTGACATACAGACATGTATATATATTCACATAAATACATACTGACCTACATAATGGCATACATACACATACAGACATACACACACACACACAGATATATACATACACAGATACATAAAGACATACTGACATATATACATACTGAAATACACACACATACACACATACATACTGACACACACACACACAGACAGACATACATGCACACATACATACTGATAGATATATACATACATACACAGACATATATACATACTGACACACACACACAGACATATATACATACTGACACACACACAGACATATATACATACTGACACACACACACACATACATGCATACTGACATACATACATACACACATATAGATACACATACATACATGCATACTGACATACATACAGATTGACACACACAGACATACACACATACATACATACTGATAGATATATACATACATACTGACACACACAGATATACATAACACTGATAGATATATACATGCATACACACAGATATATATACTGACATATATACATACTGACATACACACACTCCGTGCGGAGTAAGCTGGGAGCAAGTGACCGGCCGTCACTTCCTCCCAGCAGCACTTACAGCCTTAATTCTTTTTAAAGTGGCCCGGTCGCGCTATTACACGGCCGCAGCGATGACTGGGACCCTGAAAATATAGGGCTCATCGGGTGGCCCTGAATGCCTGGGCCATCTGATGGGCCCTGGTGCAGATGCACCTTCGGCAGTTTCGCCGCTGCTAGTGGGGCCCGGGCAGCCGGGCCTGTGACAACCGTCATGATTTTCACCCCCTGATGGTGGGGTGGTATCCTTTTGAGATATCCACTCTGCCTTGTATATTAATAGTAAATGTAATATCCCTGTGTCACCTCTTCCAAGAATTAACATATATCTTTATCCTCTTGCCAACATATATATATTACTAGCATTACTAAGGTATTATACCCGATATTACAAATAAACAACTAACACCATAGTTCTTACCAGAGACAAATCTTTACTTAGAATCTGTCCAGTTAAATATTACAGAGTTATAGTATTACAGAGTCACAATACATTCATAACACTCACACATTCCATCTATCTAATAATATCTGTTACATTGTGTATGTGCTGTGAGATGTTGTGTGCAGTGTGTGTCTTACCTAGTCTGAAGCGCTTCCAATTTTGCAAAAAACTAGGAAAAAAATCCTTCTTGACCCCAAAATAACAGTCAGATGTCTCCTTGGTTTTGCTTTATTTGGCTATCAACTTCTCATTTTCTAGTTTAGCCACTTTAATTGCCTTTTTGCAAGCATTATTGGCTTCCTTATATCTTATATAGGATGCCTCTGTAAATGTGATTTTCCAAGGCCCAAAGTGTTGTCTATCCTGTTATTTTATTTACGTGTGAACTCTCCCAGCCATCCCCTTGCCTCTAACCTAAGGTGTGTTTTCCTAGTCTAGTTGATATGTAACTTTTTTTTTTTTTAGCTGTGTCTTTCAGGTGCTGTATCTTTCAAACTATCTAAACAGAAACTCCCTTTGAAGATAGTTCCTGATCTCCCATGCAGACAGACTTAATCAAGCACATATTAATCAGATATACATAATAATATTATCCCCAACAGTTAGTTTGAATGGTTCGGACAGAAAGCCTGAATTAAGCACTTGGACATATGGTGAACTACATAGGGCCCCCACTGCTAATTGAAGACCGCCTTCAGGAACCCCTCACAGCGCAGCGAGAAGCAATAAAACCTTGGCTAACAGTTAGATCAGTTAGATCACACTGAATTGACACTTTCCCTGCTGGCTAGAATCCTCCTAGGCATATAATATCCTATTCTGTTGCAATTTTCAATTAAAGCAATGTTCATACCAGATCATTAATCATTCCTGGAACCATCCAATAAGAATAATCTACCAGATTTTACATTAGCCAAATTTTAACTTTCCCAAATAAGATTCACTATCTTATATCAGAACAAGTCATTATTTCTGGATAAAATGTGCCATGCTAATCTGTTGGTAAATATTACCTTTAATATATTGTTATCTTTATTCCACCTGCAGGAATGGAATTTTTATAACCATATATTCTTTAGTTAACTAAGATTTCTAATGACTGAAATCTGACAAGATTTATCCAGATATATTGCTGCTATTAGTAACATTTTAATTAATTTAATTAAATAAAACCAGCATAATTACCAGTCATGTTGTAGATGCTCTTATCAGATGAGTAGATAGTCCCAGGAACTTGAATGCAAGTATGATTGATGTATATAGAATTGTATGTAATAGAAAAGTGGTGTTGGTTAGAAAGTAATAGTAAAATTTTAAGTGTCCAGGAAGTGTTTCTTCTGTTGTATCCAAGAGAGTTTGAATGTGGTCAAAGAGTATGAGTCTTTGAATGTCAGATTTGAGTGGCAGTCCCAGAGAGTTGAAGGTCTGAATGTATGTCTCCCTGAATCTCCTTTGTCCTTACTTTTGAAAGGGGCCAAACGCTCTGCACGTCATTAGTTGATCGGATGAATAGGGAACTGTATGTGTGTCTACCTTACAGACTATCATCTAGTTTTTGGTCAGTAGATGGCGCAATTACAATTTCTTGTCCTGGAATGGGTTAACTGAAAATGATTTTGACGTCAAAATCCCTATAACTCACAAGACCTGTCACTTCAAAGCATTGGTTCACTCTCTTACCCAGACTTCGTGTTGGGCTTATACCTTTAAATCTACTTTCTGACATGTCTAAACCTTAATTTTACCTCTTGCTTACAATGGGACTTTGTAAGATTTAGAAAGTAAAATTAATTACTAAGTATTATCTGTAACTTATCTGGTTCTTGTGTCTGTGTTTAAAATTATTTCTGTTCCACCAACATTAAGAAATAGTGTTCCATCCCCCTTCTTGTGAGATATCATTGCCTTATTTACATAACACATTTCTTAGCTCAGACTTGAATGAATAGTTACAGATATAAATAAATTCTGTGTCTTTCTGTTCTTATAAATACAAAATGAATCAGCTCTGTTCTGAGTGACTCTGGCAATATACACTTTTAATTTCTATCTTAGCATAAAATGTCTGCTGATATAAATATACTGACACTCCAACAGCAATATAAGATGAATAGAGAGCAGATTAAAACAAATTGTAGGCAAACAAATACTACAGAAGCAGTTCTTAATCCTGGGTGTGTGTAAGTATTGTAGGGTATGCTCCACCAGGGCTCTTGAAAACTATTTGTTAAATCATTAAGGCTAGCTAAATTCTTCTTCACCAGCTCTTGCAATTGCACAACCCTTCGATTATTTATTTTAAATAATGTATCCAAATCTGCATAAGTTGTGGGATTTTCTTAAATGGTAAAGGGACCCATTTTATTCCAATTTCCTAGATATTCCTGTGCCACGTCCACAGATCTTTGAAATCTGTACTTTTCCTGTAACTAGGATTTTAGATAAATGTATTTCCAAGAATCGATGATACAATTCCAAATTTATTCTTGGTTCAAATTAACCCTTATATGAACAGCTAGGATAGATAGTGAAATGGATATTCGTATCTACAATTCCCCTCTTAGATCATATCATGATCTATCTTACATAAAATATATATGGGAGGCCTGCAGCAGAGACAAAAGGAGGTATATTCAGACGTGCTAATCACGTCTGCAGGACTTTCATTATTTCTTCACCTCGATTTCCCCATTTGCTCTGTGCCTTAGGTTTTTCCTTTAAGAGGTGTTCAAGCTGTTGATTTCAGCTTTTTCAATTATCTGTTCAATAAATCTTTTAAGTGTACAAGTTAAATATTTAGCTAACAGCTGACATGTTAACCATTTTTAAACAGACTGGACATCATGTTATCTGTAGCTTGAGCCTTGGGTCAATACAGGCAAAGTGTATTATTCCCCACAACGGTAATATTATCATTATAATTCACAACGTAAACTCATATAGTCAAAATGGGAATAATATCTATCCCCCCTCCTTGGACCAGGGTCTTGGATTACCAGTCCACTCGGTGAACTCCGTCCAGGTTAAAAAAAAAGTGTAAAAAATTCATATTTGAATTTCAGCGGTCCAGTCATATCCACACTTAATAAATGGGAATCCATCCTTGGTACACTCACCATACATCAATGACACACATAGTACATCAATGCCTGAGTAAGCAAACACTTCCTCTCTCTCTGGCTAACTACAAAAATAAAAATAAAAATAGTTCAATAGTCCAGCATAGGCCAGAAAAATAGAATAAGTCTTTCAAGGAGTATAAAGAATCTTAGACACCATAAACCTTGTTCCATAATCTTAGACACCATAACATAGCTATGGGTAGCAATATGGCTGACAACAAGGGAAATCGAGGTGAAGAAATAATGAAAGTCCTGCAGACGTGATTAGCACGTCTGAATATATCAGCTTCCACATAGTTCTTAATTCTTCTGTTTGCTGGATGTTCACAACAATGCTCTGTGCAACACCCCAATTGTTGAAAGGGTTAATACAGAAATAGCGGCATTAGACAGCACTGCACCTTCAGCATCTCCGTTTCTTCGGCCAGCATGGATTTTGACCAAACAGATTTAATTGCAAATAGGTAGGTGCTCCGATCACCTGTTTAGCCTCAGAAGAAGGCGCGTTAGCAGCGCCGAAACACGTGTTAGGTAGCAGGCAGGATATTTCTTTACCTGGACGCCGACTAGTTTAGTCTCTCTAGATGATCAGCTAGCTAGAATTCTAATACGATTCACTAGAAGGGGTGGGGAGGATATGGGCGACGGGGCTACTTTTTCTACAAGACACTGTCAAGCTTATTATGCGATAGCTTCTTCCAGTACTACTGACTAGAATATAGTTGCCTTTTTTTCCCCCATTCCTCCATCCCTCAGTGATAGGCGTACAATATTGTTATGATACTTATCACACTGTACCTATCTAGCTATCGTATTCAGACTAGTGGATGATCACACAGTTAATGGACCTTTTCTACTATTTTCTTGCTACTAATCTGTTCACAAGGATATATATAGTTGCTACTTTCTTACCCTATTGGATTCTACTTCAGTTAGTGGTAAAAGAGACTTTTGAAAAGAGTCTATCTAGCAAGCATAGAGGAATTGTTTCTCTTTATCTAGGCAAGTTTTAGAGGTACCATCACTGAGAGACGTACTATACTGGTTGGGGGGATTTTCAGCTCTATTCAGCTTGATATCCTTTAGGTGATTTCCTCAGGATAATTATCCCCTTCCAGGCATATATCCTCCTAATTTTAAACATTTATATATATTTTTTCTAAGTTTTCTGTTAGAGTATTTTTATTACAGCAACAATTAAAGGTTATGTTTGACCTCTTTTGTATATATATATAAGTATTCACCAGGGGGCGTCCTGTTTTCCCTGACCTATTAGGTCTGTCTTTCAATTAATACACGTATGTGAGGGTTATCCCCTATTTTGGCCGCCCCTAGACACACACCTAGTTGTTTCCCCTTTTGGGGTACCCAACTTTTTTGTTTAGGTAGGTCAGCCAGAGAGATTGGTGTGTAGTCCCAAATATCAGGCGGCACAAATACTTCAGTACGGTCTCTATAATCATACAAACACAAGGATAAGTACGACCTCAATAAATTAATTATTTAGGCTAAACTCAAATTGGAGACTAAAGTTAAACCCTTAACTAGTGTAACATGTAATTCTCTCAGTTTTGCTTATAATTCATGAAATTTGTCCTTTATGAAATTTTACATAATTTCCCTTTGGAATGCCTTTGTATGGATGAGAGAAGCACTTAAACTATATAAAGTTTGTTGGATAGGATGAGTACTAAAACACTAACATATACATATTGGAATATTTCCCAATAAAATACTGTTCTTAAACTTAAACCTTGATTTGATAATCTCAATTAATTACTTTAATAAAATTGGAATGCTGAAGTCTGTCAAATTTTGTTGATGATAACATCTATGGAAACCGAAACCTTTTATAGATCCCGATGTCCAAAAAGCCACCAGTTCTGTATGTGCGTGATCATGTTTTAATACGGTACAGTTATCCCATAAGCATACTTATTATTATCCTATTTTATTTTAGTTATTTCACATTGCGCAGCCAATGTCTAGGTCCCAACTTCAGCTTGTACATCCTCTAAGACCCAGCATTAATACAGTTTTATCTCTCAAAACTATATATATAAAATATTAAAAACATGAACCATCTGTGTATTAGGCTGGGGTTGTTGGGTGTGGGTATAGGTTGGAAGCTGTGGTTGGTATTGAGGAACCTGCCAGGCAGGGCCGGACTGGGAAAAAAATTAGGCCCGGGCATTTTTCAATTAGACCGGCCCCCCCAAGAAGGGGGCGGGGCCAGAGAGGGTGTGTTTTGTCATCACTAATGACAAGCACGCCCCCTCTCAAAGTGAGCATGTTGGTTCAATGTGCAGAGCCTCGCTGAAGAGCTCTGGCTTTAGAAAAAGGCCCTGTATTTGTTCTGCGCAGCGCAAGCAAATGTAATAACATGCTTGCACTGTGTTTGCTTTTAAATTGTCTCTGGTGTCTCCACAAGTGGGATACCAGAGGACAAAAGGGCCAGGAAAGTGTATGGTGCATGTGTTTGGCGCCTGCTTGTGGGATTGCCTGTGTGTAGAGTGTTGTGTTGTATTGTGTAAATAGGTGTAATATGTGTGGTGTAATATGTGTGGCTATGGGCTGTAGAGAGTGTGTGTATAGGGGCATAGTGTTATAGGGGATGTAGCGAGTGTGTGCATACGGGCAGTAATGTGTGTGTATAGGTGATGTAGTGTGTGTAGGGGTTGTAGAGAGGGTGTGTTTAGAGAATTTTGTACATGTTTCCTTACAAGGAATGTAGTGTGTGTGTAGGTGGTGCACTGTGTGTGTGTAAGAGATCTAGTGTGTAAAGGACCCAGAGTGTGTATAGAAGATTGTGTGTGTGTGTGCAGAGGATTAAGAGTGCATATAGGGTAAGGGATCTAGCGTGTATCTGGAGCGTAATGTGTGTAGTGGTGCAGTGTGAGGGGTGCTGTAGTGTGTGTGTGTGTGTGTGTGTATATATGTGTGCTATGTGTGTCTCTGGGTGTGCTGAGTGTGTCTGGGGGTGCTGTGTGTGTATCTGGGGGTGCTGTGTGTGTGTCTGGGGTTGCAGTTTGTGTCTGGGTGCGCTGTGTGTCTCTGGGGTGCTGTGTGTGTCTGGGGGTGCTGTATGTGTTTGGGTGCGCTGTATGTGTTTGGGTGCGCTGTGTGTGTTTGGATGCGCTGTGTGTTTCTGGGGGTGCAGTGTGTGTCTGGGGTGCTGTGTGTGTGTCTGGGGGTGCTGTGTGTGTGTCTGGGGGTGCTGTGTGTGTATCTGGGGGTGCTGTGTGTGTGTCTGGGGGTGCTGTGTGTGTGTCTGGGGGTTGCTGTGTGTGTCTGGGGGTGCTGTGTGTGTGTGTCTGGGGTGCTGTGTGTGTGTCTGGGAATGCTGTGTGTGTGTCTGGGGGTGCAGTGTGTGTCTGGGGTGCTGTGTGTGAGTTGGCTGTGTGTGTCTGGGGGTGCAGTGTGTGTGTCTGTGGTGCTGTGTGTTTCTGGGGGTGCAGTGTGTGTCTGGGGTGCTGTGTGTGAGTTGGCTGTGTGTGTCTGGGGGTGCAGTGTGTGTGTCTGGGGTGCTGTGTGTTTCTGGGGGTGCAGTGTGTGTCTGGGGTGCTGTGTGTGTGTGTGTGGGGGGGTGCTGTGTGTGAGTTGGCTGTGTGTGTCTGGGGTATGTGTGTGTGTCTGGGGGTGCTGTGTGTGTGTGTCTGGGGGTGCTGTTTGGGAATTAATTTTAAATATATATTTTTTTTTTATTAATATTTTTTTTTAAAGTTATGTCCCCCCCCCCTCCCTTCTTACCTTTAGCCTGGGAGGGGGAGGGAGCCGTTCTGCCTGGGAGGGGGAGCCTTGAGGGGACCATGCTGCATTCCCTGGTGGTCCAGTGGTGAGAGTGAACTCTAACCTGCAGGTTAGAGTTCACTCTAGCGAGATCTGAGCGTTGCCGCGGCAACGCTCAGAATCTCGCGAGAGGACCCGGCGGAGCTGCTGGCTAGAGCTCCGCCGGGTCCTCCCTCCCTCCCTCCCTTCTCCCTGGCCGCTTCTCCCTGGCCGCTTCTCTTTGATCTCCCCACCGGCCCATGGAGACACACAGCAGGGCCGGCGCTCGGATAGTGCCGGCCCTGCAGGGGCTGGCAGGGGAGATCCTGTGATCTCCCTGCCGGCTTCAGCTCCACGGCCATCGCGGCCCACCGGGCATTTGCCCGGTATGCCCGATGCCCAGTCCGGGCCTGCTGCCAGGGTGGGTCCTTGAACGCCAGTTTGGCCAGGTTCTCCCTTAGCACTGGGTTCTCCTTTGTTTCCCTGAGCACCAGGTTCATCATTGTTACCCTTAGGGCCAGGGGAACGTCCGGGACCTTGAGGTCCAGGAGCACCACAGGCACCAGGGAAGCCAGGGGCACCAGCAATACCAGGAGTACCAGTGAGGCCAGCTTGACCGGGAGAACTGGGTTCACCACGAGCACCTTGGGGTGAACCCCTGCTATCCACAATTAAAACAGTGTGTTCCACCAATGCTGAAGTTGCCACCTCTACAAAAGTTAGACACTTTGATCAAATATTCTACCTCTGCCTCTAAAACTTTTCTGATTCTATCTCCTATCACCTCCCAAATGTCCTTGTCTCGCCTAC
>OW240915.1:120935389-120949017 GCA_933207985.1 Pelobates cultripes
ATTATATATATATATATATATATATATATATATATATATATTTATATTATGAAATTACAGAAATCTTGTAACCATTGTAATAACATGTTGAATCATCCAATGTTAAACTTGATGCACAAACAGAATAAAGAATTAAAAAACAAAACAAAAAAAAACAGTAAAACATATCACAGTGATAGTCAGTGAAAGTGACTTTTTTTGCATTTTTCCCACACAAACGACATTTTCACAGATGATGTCATTGTTGTGATACATTTTACTGTACAATATTTGTATTCAGTGAAGTCTCCAGAGTATAACAGTACCCCCCATGTACAGGTTTTATAGTGTTTTCGAAAACTACAGGGTCAAAGAAAAGGCTTGATTTTCCGTTTTTTTCACATTGAAATTCGCCAGATTGGTTATGTTGTCTTTGAGAGCGTATGGTAGTCCAGGAATGAGAATTATGATGGCATACCATTTGCAAAAGAAGACAACCTAAGGTATTACAAATGGAGTATCTTCAGTCTTTTTTAGTAGCCACTTATTCACAAACACTGGCCAAAGTAATAATTGTTTTTTGCGTTTTTAACACACAAATATATATGAAAACTTTGGCCCGTGTTTGTGACTAAGTGGCTGCTAAAAAAGACTGGACATACCTCATATTGAATACCTTTAGTGTTCTACTATAAGAAAATATGTGCATGTGAGGCGTGATTCAGAGATTTGACAGATAACCGTGTTACAATGTCACTACTGATACATTTTTAAAACCTGTATTTTGTAAAGCAATGTTCTACTTGTACTTATAGCTCTATAACCTGCAAAAAAGCTAAGAACATGTTAACATTTCTGAAATGGAAATCAATCAATAATATTGATTATTATGTGTATCTGCCTCTGGCCAAATTGAAGAAGAAGTGCGTGCACACTCCCAAAGTAATTTCACACCGGACACAAGTTTCTGGTTGATGAAAAACTTAGGAATGTTTATTCAGAGGAGATGGCAAGTCCCTTTTAAAGCAGAATTACATCATATGCATTGTCAGAGATAACATGAAATAATACATCATTAATTGGTTAGGTGTTAAATGTTTTATTCAGAGCACGTCCTACTGGGTGTGCCATCCTACGTCATTACTGTCGTCATGAAGTTCTCCCCCGGATTCCAGCACCATCTTGAAATTGAGAGTGTTTAGTCGATTGGTGGGATAGTCATGAGGGACATCTAGTGGTCATTTTAGCAATTTATTGAATTATACTGATTGTCACTAAATGGAGTAAATAGGCATTTTACTTTAGCAAATATTCTGTCAACGACAGTCCCCCCTTAAAATGACTATTTACGACTTTAAACAACTATAGTAAGCATTCACAAATATAAAACAAATCATAAAACAGACAAGGAGAGCAAGAAAAATGAACATTAAGAATACAGCCACGCCCATCTGGATCGGAACCTTTTGTCAGCCACTTATCCATCAAACCATCTACCCCATGAATTAATGGTTCTTGAATTCCTTTTAATTCTTCAGAGGGACACACTAACTTCTCTATTGTCAAGGTTACGTTACCATATGAACCTGTGTTATCTGGAATGTAGGTACAAAATGTCATGTCATAGTATCTGGAAGTATTTTACATATTCCTTCCTTCTTTGCCATAATAGTGTGGGCCATCTGGAATGTGTCTTGTAAAAGTTAAGCCAGCTCTTGTAAGGCATCTCTAGTATAATTAACAAAGCGCTGTTCGATGTAATGTAATGGATATAATGAATGCAAATCAAAATGTTATTAGCAGTGATGGTTAGGGAAATACTCAACCTTCGTCTTTGACTTTGAAACTGTTTGGTACCCCCCTTGGCACTCCTATGACATCAATATATATATATATATATATATATATATATATATATATATGTATGTGTGGGTCAAAACTGCTCTCTACAGGGGTACTCCTTTTGTCCTGAAACATGAGTGGTGTGTCAAGAGTACCTTAGTGATTGTCATATATTGTGTATATGGATATATCACCCTTGGCTAGGGCATATTCACTTATTCATTATCATATGAAACCTGTCCCATGCTATCTCAGTACAGATAGACTCAGATCATTTATTCAATATTACTATCACCACAAACTCAAAAAAATGGGAGGATGATCCTGAAGAAGCTTCGAAAGTGTGTAGGCACCTCAGCTTCCAGAAATGTGGGCTGTAAGGTAGGGAGTCCTTCTGATTCAGGTGGTCAGGCATTATTATGGCCATCAAAACACCTACTTGCTGATAACAAGTTACTTTTTCTTAAAATGGAGAGTCAAAGGGTTGTCAAGATCAACAAACATTACTTCCCGTGGAGTAGAAGTTGGCTTGAATCTGGAATGGTGAATCCACAAAGTGATCTCTGTATACTACTGGGCATGTGGACTTGGTTGACGCATTGGTGACTGGATAGGCCTCTGGCCATCCTGGCAACATGTCTATTATAACTAGTGCATATTCATAACGGCCGCTCTTCGGCATTTGGATTTGATCAATCTGGATTCTTTGGAAAGGGTATTGTGGTTTTGCCAAATGATTTGGTGCAGTTTTGATTACTTTCCCTGGATTACATTTAGCACAGATCATGCATGACTGACAATAGTTCCGAGTGAGAGTTGTTATCCCAGGTGCCTCAAAGTATTTATCAATCAAAGAGTTCATGAGTTGTTTAGATAGATGCGCAGGTCCGTGAGCCCATTGGACAACAGCTGGGTACATGTTTTTAGGCAAACAGTATTTAGATTTTATGGTGTATATGTCATTCTGGATAATTGCTCCCCTGTCTTTCCAATTCTGCTTTTCTTGCGGGGTAGCAGCGTCTTGTTGCTCTTTCAGGAACTTGAGGTCGGTGGGTAAAGTTTGTAGGTTGTAAATGGGGGTTATTTCACCGGCCACTCTTCTGTCCACTTCCCACCTTTGTCGTGCCGCATCCTTAGCTGTCTGGACGGCCAGATGATTGCCTCGTGCTTCTTCTGAATTTAATCTCCCATGAGCTTTGACTTTCAAAATAGCCACTTCAGTTGGTAACAACAATGCATCCATTAATTAATTAATGGTCTCGCCGTGTTTCACAGGAGTACCTGCTGCCGGGAGGAACCCTCTGGTCTTCCAGATTAGGCCAAAGTCGTGTGCTACTCCTAAGGCATACCTGGAGTCCGTATAGATATTTATACGTTTTCCCTCCGATATTCTGCATGCCGTTATGAGAGCTATCAACTCGGCTTCTTGAGCTGATATAGAGGGAGGAAGTGAGAATGCTTGGAGTATTTGGTCTTCGGTGGTGACTGCATATCCAATATGATATCATATTGTTCATCCGCAAATCTGGAACCGTCCACAAACAATACACAATCGGGGTTTGATAAAGCAGTTTCATGCACTGTGGGGAGATGAGTAGTTTCCATTTTCATTTGTTCGAAACAGTCATGTGGAGCTTCTGGGTCTGGTTCTACAGGAGGCATTTCTTCACATACCTCTGCTTGGTATCGAGGATAACCAAGTGTTTTGTGGTTTATAGTCTTCTTGGTGACCCCTGTCGCTGTAAGTTGGTCGGGTGTTGCAGTGCTCCACTCCTTGGCCATTGGCCCAAGGTCTTTCCATGCGAGATCTGAGGACTTAGTAAACGAAACATGGGGAACCGCCACTTCCCAATGCCGATACAGATGTGATACCTCCATCGGCAGACACACAGAACAGATCTGTCAGTGTGATTTGCACCTCTATCAGGCTAAATAGTTCTTCTTCATAATGTAAATCAGCGCCTGGAGTGTCCCGAAACCACAGGGTGCAATGTAGGTGTGTTTCAGGTTGTTCATCATGTGGAATTGTAGGTTTTTTGATGTGCAGTTCCATGCAGTCATCAGAATATATGTATAGACTGTACCAGTACTGCGGTACTCCCCCTTTGGGAAGGGGCAGAAGAGTGCAACGTTGTTATACCCTGAACCCAGCCAAAGAGACATTATCAGGCAGAAGGAGAGAAGTTTGAAGGCGAAGATGCCATTGACAAGAGAGATGTTTTGGCTAAACTTGGTTAAGAATGGCAGCAATGTCATGAGGGGCCAAGAACAAAATCCTTGGTTTTGTCGAAAAGGGCACTTGTAGCGAAGACGGCACACAAACAGGAAGGACCCCCTCTGGCTACAGGGTCAAGCATGCAGGAGAAGTACCCTATGGGACGTTGACGGGGCCCATGAGATTGATTAAGGACCCCCGAAGCGTGGCCCATTTTCTCGGAGACAAACCGTTTAGAAGGCAATTCGTAGTTTGGAAGTCCCAGGGCAGGGGCATAGCAAATTGTTTCCTGGCCCTACAAAAGCAATCACAGGCGGATGGAGACAAATGAAAGGGCTCAGTTTTTAATGCATCATAGAGGGGTTGCATAAGTTGAGATGCTGCAGGAATACATGATCTGCAGTATGTGATGAGGCCCAAAAAAGCATGAAGGGCCTGATGGGTGGAAGGAAGTGGAAGGCTGGTGATTGCACGGACTCTGTCTCTTGTTAGGTGACGGGTGCCATGGGAAAGGCAATGTCCCAAGAAGACCACTGTGGGCCGGCCGGAGTTTGGATTTAGAGGCTTTGCAGCCTGCCTCTGCAAGGAAACAGAGGAGGTCAACAGAGAAGAGTCCAGCCATTGGAAAATCATCCGCGCAGAGGAGCAAGTCATCGACATATTTTAGTAGAACTACATCAGGATGAGACTTCTGCCAGGGTTCAAGCACAGTAGACATGGCTTTGGTAAATTGAGTTGGAGAATTCTGTGCGCACTGAGGCATAACAGTCCATGTGTATTGTTAGCGATCATGGGTGAAGGCAAATAGGTATTGACATGAGGGGTCCAGAGGCACACTGAAGATGGCATTTGCAAGATCAACCACAGTAAAGTACTTAGCGGTGGGAGGTACTTGAGACAGTAGGGTATGTGGATTTGGGACAACTGCTGCATCCCGTACGGTAGCTTTATTGACAGCACAGAGATCTTGGACCATGCGATATTGGTCTGGTTGGCCCTTTGCAATCTTTTTCTTCACTGTAAACAATGGAGTGTTACATGGAGAGATGCATTTGACCAAGGCTCCCTTTGCTAATAGACTTTCAACGTGTTTGGAAATGACAAGAGCTTGAGCATGTTTCAAAGGGTACTGTGGTCGCCATGGCGGGGTAGCTCCTTCCACTGCTGATGAGATAGGAAGGTGAGTAGCTGCAATGGATTGTCTTTGGGTAGGTCTGTTATTTGAGGGACGGAATAGGCTAAGCTCTGGCACATTATCATCCCTAGTTGGGACTGGGAGACCATGGTAAGTGACAATGTCAAGTGAGTTGGGTATCGGGGTGTCGGAACCGTAGGGTCAACAGCGGTAGTCTGGGGGGGCTAATTGGGACGTAGTGGGATGGAAACATGAGGCAACGGGGGAAGCAACAGCAGCCTGAGGTTGTCCTGACGTGACAGACTCATTTGTCCCAACAATCATGTGCGGATAACTGGGGATGGGGATGAGCGATGCAAGATCGTGGGTAGAAAGTGATTCAAGGTCATGGGAGACAGGAGAGGTAGAAGGATCTGAAACTGAAGCAATAGGGACGGGTTGTGGAGTAGTTGGCGGAGGGGGAGGAAGAATAGACAGAACGGTAAGGGGGAGAAGGGGGGGTATGGGAGAGAAGGTTCTCGAACAGGGGTAGGAGGAATGGAAGGGAGTGGGGAAGGGGGAGTGGAACCGAGAGAAGCGGCAAGGGCTGAGATGAGAAAGGAGAGATCGGGGGAAAGGGAGGATACAGGAGGTGAAGGGTCTGGATTGGGGACAGGGGGAATGGAAGGAGGTGGAGGAATAGGAGCCAGGGTTGGTGGGAGCGCAGTGGTAAGCGCGGAGACTAGGGAGGAAAGATCGAGAGGGTGAGAGGATGCAGGAGGTGATGAAGGTTCTGGGATGGGTGCAGGGGGAAGTAGGAGGGGGTGGGGAAGTAGGAGTGAGGGCAGCAGTAAGGGCTGAGATAAGGGATGTGCGGTCAACAGAGGGAGAAGGAAGGGAACTGGAAATGGTAAGGGGAGAGAAATCTAGGGCAGGAGTCGGAGGGACAGTGGGGAGTGGGGAATTTGGGACAGGAGCGGCAGGAGCAACATTAGGGGGAGGAATCACTGGCATCCCTGGCATCA
The DNA here is from genome assembly GCA_933207985.1 of Pelobates cultripes. Taxonomy (NCBI): domain Eukaryota; kingdom Metazoa; phylum Chordata; class Amphibia; order Anura; family Pelobatidae; genus Pelobates; species Pelobates cultripes. The sequence continues at coordinate 120,941,565 of OW240915.1, forward strand.
TGGGTGATGGCAACGAAGAAATCAGGGCAGAAGGGATAACAGGAAGAGGGGACCACAAAGCAAGGCTTAGTTAGCAGGCCACTCCAAAGAGTGTCATCTAACAACAATATTAGGTAGAAATGAAGAGTCAGGTAGGATTCTCTTCGGCTTTTACGACAACTACTTACTGACCCTATGTTTTCCCTATAGAAAAATAATAAAAGGCTAACAAGCACATCTGTCTGAACAGGCCTCGAACGCTTCACTCCGTGGCTATCCCGCAGTGGCTAGCCCACTACATCTCCCACAACAGACTTTTGCCCGTAGTGACAGACGCTGTCCCTGACTCTCTCCCTTTCTATTTCATTGACCTTAGCTTTTTTGCAGTCTGAACATGGATATCATTATAAATAATGTTATATAGTAATTGAAGTAAAGTTACTGTCTTTCTTTGAATAAAGCATTAACTATTGAGGTACTATCACTTATATTAATTAGACCATAACAATTATACCACCCTGTAACTTAAATGAATAACCAGTAGTGTCTAGGTTAATAAAACATGTCACAAATCCTTCTAATACTAAAACATTATTCAACATTAAGGATGTTACTGTAAATGTACAATCTGTAACTAACAAGATTCGATTAAGTGAAGATACAATATTAAAATAAGATAAACGGGCCACTGTATAGATGTAATTTCACAGAAACTTTTGGTGGTAGGTATAAAGAACTTGCATTATTTGGCTATTTCCCTTGTTGCTTTAATGCATATTAATATGGATAATCAGCTGTTATGCTCATATATTCATGTCCAACAGATATCATTGATAGGTCACACTACAGCTGCAAATGACATTTTAGCAAAAACATTATTTATTTATTTATTTATTTTAATTTTTTTCAATATTATTGTCACTGACACATTTCTGATACAGGGAGACAAATAACATGATTGTTTTAGTAATTATAATTTTTCTGTTAATGATATGTAGAGTGTAAAGAAAACAACATGTCTCTAAATAGGATGAGCATAATAGAGGTAGGCCTCATGATGGAGGCAGCCATGACAGGGGCAGGGAAGGAAATGATGGCAAGGGAGGAAGTGAGGGGGGTGACGACCATGATATGTGTGGGAAAGGAAAAGACAGGAGGTGGGAGCATGGTAAGGGCGGAAGTGACGTTACTTTAGAAGCAAACGTGACTGTAGATAATGGTAATTGAGTGGAGGTCACGGGACTGGCAGGGCCAACCTCCTTCTGTACTAGGCGCCATCTTTTAGGGAGGTGGCTGACGTACTTTCAACATTACACTATATTATAACTAATAAAATAAGTCAGTTTCGAAATGAAATACTAAACTATAAATAAACCTGGCAGGTTAAATAAGACAGTTGAGAACATTATGCATTTAACAGCCCATAAAGAAATATATATATATATATATATATATATATATATACTCAATCTCAGCAACCGTCGCTCAGAACGTTAATAGACAGTACAGATTACACATAACATGTCCAAATATTCCTCTATTATTGAATTCACTTCAATTACCAGATGCCGTCCGTACAACAAACCACTCCATAACTTCATATCTACTTTATCTATATATAACAAACCCAAATAACCAGAACCTAGAAAAATGTCCAGCAATAATCCCATCTCTAACTTTATCAGCGGTTCTGAGACACAAATATTAACATTACATGGCTGAGCGATCGCCCCCACATTCCTCACTGAATGCAGGCATATCACTCCTGACAACAAACCCTTCTCTGGTTGGGCAACAGAAAATCCCAGCCTCTCTCTAGGCTGTTTCAATCCCTGCCCTCACTAGGCAGTCATATCACATATAAAAACAAATAAAACAATAACATCCCAGCCTCTCTCTAGGCTGTCTTACCGGGGAAAGCCTGCCTCTTACTGGGCAGCCTAGCTGTGTGGGGAAAACTAGGATAGGAAGGACGCAAACCCTGCCTCTCGGGGCAGTGAAGCTTGGGGTAAACTAGGAAAGGGTGATCAGACCCGGGAGGGAAAACCTGCCTCTTACTAGGCAGCCTAGCTGTGTGGGGAAAACTAGGATAAGAAGGACGCAAATCCTGCCTCTCAGGGCAGTGAAGCTTGGGGTAAACTAGGAAAGGGGGGGTCAGAGCCTGGAGGGAAAACCTGCCTCTTACTAGGCAGCCTAGCTGTGTGGGGAAAACTAGGATAGGAAGGACGCAATCCATGCCTCTCAGGACAGTGAAGTTTGGGGTTAAACTAGGAAGGGGGGGTGAGAGCCGGGAGGGACAACGTGCCTCTTACTAGGCAGCCTAGCTGTGTGGGGAAAACTAGGATAGGAAGGACGCAAACCCTGCCTCTCAGGGCAGTGAAGCTTGGGGTAAACTAGGAAAGGGGGGGGTCAGAGCCAGGGAACCCTGCCTCTCTCTAGGCAGTCAAATCGCATATAAAAACAAATAAAACAATATCATCCCAGCCTCTCTCTAGGCAGTCTAGCTGAGGATAAAACAAGGAAAGGAAGGACGCGAACCCTGCCCCCTGGGCAGTGAAGCTTGGGTAAACTAGGAAGGGTGGGATGCCGGGGTATCTATATACAACAGCTGTTCCACACACACACACTTACACTTTCAGGAGGCAGATAGACATTCAACAGGTTCGTAAAAAAAAAAAAAAGGGCACCGGGTAAGAGATTACCTGTCTTGTAGCCTTCTGGAAGCCGGAAGTGGGCATGGAGACAAACCCACACAAAGCAGGAGAATACAGGCAATTTGCTAATGAGCAGTTATTACCGTATTTAGGAGGTGATCAGGCTCCGGTTGTCCCACTTTCCGAGGGTCCGCTCTAGTCCTGTTTTTCCGGTCGTCCGAACCGGCAAACCCAGTGGCCCCACGTTGGGCGCCAAGTTGAAATGGAAATCAATCAATAATATTGATTATTATGTGTATCTGCCCCTGGCCAAATTGAAGAAGAAGTGTGCGCACGCTCCTGAAGTAATTTCACACCGGACACAAGTTTCTGGTTGATGAAAAACTTAGGAATGTTTATTCAGAGGGGATGGCGAGTCCCTTTTAAAGCAGAATTACATCATATGCATTGTCAGAGATAACATGAAATAATACATCATTAATTGGTTAGGTGTTGTAGCGTTACTTACCTTAACCGGGGGCCGGTCGCGGTCCTCTCTTCAAGGCGCGCGGTCCTGCGGCTGCACGAGCCGCGCGCGGCTCATCCGACTGCTTTGGATGGAAGGCGGGCAGTGACCACGTGAAGCGGTCACGTGTCCCGCCTGAAACTAAGAGCGCGCCGCGAGTCTCGGGCGCGCTCTTAAAGAGACAGTGGGAGCCTAATTGCCAAAAGGCTCCCATTGGCTCCTGTCATACCACACTCCCTATACAATTACCTATAGGGGGTGTGGAAGTGACAGGAGCCAATCACTTTCGTTTAAAAGCTATTTAAACTTACCTTTTTCCCTTAGCTCGTTGCCCTATCGTGGTTTCTGTTTCAGTTCCCTTTAGCGCTTGTGGTGTTCAGTTGTGTTTTCTCGTATTGACTTTGGCTTCGTATTCTGACTTCGTTTTCGCTTTATCCTTATCTGTACTGTTTGCCGGCTTGCTGTTTTCCGTGTACCAGACCCCGGCTTGTCCTAGTTTACGCTGTCTCTCTGTGCCCTTGACCTCGGTTTGTTCCTGGCTCTGTCTCCTCTCATATACGTCGAGTCCGGCCATTCTAAGGTCCGGTAGACGTATCTCTCCTCTGTATTTGCCTCTGTTTAGCTGGATCCTGTGTGTAGGGGTATATTCTCGTTACATTACGATAGGGCCATGGACCCCGCAGATTTAGCTCAACAGATGGCGTCCCATGAGGCAAGATTTGTAGAGCAGGATCACCGTATGGATCAAATAGCTCAGGCTCTCCAGACGCTCCTAGCTAGAACCGTTCCAGCAACTACACCTAACCCTCCTACGCCCCTTCTCCCTGAAGTATCTACTTTGCCTAATACTTCGGCCCATTTAACACCTCCTCCTAGGTATGGAGGGGACTCTAAGACTTGCAGAGGGTTTATTAATCAAATTGAATTTCACTTCGAAATGTATCCACGTTCATTTCCCACAGAGAGGTCTAAGGTTGGGCTCTTTATGCACCAACTTACCGATAAGGCACTTGAGTGGGCAAATCCTATTTGGGAAGCTAATGGACCTATGGTACATGATTTCAACAGTTTTCTTACGGCTTTTCGTAGAACTTTTGACACAATGAAAAGGTCAAAGAATGCCGCGAGAGCATTAATGAGAATTAAACAGGGTTCTAGGTCTGTGGCTGATTATGCTATTCAGTTTCGCACTCTTGCTTCGCAGGTAGATTGGACCAACAATGGGTTAACTACTGCCTTTATGGAAGGTTTGTCAGATACGATATTGGATGAGGTAGCAGCTAAGGAGCTTCCTATTGCCTTAGAGGACCTTATCGATTACCTCATTGATATAGATAATAGAATTCGTGACAGGCTCTATACCAAGAACAGGAATAGACGTTTTGTTACACCCATTAACCCCAGAGTTAATATACCAGAGAGTGTTAAAGTGTCTGAGGAGGAACCTATGCAATTAGGGGTTGCCAAACTCTCTGATACTGAGAAATTACATAGGAGAAGGGAGGGACTCTGCCTATACTGTGGTAGGAGAGACCATATGGTAAAGGAATGTCCTTTACTCCCGGAAAACTCTCGCACCTAAGACCTTATAGGGGACTGGCCTTGGGTGTGATATCTAAGTCTCCTAAATTGCCTCCTAACCGCTTGCTTCTCCCGGTTTCTTTATATATGGGAGAGATTTGTATAGTTGACAACATATATGCTCTGGTTGACTCTGGGGCAGCTGAAAATTTTATAGACTCTGGCTTTATAAAGAGAAACAACATTCCCATCAGAGAGAAGGAGATACCCTTGGCCGTTGAGGCCATAGATGGTAGACCATTAAGTTCTCCAGTTGTTACTCATGAGACTGTACCATTACACATGTACACAGGGGTTTTACACTATGAAACCATTCGATTCCAGGTCATCACCTCTCCCTCTTCACAGTTAGTATTAGGGTATCCATGGTTACGTGCTCACAATCCCATTTTTGACTGGGAGACAGGGCAAATAAAATCATGGAGTGAGGCCTGCCACGAGTCTTGTACGTTGGAAGTCACATCTTTGAATTCTATTGAGGTACCTACCAGTCCTCCTTTGTCTACGGTTATACCCCCTCAGTATTTATCTCTAAAGACTGTTTTCGATAAAAGGGAGGCTGAGAAATTACCGCCTCACAGACCCTATGATTGCGCTATTGACTTGTTGCCTGGCACTATATCTCCAAAGGGCAGGGTGTACCCCTTATCGGTTCAAGAAAACCGTGTCATGGAGGAGTATATTAAGGAATCACTAGAAAAGGGGTTTATTAGGAGATCCTCTTCTCCAGCTGGAGCAGGGTTCTTCTTTGTATCGAGGAAAGAAGGTGATTTAAGACCGTGTATAGATTATAGAGGTCTAAACAAAATCACTATCAAAAATGCATACCCTATACCTTTAATTACAGAATTATTTGACAGGCTGAAACATGCCACTGTGTTCACTAAATTAGACCTTAGGAGTGCATACAATTTGATACGTATAAAGGAAAATCACGAATGGAAGACTGCATTCAACACTAGATCCGGTCATTACGTATATACTGTTATGCCATTTGGGCTTTGCAATGCCCCAGCAGTATTCCAAGAATTTATTAATGATGTCTTAAGAGATTTTATTCACACATTTGTTATCGTATACTTGGACGACATTTTAATATATTCTACAGATATACACACTCATCACAGACATGTTACGACAGTTTTGAAGACCCTTCTTGCTAATGGCCTTTATTGCAAGCTAGAAAAATGTCTGTTTGACCAAACCGAAGTCCAGTTCTTGGGGTATTTGATTTCCGCTAAAGGTTTTCATATGGATCCCCAGAAGCTTGCTGCTGTAATAGAATGGCCTCTACCGCAAGGTCTGAAAGCTATTCAGCGTTTTCTTGGGTTCTCCAATTATTATAGACGTTTTATCAAAGGTTTCTCGTCCATTGTAGCACCTATTACCCGTATGACTAAAAAGGATGGCAATACTCGTGTTTGGTCTACCGAGGCACTTCAGGCTTTGAATTTCTTAAAACTACGTTCGCCTCTGCACCTATTTTACAGCATCCTGTCCCCTCACTGCCCTATATTCTTGAAGTTGATGCTTCGGATATTGGGGTAGGTGCTGTCTTATCCCAAAGAGAGTCGCCTGAAAAGCCATTGCATCCATGCAGCTTCTTTTCTAAACAAATGTCCAAAGCAGAGAAAAATTATGATGTGGGTAATCGTGAACTCCTTGCTATTATTTTAGCACTTAAAGAGTGGAGACATTTGTTAGAGGGAACTAAGGATCCTATCCTCATTTTTACGGATTACAAGAACCTATCCTATCTTAGCGAAGCCAAAAGATTGTCTTCCAGGCAGGCTAGGTGGTCACTATTTTTGTCTCGTTTCAATTTTATTATCACCTATAGGCCAGGTGATCGCAACACTAAAGCAGACGCTCTGTCCAGACAGTTCGAAACTACTGACAAACAGGAGATTGATGTTACTCCTGTCATTCCCCAGACAGGATAATAGCTACTACTATTTTGTCTATTTCCTCGTCCCTCTTGCAGGCCATACAAGCGAAACAAAGCATGGCACCTAGCGAGAGGCCTAATGATAAACTGTTCGTTGATGTTCCTGAGAGACGGGATATTATGTCATTATATCATGATACTAAGACTGCTGGACATCCTGGTATTTCCAAAAAAATGTTTCTCGGTATTTTTGGTGGGATTCCTTACGAAAGGATGTCACTGACTATATAAGTGCTTGTACTACTTGTGCCTGTATGAAATCCTCCCGTAGAGTTCCTTGTGGGCTGTTGCATCCGTTACCCGTTCCCGCGAGACCTTGGTCTAACCTGTCCATGGATTTTATTGTTGAATTACCCCCTTCAAATGGTAACACAGTGATCCTGATGATAGTGGATCGGTTCTCCAAAATGGCTCACTTCGTGTCTCTTCGCAAGTTGCCCACATCCAAGGAACTGGCTCATATCTTCGCTAGAGAAGTATTTCAATTACATGGGATTCCCGTATCTATTGTATCCGATAGGGGTAGCCAATTTATTTCCAGGTTCTGGAGGGCCTTTTGTTCAGAAATGGGTATTTCTCTCTCATTTTCTTCCGCTTATCATCCCCAGTCTAATGGGGCTGCTGAACGTGCCATCCAGTCTCTGGAGCAATACCTCCGTTGTTTTGTGTCTCACCATCAGGACAATTGGTCTGACCTGCTTCCTTGGGCTGAATTTGCTCGGAATAACGCCACTCATGATTCTTCCGGCAAGAGCCCTTTTTACGCTGTCTATGGCCAGCATCCCG
>OW240915.1:120949117-120963858 GCA_933207985.1 Pelobates cultripes
CGCTGTCTCTCTGTGCCCTTGACCTCGGTTTGTTCCTGGCTCTGTCTCCTCTCATCTACGTCGAGTCCGGCCATTCTAAGGTCCGGTAGACGTATCTCTCCTCTGTATTTGCCTCTGTTTAGCTGGATCCTGCGTGTAGGGGTATATTCTCGTTACAGGTGTTAAGTGTTTTATTCAGAGCACGTCCTACTGGGTGTGCCATCCTACGTCATTACTGTCGTCATGAAGTTCTTCCCCAGATTCCAGCACCATCTTGAAAATGAGAGTGTTTAGTCGATGGGTGGGATACTCCTGAGTGACATCTAGTGGGCATTTTAGAAATTTATTGAATAATACTGATTATAACTAAATGTACTCCATTATTATTCAATAAATAAGCATTTTACTTTAGCAAATATTCTGTCCACAACAATTTCTAAACTCAGGAAAAAAATTAGAAACTATTTAGCATGGGTGTTTTTTGGTGGTTGTAGATGTGTAACAGATTTTGGGGGTCAAAGTAAGAAAAGATTTTGTGTTTTTTTTTCATATTTTATAAAAAAAAAAATTATAAAAAAAAAAATTGTAGCAAATTATATGATATGATGAAAATAATGGTATCTTTAGAAAGACCATTTAATGGTGAGAAAATGTGTGGGTACAGTAAAAGAGGAAAATTACAGCTAAACACAAACACCGCAGAAATGTAAAAACAGCCCTAGTCCTTAAAGGGATCCTATAGTGCCAGGAAAACAAACCCGTTTACTTGCACTATATGCTCTTAGAGAGCTTCCCTCCCTCAGGGCCCCCCTCCCTCAGTGCTGAAGGGGTTAAGTTCTGCCACTTAACTTAATCCAGGATCGGTCTAATTTAGCACTGGTGACCTCTCTTCCCCCGCCGATGTCCGCTCTTATTTGACGCTAGACTCTGTGAGGACATCCAGCGTCAGATAAGTGCAATTTACTTCAGCTGCAGGGTAAAACTAGGGGGACCTGGCACTCAGACAACTTCATTAAGCTGAAGTGGTCTGGGTGCCTATAGTGGTCCTTTAACGGTAAGAAATGTAAAAACAGCCCTGGTCTTTTAAAGGGATCCTATAGTGCCAGGAAAACAAACCCATTTTCCTGGCACTATAAGCTCTTGGAGAGCCCCCTCCTAGGGGGCCCCTATCCCTAGGCGCTAAAGGGATTAAAACCGGGCTCCCTCTGTGCTGGTGACCTCTCCTCCCCTGCCGACGTCGGCTCCTGAGTGGAGCCGAATGTGTATGCGCGGCCAGAGGTGCACGCACATTCAAACCCGCCCATAGGAAAGCATTAGTCAGTGCTTTCCTGTGGGGATCTTATTTGATGCTGGACTCCGTGAGGATGTCCAGCATCAGATAAGTGTGATTTACTCAGTGTAAATCGTGGAAGCAGTCTCTACTGGCTGTCAGTAAGACAGCCACTAGAGGCTGGATTAACCCTGCAGTGTAAACATAGCAGTTTCTCTGAAACTATGTTTTCGGCTACAGGGTTAAAAATAAGTGGAAGTGGTCTGGGTGCCTATAGTAGTCCTTTAACTGTAAGAAAATTTTAAAAACGGTTTGGTCACTTGTTACGATTGCCCCCGGTCTAGCAGGAGGGTTGATCGCTTGGATGTCCTGGTTCCCGCTGCAGAGACTCGAACGGAGGTCTTTCGGTAGTAAGCTTTATGTCCCAGAAAACTGCATGAAAATCTATAACTTTTACATTAATACAGGGAAACCACTCATTCTACCACTCATCTAACGGCTCGCGTTCGTATGCATTAAACAGTCGAATGGCGCTCCAATCCCACGAACAGAACGGACAGTGGCTGCCGTATAAAGTCCGTTCGGCATTTTGGATTGTTAGTCTCTGTTGGCAGCCATGTTTTCTGATGGTTTAGCGGGCAGCGGGACCTCGCTTCTAACTCGTGGAACTAAACTCGGGTATCAGTTCATGCGAAGTCCCGCTGTCTGTCTGGTAGTGGGACTCGTTCGGTACGTGAACGAGGACCACCTGGTAGAAGGGTACTTGACCTTCGGTTAACCGCAGAAACCACAAGTTAATGATAGCCACGCGGCCCGCTGTAGGGGGTCGTCGTTCGGTTGTTAGTTCGGTAGATCCCGTTCGGTATTTTCGATGCGAACATCTATGCCCCCAGGCCTATCAATGAAGTTGTGGTTAACCGCAAACAGCAGCCGCCTGGGTGGTTAATGGCTGCCACACGCCGCTGGCCGGGTGGTCGACCGTTCGGTAGTTTGCGGGGTGACGGGGTTAAGTGGCGGCACACGCCAAGCTCTGGGGGGTCCCCTGTTCGTACCACGAATGGAGTCTTTATAATGGTTCGGGTAATCCATTCGTGCTTCTTTCGGTTTAAACTTATACAGGGACAAACAGTATCCATTGGTTAGCAAACAGTAACATAGTTATTTCCAGACTTTTGTAACATCACTAATGGGTTAATCTAATTTGTCATTATTTTGCAGAGTGATACTTTTGCTATCGAATACATTTGACCTTGAAGAAGGATATATAAAAGCAGATAACCTTGAAAATATGAAAATATACCTTAATGAAACTTTCCATGAGGAATATTCCGCCATCTTTCACCAGATAGTAGATTGCAACCTTGAAACAGAGTTAAGCACGGTATGAGCACCTACATGATTTGTAATTGTAATTTACTATTTAAAATTTTTTCTTCATTATTATAGTTTTTATAAGGGCCAAAAATGTGGGTGTCAACATTAGACTCCTTCATTATCCAACAAATCCTTTAAAAAAAATAATTGTAATATCTAAAAAGACATATAATTCTTAAGATGAAATGTGAAATTTAAAATGTAATGTACCCTCAGGAGCATAATACCTGCTAGAAATTACATCAAAATTGGTAAGTCAAGTGACGCAATCGAGCAGGGTTGCCCAAAGTTGTAGAACTAAAACGCACATGATGCTCATGATGCACATTAGAATGTCTTTAGAATGACAAAGCAGTTTTTAAAACATCTGAGAGGTCTACCTTTTGGACACCCCTACAATAGATTGCTCCATGGTCCAGAGTGGCCAAAACTCTAAGAAACAAATCAAAGTGAGAATGTAAATACACAGCACGTTTTCGACTGAAATGCATAATGTGCATATTAACACGTATTTAACCCCTTAAGGACACAACTTCTGGAGTAAAAAGGGAATCATGACGGAATCTTTCCGCTGTATGTCCTTAAGGGGTTAATTATTACATAAATGTTACATACTGAACTTATGTGGTAAAGACCGTTTCCACACATACTATATTTAACATGACTCTGTCTGGAAAAAGAATGTGTGATCAGCAGACCAGCGAATACGGAAGCAATGAAAAATTAGCAGACTACCTCAGGCTGAAAATAATTCTGAAAATTAATTTAATTTGTGCAATCAGCATAACCTGCCAGCTGAATGGTAATTTATACAAATTCTACATATGTGAAAACAAACATCCAGACACATTGTAGCAAAGCTCTAGTCCTTACATGGACTTTCTCCACCGAATAGCGCTATCCCCCCAGTAACTGGACGACTCACAGTTCTAGGAGTACAACTGAACTTTTATTCGCACTCTCTTGGGTTGCCTACAACTGAGACAAAATGATGGAGTAAATCCACAGGGAATCACGTGGTAGACTAGCCGAATCACGTGGTAGACTAGCCGACAACCAGATACCGCTATCCTCGTTCAATAGACAAAATGGCCCCCATCTTTCAGAGCAAGTGTTCAGTGATATGAATGGTGGCCACCCAGTGAGAGTGCTTCGATGTCGTTCAGGAGAAGGAAGACACAGGGTTCGGTAATTGAAAGGGAAGGATTCCTCAATCAGGAAATGAACAGGGGGATACGGGCAACCGAAAGTACAAAAGATCAGTTCGGCTACACACATAAAGCACTTTAGCTTGAGGCTTGTGTCTTTCAGCTAGTTTCCCTGGGGAGGCAGGTGGCGAGGGAGCTCTGATCTTCCTGCTCAGCTCCCTCACACACCTCAAGTCACTGCCTGCTCAGGCATCACTGCAGGGCACGCAAGGGAGCTGAGCAGGAAGAGCGCTCCCTCACCACCTGCCTCCTACATGCCAGCCTCGGGAGGGGGGGGCCCAAAGTTGGCCAGCCAGCCAGCTCCCTGGCCCCCCAGGACATGGAATTTGCCACGGTGTTTGGGCAGCTTTTTTTTTTTTTTCCTGAAAGTACAGTCCAAAGCAAATGCCTTGTCAGCCTCACACTAAATACAGCGCTGCTCCCTGGGAGCTTACAGCATTTTGTCTCCGAGTGCTACAGCTCTGTGAAAACAATAAAAAGAGATAAAACCATTCTCATCATCATGCACTACCAAATAATAAATCATTCATCCATGTTAAATATAAACACACACATAAAACTGACACGAAGAGGAAAAAATATTTTTTCAGACAGAAATGTTCTAAAACAGTATAAAGTAGAGTAAATATGAATGCAATATAAATGCGATGTAAAATATAAACTACAGCTCAAAGTACTCAAACTCACAGATATATAACCAAGTACTGTTTCTTTTTTATGGGTTTCTTCCCAGAAAAAGGGGGAAAAAAACCATAAAAGGACAGTGAGGTAAAGGAAGATGCAGAGAACAATTACCAACCTTGTAGGGAACATTGAATCTATCTGTGCTCAAATGGGAGACATTCCCAATTCCAGGAATTTATTATTTCTAATTTTGAATCTAAGGCTGAAAAAAAATATGATTTCTAAGGGTCCTTCATTTTATTCTATTGTGACGAGAGCAATCTCGCCACATTGCATTGGAGAAGCCTGGTTGCTCGCCTGTTGCCTTTGGATTATGGCCCCATGTTAAAAGGCTTGATTTGCCCCTGCAAAGACAAGAAAGCCGGGTCATTTGGTGCTTGCCCTGTTTGAGCAGTGATACCCCAGATAGCTATGCCATGGAGCCCATTCGTATAATGAAAGACTATGGGAAAGACTTTGGCTCCATGAAAATTGAACTGCATGTGTGTGCTCTGAGTGCCATTCAGTAATAATGTGCGCTCAGACCTAAGCTATCTGGGCATATGTTGCATGTCTGTATTTTATGTCAAATGTAACCATGTGTATTTTATTGTATTTTACTGTCTTTTTGCTGCCATGTGTTCAATGGAGTTTTGCCTCTGTCCTTGGAGATAATTGGATTACTTCTAATTATCTCCAGGGTAGAAGACTCTGTGGAACTGGTTTTGGGCAGAAAAGCCATGCTTCCTGTGGTCACAAAGGACTACGATCTATCTTTTGAACCACTTGACCAATTTGTATGATTTTGACGTATGTTTGTATTTGGAGTACGCTGATTCTGAAAATGTAAGTTTTGTGTGAATGTGATGCATACTTTTCAAGTTATGAATAATGTGGAAAAATTGTATTTCTCTGCTTATGCTAATTCAATTACCCATTGTGTAAGTTAATTGTATCACAGGCAGAAGGGAGGATTTTGTGTGGGAGTGTCTGAATGTATTGTATAGTAGCAGCTATTCGTGAGGTTCCAGTTCGGGAATTTGGAGTGCTACTTGGTATCCTGTTCGGGAGTTTGGTGTTCTGCAGTAGCTGTGCCTGCATCTCTGAAAAGGGGACGATCGCCTAAACGGTTTTAACCCCTTGTGTGCAAAACGGTCCGTTACAACTATCTATACCACAAAAAGTGGATATTGACTATGAACTTCAAACAATCAGAAATGTGAAATTGAAGATACATTGCAATTGAATAAATGCAAACTTAAAAGCAAACATTTGGCTCTTTCTTTGCTGCTGCCTCCAGGGGCCGTGGCTAGTGCGCAACGAAGATGGACGCTTAACCTCGAAGCTCCTCAAACCGGTGCATTGTAAACCGCTCCGACAGCAGGCAATCCCGGCTAATATTCCTCAAAACCAGGTGGAATGGCTGGCAACAAGGGCATTAAGTCCCAGACCAAACTACAGACCTACCTAGTACAAGATCCCGCGGCAGTGCCGGCTCCAATGCCTCTACCGCATGCGGGAAAGAGGACAAAGGGAACGACCCACAACTAACTGCTGCAGCGCTCCTAAACTCTGATGCTTTTACTATTAAAATGAAGAACCTCATGTATGACTTACGCAAAGACATCCAAACTGGCCTTCAACACATCACAGGTTCAATACAGAAGTTAGTCAATGACTTGAGTCCAAAATGGACGAAAAAATACTCACACAATTATCTGGCTGATCAACATGCCAGTGTGACCAGTAGCAGACCTCCAATTAAAACTGGCAGACATTGAAGATAGCTCCCACCACAATAATGTACAAGTAAGGGGCATCCCAGGTCATAGGAGTAGATGATGTGTAGAGTCCCACAAGGGGAAACCAACATCAGGAGAGTTCCACTGTATAAGAAATGAGGAAGGGAGGCCCTACCTTTAATCAATCTAAGGATAAAAAGGGATATGCACACAAAAAGTATAACTTGAAAAAAATTTAGATCTACTAAACGGTGCCCAGGGGATCAATTGTCTGGAGTACTAGCTAGCATCTAAGTTCCAGTTCCCTTAGTGTCCGACTGACAGAAAGGTAGTGTAAACAAGGTTAGGGAGAGCAAAGAGGCACAGGGTCCCCAGAGAACAAGGGACCGGGTAATCAGGATTAAACACGGATGAAAAGCCTCACACAAAAAATAAATAAATCTCTCAATTCACCCTAAAAGTTACCTCGACACCGTGGTCTAACCACTTGTGTCTACCTGAACCAACTCTCCCTATTAAAAGTTATAAATAAATAAACACCTAAAAATCAATAAAACCATAGTGGTAACAAAAATAAAAAAGTGCTACCAAGGGCAGAGATTAAAGAAAAAGAAAAAGCTTGACGCGCATTTCGTCGTGTTCAAAACACCATCGTCAGGAGCCTGTGAACATGAACAGCTTGTTGTTCTATTTAAATTGAACCTATTGTTGATGAAACATGGCCATCAGCTGTTCAATGTGGGAGGTCCTGAGTGGCGGAGTATCTAAACTCTATTCTGCAGTCTACCAGGGGTGTGGCATGTCATCACATATTCTACATTTCAAAAACATAGTGAAGACACACCTTGCCAATGACATAGCTTAGATGGCTGTGACGAGACCAATCTCGCCACTCTGCATTGGAGGAGCTTGGTTGCCCACCTGCTCCCTTTAGACTATGGCCCGGACTTATATAAAATACTTTATTCTCCCTGCAGAAAGGCTTATTTATGCCTTTCTGCCAGGGCATTCGGTAGATTTTATCTACCGAACAAAATAACGAAGGCGTGACCACCGGGAAGCTGGAGTGTGCTGTCAATTCACTTCCCTGAAGCTAGCGTGTGCCGTCAATTGACCACCCAGTATCTGTGGTTAACCGCAGCTTAATTGACTGTTGCTGGGTGGTTGCAGTTACACATAGCCACCACACGGTGGCGGTGTTATGGAGCTCGCCAGATGGCCAGCAGTGCTCAGCCTGGAATCAGTGCACTAAAAGCGGACACTTTTACGTGCGGGCACCGCTGAGCCTCCAGCCTTCCTTGCTTCTATCCGTGGCTGTTTAGCCGAACGCTGGATTGATCGGGACTTTTACCCTGTAAATGTTTTAACCCAGATAGCTATGCCATGGAGCCTATTCGTGTAATTAAAGACTTTGGCAATTGAACTGTATGTGTGTGATCTGAGCACTATTCGGTAGTTATGTGCGCTCAGATCTAAGCTATCTGGGGATATGTAGACATGTAATTTGAATGGACTGAGAGAATAAACTGAAAAAACGAAATAAAGTATAAACAGACTGTGACAGATCCCTCTGTCTTGGACTTACATGGAACTACTATTCCTTCGTTTGCTTGATTTGTGTGATTTAATTTGATTCGTGTTTTACCCCGTTTGTATGGACTCAATATACTTCCCCTGAAACTACTGAACAAAACTCCTGAACCGCCGACCACCCAGTAGAGAAGTGTGCTGCTGGTTAACCTCTTGGCCCCATTGATTGGTTAACCAGCAGCACACTTCTCTACTGGGTGGTCGGCGGTTCAGGAGTTTTGTTCGGTAGTTTCAGTTTTGAGTCCATATAGCTGGGTGGCCGCCGTTCGTATCCCGAACACAAGGTCACGGCCATTTTAAATACACGAATGCTCAGCAGTGTTAAATGACAAACTCTTGGAACTCAAAACGGACATTATTTGGCACGAACACCGCTGAAGCCGCCGACCTCCCTTCTCCTTCGGTAGAAAACCCACTATAACGGCACCCTCGGCATCAAATAGTCAAAACCGCCATTTAGTTAATCCTGCCCTCTCGCAAGAACGCAAACTTTATTCGTACGGACTCCAATCGTACAAACTGCAAGCAGGGGAATGCGCCAACCTCCCGAATGGGACCTGTACGGGTACTCCAACTCCCGAACAGTAAACCCACGAATCGCTGCTAACAGCCGAATCAATATATCCTCCAAACGGCTTACACTTCCATCAATCAGTCGCTATTCGTGTGTAGTAAATCCCCCCAATAACGAGACCAAGCTCCACATTGAAGATAAAACAAGAACAGTGTTTGCTGAGGGGTACCCGCCCGTATTTATGCAGGTCTCCCACTTGGTGGACACTCCCCTAGGGGACAAAATGGGAGACTGTAATGGCAGACAGACATATAGCATGTAATTGAATTATCTCCCAGGACAGAGGCAAATCGCCATTTTAGATGAAACCTAAAAGAAAACACAAAAAAAATAAATAATTATACAACTACTGAACATATTCCATTCGTGCAACATATCCCCAGATAGCCTGGATCTGAGTGCATATTCTTAGCGAATAGCACTCAGATCCCATACGCAGAGTTCAATTGCCATGGAGTCAAATTCTTTTACAGTCTTTCCGTATGCGATTGACTCCATGGAAAGGCTATCTGGGTTAAGTCCATTCGTGTAGTCCAAACTCCCGAACGGCCGGTGTTCGCATGCCTTTGTCGACTGAGAAGGGCGGTCTGTGGTTTTAGCGGTGTAAGGCAGAAAAAGTGTCAGTTTTTAGTTCCATAGAATCTGTGCCGAACACCGCTGGTCTTTCGTTTGGTTTAAAATGGCCGCCGCCTCGTGGTCGACATACGAACAACAACCACCCTGTATTCAGTTATAATTAAGAGGTGTCTGCGGTTAACCACAACGTTCTAATTGGGATCAAGAGGTTAACCAGCAGCGCACTTCTCTTCTGGGTGGCCGTCCGTTCGGTAAGTTCATTCGGTAAAAAAAGTCAAATATACGAACAGGGACATACGGACAGGTAATTCCACGAAAAGAGGCAAAACAGACGAACCAGCAATCTTGGTCTATACAGATGGATCTGTCACACCCATGAACACCCTATGTTCGGTACTTTTATTCACAAAAAGCCATACCCCAGATAGCCATCCCATGGAGTCTATTCGTATGGAGAACTGACTTTGTGAACACTTTGGCTCCACGGCGGTTAGACTGTGTGCCTAGGATCTGAGCGCTATTCAGTACTTTTGTGCGCTCAGATCCCAGCTATCTGGGGACACGTTGAATACCTCTGTTATACTGTAATATTGTCAAGTTATATATTTTTAACCATTTTTGTTATGGTTACTTAAGATGGTGTTTGGTCTTTGTCCAGGGAGATAATTGAATTACTTCACAATTATCTCCCGGGCAGAGCAGAAGGTCTTGGGTAATTAAAGGGGTAATTAAATGGATACATGTGTAACACTCTGATTGGTCAATGTAAAGTCCTTGTCACAGTCTCCAAGTTGGTCCCCTAGGGGTGTGTCCACCAGGTGGGAGACATGCATAAATACCGGGCAGGTAGCCCTCAATAAACCAGATTCCTGCTGACCCTCAATACGGGTCATTGGGGGGGATTATTCGTATGGATTACGCTTGTTCGGGTATTTGGGAGACTAACTGGTTCGTGTGAT
Organism: Pelobates cultripes; assembly: GCA_933207985.1. Taxonomy (NCBI): domain Eukaryota; kingdom Metazoa; phylum Chordata; class Amphibia; order Anura; family Pelobatidae; genus Pelobates; species Pelobates cultripes. Next base: position 120,959,053 of record OW240915.1, read on the forward strand.
AGCTGTTCGGCTGTTTGGAGTGCTCAGTGGCTACCTCTGTATTCGGGAAGGGAACGTCCTATACGGCAGTAACCCCTCTCCTACCGGGGGAGCCGTAACACAGACTATAAAAGAGTACAAAAAAAAATTATTTTCTTAGCAGGAACATAATTATGTTTTGACGTGTATATATTATTACAAATACTAACGTGATACATGGTACCATCACTACTTCATAATCATATGTGAATATCCTATTTTCAAAGAAATAATAAAAAATTTAAGTAAAAATAATTATGCAATTCTTAATTCTAAAAGATACTGGCCTGATAATAAAGATATAGATTCAGAAGGAGGCTGTCATGCCAAAAGCATGAGTTGGTGTTTGATGTGTGTTTATATATGTTAAGAGTTGTTTTTTTGTAAACCTTGTGATGACATTTATTGTGGTCTTTGATCTTGCACCAGGCCTAGACCATAAACCATCTAGATAGCCATCACCAGAGCTGGACACAAGGAATTTCATAGAGTGGGCAATAGACTGCCAGACCAACCCCCTCTGATCCCCCCCCAGGGGTCTGCCCACTGAGAAACAACTAGTTTAGATATATGAGGGTGTTGGACTATCCAGGGAGTTCAGTTATTCATTTTTCTTTTGTCAGTAACTTCTAGGAGACCTATACCATCTAAGACTCCCACAAGAATTCTATATGGGGTAAATATATGTAAGGAATTTCTTGTGTTTTCTCCTATTTTATTTTATGTACTGTTTTGCAATTTGTTATCTGTATGTCATTTATTTCTGTATTTTGTACTCAGCACTGTGAATCCTTTTTGTCAGATTAAATGTTTACTTAATCAGCTTGTGTCTCTGTTCTCTATGAGCTTCACTCTCCAGAGGAAAGCTCAGGTAAACACGTTACCAAAAAGGGTTAACTATATATGTTTTATCAGTAAAAGTAGAACTGTGATACTATAATTCTCCTGTGTGTGGGGTAACCTAAGACGCCCGGGTTTAAAAGTCTTGGTGGTAGCAGTAGAGTAAAGTGTATTAAGGGGGTTAGTGTAGAAGGGATTGCAGGGGTTGAGTGGTCGCTGGGACTAGCAACAGGTAACCAGGGGTCTGGTGTCATTAACCCTGTCACTTCCACACTCTCCCCACTGTCTCGGCTGGGCCTATAGCTCACGCACGTGACAAACTGGCGGCAGCTGGTGGGATATATTTAGAGATTTTTAGTGCTTGCTAGATTTTACCTGTAAAGGGGGTCTTAGCACTAAAAGAAATTGCATACTTGTTTTTGTGTAATTTCCAAAGACCAAGCTCAGTGCTGATTTAAAATACATACAAAGTGCAAAACAGTTCTCCCTCCCATCTTTTGTTTTTCTTTCTCTATCCTATTTGTGAATATGGAGGCCTATCGCAAACAATCAAAAGAGGCCTTGGAATTGTTGTGCCAAGAAAAGAATTTACCAACTTTTGGCAAAAATAAGGCACAACTTATTGCTGACCTTGTGGAGGCTGATAGCCATATTTTCCAGCCAGAGACGGACACTGAAAGGGTTACCGAGCTCCCTACTACTGCAGGAGTGTTGCTTACTGAAATGCCTGGTGGTTGTACCCCTCAAAACATTAAGGACATTTGCTCAACTGATTTATTTCGGCAACTGATGGCTGCAAATCCTCAGGAGGCCCTGCATGTGATGATCCAACAGCAGGCTGCAGAAAGGGAATCTGCAGAGAGGCTAGCCGAAAGGGAAGCGCAAAGGCATGCTGCAGAAAGGGAGGCACAAAGGAGACATGAGCTGGAACTTGCTAAACTGAAATTTACCCTTCAGTCCTCACTGAACAGCAATGCATCAGAGTCCAGCACACGTAGGCTCCGTAAGGATGATTTTCCTTCCCTCGAAGAAGGGACAGATTTGGATGTATTTTTAAAAAGTTTTGAGAAAGTATGCAGGCAGCATCAACTACCCTCAGACCAGTGGGGCAGATATTTAACTCCACAATTGAAAGGGAAAGCCTTGGATGTGTTTGTGTCCCTTCCCCCAGAGACTGATAACAACTATGAGGCAATCAAATCTGCATTGCAAAAAACTTTTAACCTTACTCCTGAGTCTTACAGGAAAAAGTTTAGGAGTATGCAGCAATGCCCATCATCCAGCTGCATTCTATATGTTGCACAATTAGAAACCATGTTCCGGCAATGGGTAACAAGAGTACAAGCTACTACCTATGAAGCCCTTAATGACTTAATGGTCCTGGAGCAGTTCTTGCAGACCCGGAGCCCTAATGTACGAGAGTGGATTTTGGAAAGAAAGCCAAAAAATGCTAGGGCTGCTGCAGAACTGGCAGATGACTATGCCGACATCCATGCACCCACATCCAGGCGTGGACTTGTGTCAGCTGCTACTTCGACCTGGAGAGAAGCTACAGTTCAATCACCACCTGTAAGATCTGCAGTGAGAACTTCACCGCCGACTGCCAGCGTAGCCGGGGCTATGTCAAGTGAGTCAGATGCCCGCCGTTGTTTTCGATGCAACCAGATACCTAAGCAGCTTTCTTATTGTGAACCAAAGGTTCAGAGTCTGATAGTGCAACAAGCCCAGCAGACAGACCACAAAATGAAAGAGATGATGGATGTTGATACAGCACATCTATCCTGGGAGTGTTCTCTGTCTGCTTTTTTGTGTGCTTACCGGGGAGTGCTGCAGAAATCCATTGGTTTCTTCCCCTTACATGAGCGCAGTGGGTGTGGTTTAAGGGATGTTACCAGAGATCGATGGGAAATTGAAACAGGCAAATCAGGCATGTTTGTTGAGGGTGTAGCTGTGGTATGGACTGATCACAACCTGATGCAGGTGACAGGTAACAATGGTAAACTGCTCCATTGGAGCCCTATCCTCCAACAGTATAATTTCACTGCCCAGCACAAAAAGGGCAGCTTGCATGGGAATGCAGATGACCTGTCTCGGCAACTAGAGGGTTAATGGTAGACAGATAAATCAGCCTGTGGCTGCATTTTTCTGTCCACCATCTTAAGGGGGAGGTGTCATGCCAAAAGCATGAGTTGGTGTTTGATGTGTGTTTATATATGTTAAGAGTTGTTTTTTTGTAAACCTTGGGATGACATTTATTGTGGTCTTTGATCTTGCACCAGGCCTAGACCATAAAACATCTAGATAGCCATCACCAGAGCTGGACACAAGGAATTTCATAGAGTGGGCAATAGACTGCCAGACCAACCCCCTCTGATCCCCCCCAGGGGTCTGCCCACTGAGAAACAACTAGTTTAGATATATGAGGGTGTTGGACTATCCAGGGAAGTTCAGTTATTCATTTTTCTTTTTGTCAGTAACTTCTAGGAGACCTATACCATCTAAGACTCCCACAATAATTCTATATGGGGTAAATATATGTAAGGAATTTCTTGTGTTTTCTCCTATTTTATTTTATGTACTGTTTTGCAATTTGTTATCTGTATGTCATTTATTTCTGTATTTTGTACTCAGCACTGTGAATCCTTTTTGTCAGATTAAATGTTTACTTAATCAGCTTGTGTCTCTGTTCTCTATGAGCTTCACTCTCCAGAGGAAAGCTCAGGTAAACACGTTACCAAAAAGGGTTAACTATATATGTTTTATCAGTAAAAGTAGAACTGTGATACTATAATTCTCCTGTGTGTGGGGTAACCTAAGACGCCCGGGTTTAAAAGTCTTGGTGGTGGCAGTAGAGTAAAGTGTATTAAGGGGGTTAGTGTAGAAGGGATTGCAGGGGTTAATTGAGTGGTTGCTGGGACTAGCAACAGGTAACCAGGGGTCTGGTGTCATTAACCCTGTCACTTCCACACTCTCCCCACTGTCTCGGCTGGGCCTATAGCCCACGCACGTGACAGAGGCCAATGAAAGAAAAGGAGAAAGGTGACAAAGAAAGAGGCTTAATTAAGAGGCTACCTCCTCCTCCACTGCCGCTTCCACCTACACCGCCACGGTCACCGCCTCCTCAACCTATGGGTCACTTAGTATAAACTAAGTAGTATAAACATTTCTCCATGCATCAGGACTGCAAGAAATGCAACGCAGGCCTCAAATGTTTGTTTTTTTATATGTCCCAATATTTTGGGGGCTACCCCAATTAAAAAAATAAAGTGTTGGCTACCACCTCCACCGCCGCTTCCACCTACACCACCACAGTCACCGCCTCCTCAACCTATGGGTCGCTTAGTATAAACTATGTACACAATAGCAGAGGCTTCAGAAGGCCTTTTCTCTATGCATCAGGAGTTGAGCTCAGTTTGAACAATGAAAGAGAATACCCTGCACTCCAACCCTTTCTCAAATGGATAATTCTGGTGATCCTCTTGACAGATATGCTTTAGATTTAGATTTTTGTTCTTCCAAAGCTAAAATCAAAGATTCCATCTAGTGCTATTTTATGGCTCAGCTGTATTTTTAATTGTTAGGTATTTTATGTTATTTTAAGTGATTTCCCTATCCACATTTGTTTGCAGGGCTCTTACTCCCATTTTACTTCCTTTTGCAGCCTTCTAGCCCTTTCCAGGACACTTTTAGAGCCATTTTTGTGCCCAAAAGTTCAGGTTCCCATTGACTTCAATGGGGTTCGGGGTCAAGTTCGATCCTGAACCCAGACTTTTTTTCAAAGTTCGGATGAACCCGCCGGATCCGAATATCCAGGGGGCCTCTCAACTCTACTTACAGACATCCATTCTCCCAGTAACCAGACGAAACAAAGTTCTGGGAGTCAACTGAAGTTTATTGGAACACACACAGCTTTTATGCCCAAACCCTCCCAGGATCCTCTACAGAAAA
>OW240915.1:120978468-121082098 GCA_933207985.1 Pelobates cultripes
TCCAGCTTCTTCTGACCCCAGTCTTCGTCGTAGATCGCGTCCCAGGGACTCCTAAACCGTAAGTCAGACCTACCTGTCACGCCAGGACCGGTTCCCACGGCGTACGGTACAGCACGGGTCCTCGCTTTATGGTTTTCCCTGTTATGTCACGAATGGTACAAGCCGTTCGCGGGTTTTTCATTCATACGGTCATTCGGCTGAATAGTATATTTGTACAAATAGTCATTCCGCATATAATTATTCCATGTTACATTGAAACGGATTATCAATTCGGTTGTTTTGCCGTTCGGCAATTTTCAATACACGTTTCAAACACGCTTGCGGTTCGCATAAGTTCATACGTTTAAACTATTCGTTCCAACTTCTGTTTTCCCTCACATTGGGTTTCGGTTGTATTTCTATGTATCACTTATCTGTATAGATCATTTTGACTCCCACGCTTTCAGGGGTCTGCATTACTTATCCATTTATTCAAATGGACTAAGCCTACATTACAGGCCTCATTTCTGTGTTATTACTACGACACATACAAAGGATAGAGTTTCATTTACAAGCAATAAATTCTCGGGTTGAATCACGTACTGATCCAACCAATCATACGTCTTTTTCAATACAGATTAATCATATATATATATACACATCACTTTGCATCACTTTAAGCATTTTTTGTATCCCTGCCCCTTTTGTTATTCTACTACATATCACACATAACGCTGTGTAAAATAGGCCATGACCCTAATCCATGTTCTTTTCTATTAAACCAGCTACATTTCTGTATGGATCATTGAACTCCCACACTTACAGGAGTTTTCATAATTATCCATTTCATTTCAATTAACTCAGCCTACGTTACAGGCCTCATTTCTTTGTTATGACCATGACACATAAGGCTTTAATTCCTTTTCATGCATACTCGGGTTGAATCACACGTACTGATCCAACCAATCATACGTTTCCTGCACAGTAATATACATATATATAACCTACATTTTATGTTTCCCTTACACACCATTATCATAAAACACATATGTTGTTTGTACATAGGCCATGGCCTCCCTCAGATGTCTTATTTAAGCATGACAACATTTCTGAGTAACTCATATCTATTCCCATGGTATCAACATTTTCAAAAACATTGCTATAAGTCTGTTTTCTTTCCAACAATCCACACTCATCATACTACTCTCTTTTACCCATTTCAGGCTGTCAAGCTTATATATATTTGCTCCACACGGTTTATTCCTGTGAATTTGTCATACTACCAGGTACGTACACCTGCTCATATGGTATTCTACCATACATTTCATTTCGTACCCCTAAGTTAGAGTACTGGCAATAGGGTCACAGGCTTCCCAGTAGGTATTTACCCCGTCTTGGCAATTGCCATCAGTTAGTGGTCCCGCGAGGCCAACACCCCACCTCAAACTTTTCAGAGGCAAACACCCATCGGGCCACACGTTAGCTAGCCGCCTCGCATGTTGCATAGAGAGGGCCTCACCTGTCACTCCCTTCCCCTGTTTTCTGTCTTACAGTCACCGAGAGGCCTAAAACTCCTGCCACTACGTTGAGTGGCCTCAATAACCCCTCGCGCCAACGCATAGATAGAGCCTCTCAAGCCGCTTGGCAATTAGCAGGGCCTCATCTGTCACCAAACAAGTATAATGTTTCGCCATCTGGCCTAGCTAGCCTGTCAGTACAATTTGGTGGTTTCATATACTAATTAATTGTTTTATTTATAGTATGTCTCAGGAAGGGGTAGAGAATTTCTCCCTGCCTAGCACCCCGGCTAGAGCTGTCACTCCCACACAAGGAGGAGAGCTAGCTAGTCCAGCATCGATCAGATCCTGGACGATCCCGCGTATAACCAGGGAATTGAGGAGATAACAAATCCCCTACCCCGCTACAGCAAGGAAAGCAGAACTTTTCAAACTGCTACGCACATCGACAAATAACATGGATGCCGGGGAAGGACCTAGCCAGTCCAACCCAGGAGACATACATTCCATGTTATCCTCACTCATGGCGTCCATGAGCAAGGTCAACTCCAGGCTGGAGAAACTTGAGTTGGTCACCACGGCCCTTACTCTAGCAGGGCCACCCGCTGCTGCTTCACAAGTACCAGCCGACTTGCCATTAGTTGCTCCAGCCATCACCCTGGATGACCAGGAAGTTAGCCCGGATCATATGATACCTGAGCACATAAAAAGGGATATCCTGGAAGGTAAAGACGTCAACCTGGCTTCCCTGTTGATTGCCTCCCAGGATATTGTTGAGAATAAAGCCGTATGCTTATGATGATGTATCTGTTGTTGTCGGATCTAGGGATGCCCGCCTGAACAGGAAACTGACTATCCCTGAATTTGTACTAGCTTTTGGTATTTACAGGGATGTCATCTGTGCGGTCTATCCCAACAGAAGAGAGGAGTTTGATCTCTATATGCACAAGCTGGTAGACCTGGGCAACAAATATGGTGGTTCAGCCTTCTATGACTACTATAGGTCTTTTTCTGCAAAAGTGTTTGGAGCCTTCTCCCAGTACGGAACACGATCCAACTGGGGAAAGATTGATACCGTCATTTTTTGCAGACACTTTGCAGGTCTAAGAACACCGGCTTGTGCATACTGCACCTCCACAGCCCATACTACAAATTTTTGTCCCAACACGGCGGACGGACATGCCTCCACGCAAGGAGCTAGTTCCTTTGGGGATCCAGGGAAGTTGTCAAGAGACAAACTGGGACGCCCAATCAAGTTTCTGGGCAAGTCCCAGATATGTAATAATTTCAATGTTGGGTCTTGTAATTACAGTGGATGTAGACTATTGCATGTCTGTTTAAAATGTTTTAGGGCACATAAAATGTATTCCAAGCCTTACCTAACGTCCATTAATATGCCAGTATTCACGGCATTTATGTCTCAGCACCCATCTAGACACCTAGTAGACTTTCTTATCTCTGGTTTAACAGAAGGCTTCCATACAGGTATCCTACACATACCAGCCGGAACTTTGGAATGCCCTAATCTACAATCCGCCCAACACAACCCCACAGCGGTTAACACCCTCATAGCCCAAGAAGTGGATGAGGGCTTCGTATTGGGGCCTTTTAGAACTCCTCCATTCATAGAATGGCGCACCAACCCCATTGGTATTGTCACAGGGAAATCTTCCCCAAAACAGAGACTCATCATTGAGTTATCGGCACCCCACTCATCGGCCAACTCCAGTCTTAATTCCCTCATACCTTCTGAGGAATTTTCTCTGCAATACACCACCATAGATCACGCCATTACCGCTATCATACAAGCAGCGGTTGGAGCCGGGCTCAGTAAGACCGACATTACTAACGCCTTTAAATTACTACCAATCCATCCCACACTGTGGCACCTGCATGGCATCAAGTGGTCCGGGAACTACTTCTTTTTCTCCCGGTTAATGTTTGGGTCCAAAAGTAGCCGAGCTATTTTCGACACATTTGCCGAAGCATTATGCTGGTTACTATTGAACATAGCCAGATGCCCTACGGTATTACATTACCTGGACGATTTCCTACTGGTCGAGGAGAATACTTCGCCTTCCACTAGTCTCAAAGCTACCACTAAGCTATTTGAACAACTAGGTGTACCTATCTCCCCAAAGAAAACAGAGGGGCCAGACACGGTTAACACTTTTCTGGGTATCCAATTAGACTCCGACACAATGCAAGCAAGCCTACCATACGATAAGATAGAGAATATTCTCACTTACATAAACAGCTACCTTCAGCTCGGTACTTGCAACCGCAAAGAGCTACAGTCCCTGCTAGGGTCACTAAATTTTGCTATGCGCATCATACCTCAAGGCCGCTCCTTTATATCACGACTATTGCATCTTTTCCCACTTTTCCTGCATGACACACACAGGTTGTCCTTAGATACCCAAGCTACGGCAGATCTAAACATGTGGAAGAGATTTTTAACCAATTCCCTGCAATATCGGTGGAGAGACCTCGGTCCCATCTCCACCCGCCACCTGGGGTTCTCAACAATGTCTTCCCAGCTGAATGGGTCTGGAACTGGATCTGTTACCTTGCTGTCCTGCTGAGCTTTCTCAATGGAGTGGAAGAGATCTCGGTAGTCCTGCTCCAGTTCCCACTTCAGGGTTGCTAGGTGGACCAGGTCTTGCTCAATGTCGTGAGTGTCATCCCAGTCATACCTGCTCTCCCTCCACTCCAAGAGATCACTGAACCGGGCTTGTGTAGGTCTCCCAAATTCAGGCTCTGAAAAAGCCTCCCATAACAAGCCAGGACCAGGGCAGGTACTCTGGCTTGTCATGCTTGGCTGTCCAGGGCAGGTACTGTGCCCCATACCACCAGAGCGCCTGGTAGGCATCTTCCAGCCAAATCTCCTGCCATACCTGGTGCTCCAATTCCTTCACCCATTCATCCAGGGGCTGCTCTCCCAGGAAGGACATCCGCAGGGCCACTTGCTTCTGCAACCGCTGCTCTTCACTGGGGAGACTCTCGCCCCGCTGGTATTGTACATTATCCAGGGCCTGGTACCAGATGCCTTTCCTTAATGCATCCTGGCCATCCAGGTCCTCCTCCCCGTATGACACTGCTGGTTCCACCAGAGCGCCTGGTAGGCATCTTCCAGCCAAATCTCCTGCCATACCTGGTGTTCCAATTCCTTAACCCATTCATCCAGGGGCTGCTCTCCCAGGAAGGACATCCGCAGGGCCACTTGCTTCTGCAACCGCTGCTCTTCACTGGGGAGACTCTCGCCCCGCTGGTATTGTACATTATCCAGGGCCTGGTACCAGATGCCTTTCCTTAATGCATCCCGGCCATCCAGGTCCTCCTCCTCGTATGACACTGCTGGTTCCATGCTGTTGCTGTCAGGGTCGCTGTACTCAGACATGCGTTGCCCTCAAATTGTAAATCCACGGAATGGTGTCGCCTGTAGCTGTCCTGTTGTCTGTGGGAACGATCCCGCCGCTTGCCACCAATTGTAACGGACCGTTTCAGCACACAAGGGGTTAAAACCGTTTAGGCGATCATCCCCTTCCAGAGATGTAGGCACAGCTACTGCAGAACACCAATCCGCCAAACAGGAAACCATATGAATGCTGTAAACTGCCGAATAGGAAAAACCATACGAATAGGTTTACACTCCTAGCAGTCAAACTGGAACAGCATACAATAAATCCCCCCAAGAACGAGACAAAGCTCCGTGTTGAGGGTCAAGCAGTGAACAGACAGAGCTGTGGGTTTATTGTTCTTATGTACACATTCTTACACATTAGTACCACCCACAGGGTTTTGGAACACAACCAATAAACACATACAATACACTCAGACACTCCCACACAAAATCCTCCCCTCTGCCTGTGATACAATTAACTTACACAATGGGTAATTTAATTAGCACAAGCAGAGAAATAAAATTTTTCCACATTAATAATAACTTGAAAAGTATGCATCACATTCACATAAAACTTACATTTTCAGAATCAGCATACTCCAAATACAAACATACGTCAAAATCATACAAATTGGTCCAGTGGATCAAAAGATAGATCATAGTCCTTTGTGACCACAGGAAGCATGGCTTTTCTGCCCAAAACAGTTCCACAGAGTCTTCTATCCTGGAGATAATTAGAAGTAATCCAATTATCTCCAAAGACAGAGGCAAAACTCCACTGAACACATGGCAGCAAAAATACAGTAAAATACAATAAAATACACAAGGTTACATTTATGACATAAAATACAGACATGCAACATATGCCCAGATAGCTTAGGTCTGAGCACACATTAATACTGAATGGCGCTCAGACCACAAACACATACAGTTCAATTGCCATGGAGCCAAAGTCTTTCCCATAGTCTTTCGTTATATGAATGGGCTCCATGGCATAGGTATCTGGGGTATCACCAAATGACCCGGCTTTCTTGTCTTTGCAGGGGAAAATCTAGCCTTTTAACATGGGGCCATAATCCCAAGGCAACAGGCGAGCAACCCGGCTTCTCCAATGCAATGTGGCGAGATTGGTCTCGTCACAATATATATCTACATACATAAATATATACGTATATATCACTATATATATACCTATATATAAATAAAAATATTTTTTAAAAATTATATATATATATATACACATATAGATTCACATACGTATATATATATATATATATATATATACATATATTAATTCTACATATATATTTATGTAATATTTTTACATAATTAGGTATCTTAATTAATTGCAATTAGCGGGACCTGCTTGACAACCCATGCCGAAAGTAAAGGGAATTTAATTTGCTAGCACTATATTTAACCCTATAACTTTCCAAGATACCATAAGACCTGTACTGTTCTACTCGGGAGACTTCGCTGAACACAAATATTAGTGTTTCAAAACAGTAAAGTGTATTACAACGATGATATTGCCAGTAAAAGTGAAGTTTTTTGCCTTTTTCATGCACAAACAGCACTTACACGGACGATATTATTGCTGTGATACTTTTTACTGTTTTGAAACACAAATATTTGTGTTCAGCGAAGTCTCCTGAGTACAACAGTACCCCTTCATAAACAGGTTTTATGGTGTTTTCAAAAGTTACAGCATCAAATATAAGGCTTGCGTTTCATTTTTTTCACATTAAAATTTGCCAGATTGGGTACGTTGCCTTTGAGACCCTATGGTAGCCCAAGAATGAAAATTAAGCCTATCATGGCATACCATTTGCAATAGTAGACAACCCAAGGTATTGCAAACGGGGTATGTCCAGTCTTTTTTAGTAGCCACTTAGTCACAAACACTGGCCAAAATTGGCGTTTTTTGCATTTTTCACACAAACAAATAACTTTGGCCAGTGTTTGTGATCAAATGGCTACTAAAAAAGACTGGACATACCCCATTTGCAATACCTTGGGTTGTCTACTATTGCAAATGGTATGCCATTATGGGTGTAAATTTAATTCCTGGGCTACTATAAAATCCCAAAGGCAACGTAACCCATCTGGCGAATTTCAATTTCAAATGTAACATGCTATATTTGACCCTATAATTTCCCAAAATGCTATAAAACCTGTACATAGGGGTACTGTTTTACACGTGAGACTTTGCTGAATACAAATATGTGTATTTTAGTGCAGTAAAAGCAAACAGTATTAAGACATTGACAGTTAAAATGTCATGTAGAACTGAAAAAAAAAAAAAATCTTATTTTCTCCCATTTTTTTCATATTAAATTATGTTTCATAGCTAAATATTTGAAATTAAATGAAAGCCCTGTTTCCCCTGAATAAAATGATATATAATAAGGGTGGGTGCATTTACTATGAAAGAGGTGAATTACGGTTGGACAGACATGTAGCGCAAATGCCAGGTTTTGTTTACATTTTGTTTCGTTCACAACGTGTACATTTGGCTCCGTCCTTAAGGGGTTAACATTACCATGCTCCATTTGGAAATTCAGGTCTCCTTCTCTCCTGGGAGAGGCACTCAAACAGGTTTAGAAACACCTGCAATCTATCTGAAGTGATAAACTGTGTTAATTGCTTATCCTGAAACACCTGTGGGAGAAGGAATCTAATACAAAGCCAACAGTATTAGATTAAAAAACTGAAATAGAAATTCCACAGTAGGCAATAGTTACTTACCCAGTACAACAGTGCATTTGAATTTGCTAGAATTGGGCTGTATTACATTTCAGGGCAACCTGCATACAGATTATATGAATCACATACCTTGTGGGTGTTTCATAACAGCACCTTATACATATACTGAGTCTGTTTAAACAGTAATCATACATAGCCTACTTCTGCTATATACAGTGACTCTATGCCTGTAACCACATTAAGTTTATATGAGTGAGATAAATTGAGGCTGTGTTTTAACAGAACTTCATGCACCTACTGTTTTAGATCAAAGAACTTTGATTATTTGTCTATCTACTCCTTTCTAAATTGATTGTGCGCATGTCTTCTGGAAGTAAATCACACCGGACACATTGCAGGTTTATGAAGAACTCCAGAGTGGCCTTTATTCCAGGGAGTGCAATTCCCATTTAAAGCAGAAATACGTCATGTACAGAGTCACAGTTAACATAAAGTATACATTCATCAATTGGTTAACAGTCTAAGGGGTCTTGTCTAAACCCCCCCTACAGGATGTAGTGTCGTCATTACAGAGTTCTCCCACCCATATTCCGGCTCCATCATAGTTACACTATGGGAGGGGGAAGTGAGTAGTAGTTACTTTAACAGTGATTCTCTATTTTGTTACATGTTGCACATAGCTGTTACTTTGCACAAAGGAAGTTGGGGAGGAGTTTAATAAAGGAAGCTGTTCTTTTAACACAGGAATTTGTTACATGAGGCTTGCTTGATGGGAATGGGGGAGGCTAGCAGGATGGGAGGAATTTGCAGAGAAAATAGTGACTGAACACATTGTAGGGGGGGGGAGGGAATATTTACTCTAGCAGACAGTTTTAACATAGTGAACACAGAATAAATAGCCATTAGTAAATAGCCATTTTATTTTAATTCTTCTGTCCATAACAGTCCCCCCTTAAAATGGCTATTTTTACTAGAAACTACTATCTCTCACTCTAATACTGTCCCTATAGAAAAATAACAAAAGGCTATCTTGCACATCTGTCTGAACAGGCCTCGAACACTTCACTACGCGGGTGACCCGTAGCAGCTTGTCCACTACTTCTTCCGCGACAGACTTCTGCCCATAGAGACAACTCTCTGGCTGAAGACGCTATCCCTGAATGTCCTTAAGAGGAAGTAGCTGTTGATTTAATGCGGTGGGACTGTAAGGGTGTATGTGGTGTATCACGGTCTATATCGTCAATCTTTAAGGTAAGAAACTAAGTTTGAATCTATTCTCCCAAGCATTACGGCTAATAAAATCTGAATTGGAAGGGAAGAGGTTCATACAATAAACAGGAGACCTTTTACTTACGGAACATGTAAGATTCACCTGAATGGGTAGGTGCCACGCACATGACTGTTAATCCCCTCAAACCACACATTAGGACTTTAAAGGACATGGTAGTCATCCCATATTTGAGCATACTGAATATAAACATTCAATATTAATATCACCACAAACTCAAGATAAACAGATGATCCTGAAGAAGCTTTGACTGTGCGTAGGCACCCAGACGTGAGCGCTGCCGGGTAAGGAGTATGTCTGTTTCTCTTTAGTTTCACGAGGACCCCTTTTGGGGTATTTGGCTTTCCATCGATGGCAGGTGGTCAGGCATTATTATGGCCATCAAAACATCCACTTGTTGATATTTATTTATTTATTTCAACAAGCATCTTTGTTCTCTAAGAATGGAGTTTCAAAAAGGGTTGTCAAGATCAACAAATGCTACTTCACACGATGAAGAGGCAGGCTTGATTCTGGAATGATGAATCCACGGGTGATCTCTGTAACTTTCACGGTGCACTACTCAGCATGTGGTCTTGGTTATCACTTTGGTGGCTGGATAGGCCTCTGGCCATCCTGAAAACATGTCTGCTATAATTAGTGCATATTTGAACCAGCCACTCTTTGGCATTCTGGATGTGGTCAACTTGACTCCTCTGGAAGAGATAATGAGGTTTGGCTAGATGCTTGGGGCTTTCCTCCATTCTTCCTGAGTTGCCCTTGGCACAAATGGCACAAGATTTACAATAACTGTTGGTCAGAGAGGCAATTCCTGGTACTTCAGAGTATTTATTGATCAAAAGAGTTCATGAGGGTTCTGGACAGATGCTCCGTAGGCCCACTGGACCACTGCTGAGTATATGTTCTTGGGTAAGCAGAACTTGAGATTGTTGAAGTACAGCCTGTCTTTAAGGGTTGCCCCTTTCTGTTTCCAGCTTGTGGTTTTCTTTCTTTCCAGGGTCAGTAGCTGCTTGTTATTCCTTCGGGAGCTTGATGTCTGTGGGTAGGATCTTACATGGTGAATATGGGAGTTTCTTCAGCAGACACTTTTCTGTCCACTTCCCTTAGTGCACTTACAACTTCTTGGACAACTTGGTCAGCCAGAGAGTTGCCACATGCTTCCTCTGAGTTCAGTCTTCGTTCAGAGATCTTGCATGCTGTGATGGGAGCCTATAGTGTGCAGACATTGAGAGGTGAGATACTTGGTTCACTGTAGTGACAGCAAATCCGGAACATATCATGAGGAAAAGGCTAAAAAAATAATAGTCAGTGTCTTATCATTCCCCCCCCTGGGAAGTGGCAGAAGAGTGGCCAGGTAATAGAGTATCATCTCTGCAGGGTGACACTATCCTACACAGAATTCGTCCATTACAAGGAGAGGTGGGATATTGCAGGGAAAGTCTCAGGGAACCAGGGCACCATTCGACATCAGAGCCTTAACCTTAAGGAATAGTAAGAGCTTTGACAGGGGGGGGGGGGAACATGGAGGTATACAAAATCTTCGGAGCCTGTATAATTCAGGTAAGGGTTTTGTGGGAACTAGTTAGGACCCTTGCCTCCTGGTCAGGTTTCACTGTGTGGAACAGAAAAAATAATAAGGTGATAGAGGCCTGCAAGTGGGGGAAGGACATCTGCACATAGCAGATTAATTGGACAGGTCAAGGTAACCACAAAGCAAGGCTTAGTTAACAGGCTAATCCAAGGAGAGCCATCTACACTTATGCAGGAGACAACAATGTTAGACAGGAATGAGGAGTCAGGCAGGCCTTGCTTGCTACAAATAGATTTCACGTGGCCTGCTATACAAGGCTGCATATAGCCGCTGGTTATGGGCCTTATTATGTACTAAAACCTAAGTCAGAAGAAAATTTGGGACAACCTGAAGTGATACTTCTCCACAGAGGCTAACTCATCGTTGATGACATTGTTAATACAGGTAGCCTGATCAGCCAATTTATCTGTGGCTTAAACAAGTCACACCATGTAGTGGAATGGGTCATTAGGATTCAGGCAATTCTACGGTAAAAGGGCATAGTAAGGGTGGACGTGATGTTACGTTAGGAGTAGGCGTGGCTGTGGATAGGGGCAAATCAGCCTTATCCATTCCCATATAGTATTCCTTTTGTCTTCAGTATATCCAAAACATGTGTATGTCCAGGCGTTGCAATATACAGTAATCCATTATCAGTCATGATATTAAAATCTCATTCTCATGAATTAAATCAAAGATTTTAAATCAACCTCAGAAGCAACAAAGAATAAATCTATTGTTTTTTCCTTCTGTAAAATGATTGGAGTTACTGTATAATCGCATACAACCAATATAACATACTTGCATGTTCCTAACTGCTACATTAGTATATTTCATTCTGAGATATTTGCAACCTTCATGTAAATTTATTTTAATTAATTAATTAACCCAGTATTTTCCTATAACATACATAAAAACAATGAAATAAAAAAACAGTACAGACTAACAATTTAGTAAAACAACAAACAAACATAGATCTCTATTCTTGTGCTGGTTTTAACTCTGGAATCAAATATCTGCAAGATCTTAAATAATGTGCACCAAATACAAATAACTTTAGTTATATTCTGCCTTTGAGTGTTTGTCTTTGAGGAAAGTGGGAGTGGCTCATGTGTCTGTATCGCTCTTTCACACTGAGTTCTAAGGGGGAAAAGGAGGGGGTCAAATCTGCACTTCTCTCTCTGCGTCTAACAAGTCAGTGTAACCCCTTCATGTCTGGATACCTCCTTACTTTATCTAAGAGTAAAGCAACTTCCTTCAAAATACTTTTTTCTCTAGCAGACAGTTTTAACATAGTGAACACAGAATAAAAAGACATTAGTAAATAGCCATTTTATTTTAATTCTTCTGTCCATAACACTACTATACCACTCACATATACTGAGGTTGTGACTCGCAATCCACACATAGCACTAGTATTAGATTAGACTCACAAAGGATGTGTCTTATATCATTCACATACCTTGCGTTTTCACTAATACATCAAGCACATAGTGAACAGATACAATGTCTTCACCCCAACTTAAGAGCATGTAGAGGACATATACTGAGGCTGTGTTTTCAAGCAACCCAGGGCATATAAAGAACACACTGAGGCAGAGTCTCCAGATCAACTCATACATAGACAATATAGTGGATACATATACTGAGGCTGTATCTTCATAGTAATTCATACACAGAGCATCTAGTGGATACATATACTAAGGCAGTGTCCTCATTGTAACTCATACATAGCGCTTAATTAACAAATCCTGTTATGTATCACTGCCAAACAACACCCCAATATGTGTTCAGCAACATCTCCTGAGTACAGTGATATCACCCATGCATAGGTTTGCTGGGTTGTTTGGGGGCTAAAAGGCCACAATCGAGACTTGTACATATCAGTTTTCCAACTTGATATATAGGTATGCTTGGCCTATCTTCAGTTTGGCATATTTTTGCATCCCCCAGTTAATGTTAACATCATGAAAGTTTATATTTTTATAAAGTAGACATTGCAGAGTACTAAATATGGGGTGTTTTCATATCCTTCCCCCAACCATTGTACTAAACAAATTTCAGAGAACGTGCATGGTGGTAATTTTTTAAATCTGCTTTTTATGCACATGTCATCTGGTTTTGGCCAGCCAGTTATATGTTACTGCCATAAAACTTTTTTAACCAAATGTGCAGGTATCAAATGCACCTTTAGCAGCATTCTATAAACTAACTCCTGCAAAAAGAATCTAACTGGAGATTTGGGGGAAGGAAACTAACTAACTACAATTTGCTGCTTTCAAAAGAAAAAAACAGTGCAAGGGGTGTCTGTCCTTTTCCCTTTTTTTATAACAGACGTGGCAACGTTTCAGGGGATTTGTGTTTTTTGCAGTTGGCGGTATCTTAAAAATAAAATGTCTGGACTCCTCTGGCACCGTTGTTGGAACTTGACCATCTCCATAAATTATTGTGGAAATCAGCTTGAGCTGAAACTGGAGATAGGTGGTTCTTCCTGGATTCATTTTTTTAAAGAGTAAAAATGAATTATGTGTTGCTACTTGCAATAGGTAGATAGCCACCTTTTTATACCAGGCTTTTGTCTTTCTTAAGATAAGATATGGCTGCATCAGCTGATCAGTCACATCAACACCCCCCATGTGCCTGTTATAAGCCCTGACGCAAACAGGTTTTGTCTGTACCCTGCCTCGGACAGTGACGTCTGACATGCCTTCGTTATGGATGGTTGTTAGCATGTGAACATCCTTCCTGTCCTTACATTTTAGCGCAAGCAGTTCAGCTTTGCATTCACCTTTTTTTTAATTTGGCCTCTATGAGAGGTCTAGGGAAATCCTTGGCATTTCTTCTTACAGTGCCGCAGGCCAGTGTCTGCAAACGATAAAGAATTTTTAACAAGTGGACACTGCTGTAAAAATTGTCCACATAAAGGTGGTAACCCTTATTGAACAAGGGGATCAGTAGGTCCCAAACAAGTTTCCCACTTTTCCCCAGAGAGTCAGGACAGCCAGGAGGGTTCAGTTGAGCATCTTTCCCCTCATATACACGAAAGTGTAGCCACTTTCACTCTCGCACAGTTTGTACACTTTAATGCCATACCTAGACCGCTTTGAGGGGATTTACTGTTTGAACCCTAATCTTATTGTGGAAATCAGCTTGTGGAACTGAAATTGGAGAAAGGTGGTTCTTTCTGGATTCATTTTTTCTGGAGTAAAAATGAATTATGTGTTGCTACTTGCATCAGGTAGATAGCCACCTTTTTATACCAGGCTTTTGTCTTTCTTAAGATAAGATATGGCCGCATCAGCTGATCAGCCAAATCCAACACCCCCATGTGCATTTTATAAGCCCTGATGCAAACAGGTTTGGTCTGTACTCTGCCTCGGACAGTGACGTCTGACATGCTTTCGTCATGGATGGTGGTTAGTATATTAACAACTTTCCTGTCCTTAAATTTTATTGCAAGCACTTAAACTTTGTGCAGACCTTTACATTCACTTTTTTTAAAATTTGGCCTCTATAAAAGTTCTGCGGAAATCCTTGGCATTTCTTCTCACAGTGCCACAGGCCAGTATCTAGAAACCCTAAAGAGTTTGAAACAAACGGACAATGCTATAAAAATTGTCCACATAAAGGTGATCAGTAGGTCCCAAACAAGTTTCCCGCTTGTCCCAAGAGAGTCAGGAGAGCCATGAGGGTCCAGTTGATCATCTTTTCCCTCATATACATGAAAGGCAAATGTATAGCCACTTTCGCTCTCGCACAGTTTGTAGAATTTTACACCATACCTAAAGTGCTTTGAGGGGATGTATTGTTTGAATCCTATTCTCCCTTTATATTTCATTAACGATTCATCAATAGATACATTTTGTTGAGGAGTATAAACTTCAGTAAATTTGTGCTGAAGATGGTCTACCAGTGGGCGTATTTTATGAAGCCTATCATATTGGGTGTGATCTCTGGGGTGACAGAGGGTATTGTCATTGAAATGTAAGTATCTCAGCAGCAGCTCATATCTTGTTCTAGACATGGTTTGGGAGTGTGAAAGACCCATCTGTATGGACTAAAAGCACTGTGTTCGTCTGTTTTGCCGTTTGCATGAATTCCCCCATTCGTATGCTTTGTTTAAGGGAATGTCTGTTTTTTGTCGAACGGAACTACCGAACGGACGGCCACCCAGAAGAGAAGTGTGCTGCTGGTTAACCTATTGATCCCAATTAGAACGTTGCGGTTAACCACAGACACTTCTCAATTAAAACTGAATACCGGGTGGTCGTCGTTCGTATGTCAACCACGAGGCGGCGGACATTTTAACCATGCGAAAGACCAGCGGTGTTCGTCGGTTATTACATGGAACTAAAAAAAACACTTTTTCAACCGAACACCGCTGAAGCCGTCGACCTCCCCTTCTCAATCGACCAACGCATACGAATGCCGGCTGTTTGGGAGATTCAACAACACGAATGGACTTAACCCAGATAGCCTTCCCGTGGAGTCAATCGCATACCGAAGAACTGTAATAGACTTTGACTCCATGGCGATTTAACTATGCGAATGGGATCTGAGCGCTATTCGCCAATAATATGCACTCAGATCCAGGCTATCTGGGGATGTGTTACACGAATGCAATATGTTCGGCAGTTATAAAGTTATGTATTTTTATGTGTTTTATGACTTGTACTTAAAATGGCGATTTGCCTCTGCTCTGGGAGATAATTGAATTACTTCCCAATTATCTCCCGAGCAGAGGGGAGGGAACTGTGATGCATGCTGGGAATATTGTGGGCATGTATGTCTGAAATGTCCCCATGTCCTTCTGTTATTCCAGTCTCCCATTTGGTCCCCTAGGGGAGTGTCCACCAAGTGGGAGACCTGCATAAATACCGGGCAGGTAGCCCACAGTAAATCAGTTCGTGTTTTACCCTCAAAGCGGAGCTTGGTCTCGTTATTGGGGTGATTTTATTACCGACGCCTAGAGACTGCTTATTGGAATTATTTGCCGCTTGGAAGATATTGGCGTTCGGCTAATATTGGCAGTTCGTGGATTTGGAGCTCGTGAAGGGAAAGAGCCGTACAGGTACTGTTCGGGAGTTTGGAGTGTTCCCTAGCTGGCAGTTCGCATGGTACACGCTACCAGACCACAT
The DNA here is from genome assembly GCA_933207985.1 of Pelobates cultripes. Taxonomy (NCBI): domain Eukaryota; kingdom Metazoa; phylum Chordata; class Amphibia; order Anura; family Pelobatidae; genus Pelobates; species Pelobates cultripes. The sequence goes on from OW240915.1 coordinate 120,994,070, forward strand.
TATTGCGAATGGGGAGCATTCACTAAATGGCGGTTTGTACATTTATTACTGGAGGTACCGTAACAACTGGTGGCAGCGGTGGGATGATCCTCAGCGCCCAAAGAGACCACTACAACCAGGACTAAATGGAATTACAATACCAGAACCTGAGAAGAGCTACCCTAAAGGATTTATTAGAGCAAAGAGGCGGACAAGCCAGTAACCTCAGGAAGAGGGATATTATTGCACTATTGCTGGAAATGGATGGAGTACCAGCGGCAGAGGGAACCAATGGACCCAGCACAGCTGACAGAACCCCCGAGGAGGCAAGCTTTGACCGGGCGGTAAGAATCAGGCTGGCACATTATGGTCCCAACCCATCTGCCGAGGTCATCACCCAGGTCATGGCTGCTGTGGAGGCCAACCTGATTCGCCAAAGCGGTGCTGCAGCAGCCCCAGTCACAGCAAACCTGGGAGAAAGAAAGAAGGTGCCATTTACTGCGTTTAAAGCCTTCAGTGAGACAGAAGGAGAGATTGATGGGTACCTTGCTGATTTTGAGCGACAATGTGCCCTGCACAAGGTACCCCTGGAAGACTGGGTTACTATATTGTCCGGCAAGTTATCCGGCCGGGCCAGCGAGGCTTTTCGGGCCATCCCTGATGAGGAGATTGGGGATTATGTGGCCGTCAGGGAAGCTTTACTCTCCCGGTATGCCGTTACACCCGAGGCATACCGGAGGAGGTTCCGAGACACTGTCAAGACATCTGGGGACTCGTACGTTGAATGGGCATGTAAAGTGCACCGCACAGCCGCCCACTGGATGGCGGGGTGCCAGGCTGTGTCCGGAGAAGAGGTGCTGCAGATGTTTCTTTTGGAACATTGCTTTGATAAATTGCCAGCAGGGGTCAGAGAGTGGGTAAGGGACCGTAAACCCTCCACTGTGCACGAAGCAGCTCGCCTGGCGGATGAGTATACCGATGCCCGCAAACTGGACAGTCTCATCAGCAAGGCTCACGCCAGAGAGGAGTACAGGCCAGCAGCACCAACAGCAGCTAACATATATCAGCCTCCAATGAATCGTCCATCAGCACCCCCTCCATCTGTCCAGTATCAACAGCCACCCCAGTTTAATTCACGGGAGTACGCACAACCCATTCGGTGCTACCTGTGCAAGCAGCTAGGGCACAAGCGACCAGAGTGCCCGATGAACAGCGCCAACCAGAACCAGTCCTGGAGGAGACCAGCCGGCCGCAATCCACAACCTCCCCTCCCAGCAACTCACTGTGTAGAGGAAGAGGAGTGCTGGGGCATCCTGCATGAGGCAGACCCCGTTCAGGCTGCCCACCGGGATAACAGACAGCACCACCGGCAGTGTGTAAAAGTAAACGGGAAGGAGGTCAGTGGTCTACGGGATACTGGGGCAACCATGACTTTACTCCAGAAGCACCTGGTATCCGAAGCCCAACATACCTGGGACACGGTCGCAGTGCGAGTAGCCGGGGGTGCCATGTTTCGCCTACCCGTTGCCCGGGTACATTTGGATTGGGGAGTGGGCGCTAGACATGTGAATGTGGGGGTCATGAAGGACTTACCAGCGGATGTCCTCCTTGGCAATGACTTGGCGCCCCTTGTTTCAGCCTTTGCTCCCATGGGTCCTGCTGAAGTGGATGCTGTCACGACCCGTGCCCAGACCCGTGCCGCCGAGACCGGCCCACCTGCTGCTGAGACCCAGGTAAGACTCTCTACCCCAACTTGTACCTTAGACCAGGCCCCTTTAGGCTGGGATACCCCAGAGATGTACGGGAAGGAAACCAGGGAAGACCCGACGCTAGCGAAGTACAGGGCCAGGGCCAATTCTGGGGGAGAAGGAGTAGATGGGGAGCACTACGAGTGGGTGGGGGATAGACTATACAGGATCCCGAAACCGCCCCAGAAACCGAGTAACCCTCCGCAGAATCGACAGCTAGTGGTGCCTGCAAAATACCGGCAGGAGATTCTGCGGATTGGGCATGATGTGCCATTAGCGGGCCATCTAGGTTCCCGCCGCACAGCTCATAGGATCACACAAAACTTCTTCTGGACCAATTTTAACCAAGATGTGCGGGTTTATTGTAGCACGTGTGACACCTGTCAATGGGTAGGTAAATGGGGGGATCACCCAAAAGCTAGGCTTCAGTCGATGCCTATCATTGGAGAACCCTTTTCCCGCATAGCCGTTGACATTGTGGGTCCACTGGCCAGGGCTAGCCCATTAGGTAAGAAATATATTCTTACCGTGGTGGACTATGCCACACGTTATCCAGAGGCAGTAGCGCTGTCTAATATAGAGGCAGAGATGGTTGCTGATGCCCTGGTTAAAATTTTCACTAGGGTCGGGTTCCCTCAGGAGATTCTCTCCGATCAGGGAACTCAGTTCACCGCTGTGCTTACCCAGCAGCTGTGGAAGGTGTGCGGTATTAAACCTCTGCTTAGCTCACCTTATCACCCACAGACTAACGGTCTCTGCGAGCGATTTAATGGCACCCTCAAACAGATGTTGAGGACCTTTACTGACACTTGCAGAAACTGGGAGCGATTCCTGCCTCATCTGCTATTTGCATACAGAGAGGTGCCCCAGGAATCTACTGGGTTCTCTCCCTTTGAGTTACTCTATGGGAGAAGGGTCCGTGGACCCCTAGATCTCATTAGAGGACACTGGGAGGGGGAGACAGAGCAAGAAGGGACCCCCATAGTACCATATGTCCTGGAACTCCGGGACCGCATGGAGAAACTATCCCTGATGGTAAGGGAGAATCTCCAGGCGGCCCAGGGGAGACAGAAGCGGTGGTACGATCGGGGTGCCCGACAGCGGGTCTTCCAGGTTGGGCAGAAGGTTCTGGTGCTCAAGCCTGTGAAGACGAACAAGATGCAAGCATCTTGGCAGGGCCCGTATAAAGTGTTAGCTCAGGTATGTGATACTACCTACCTTATAGCCAGCTGTTCAGATGAAAGGATTCAGTGATCCTTCCATGTGAACATGCTGAAGGAGTATCAGGAGAGACCAGAGGATGTTGCGGCAGTATGTGCCCCAGCTACTGACGGCCCCGAGAATTTACCCTTACCCGACTTGTTAGAGAGGGATCCCCAGACAGACCTTACTAATCTTGTGCAGCTAGGGGACCGGCTAAACCCGGCAGAGAAGGCAAGACAGCTTCTGTGGGAGAAGCAGGCGACGTTCTCCCAAGAACCCGGGTACACTACCCTAGCTGTGCACAAGGTCGAGACACCCGGACAGAACCCCCTACGACAACCCCCATACCGTATCCCTGAAGCATTCTGAGAAGGAGATACAGGAGATGACCAGGCTGGGGATTATCGAACACTCAGACAGCCCTTGGGCCTCGCCTGGAGTTCTGGTGCCTAAGAAAGATGGGACCACCCGGTTCTCTGTGGACTACAGGCGGCTCAATGAGCGGACCACCACTGACGCCTACCCTATGCCCCGGGTAGACGAATTATTAGACCGCATTGCCAGGGGGCGCTACCTGACCACCAGTGACCTGTGTAAAGGTTATTGGCAGATCCCCCTGGCCGAGGATGCTATCCCTAAGTCGGCCGGTCACCCCATTTGGCCTGTACCAGTTTAAGGTTATGCCATTTGGGATGAACAATGCTCCGGCAACTTTCCAGCGTATGGTGGATAGGCTCCCCGATGGCTTCCAGGACTTTGCATGTGCATACCTGGATTACATTGCGGTCTACAGTGAGTCCTGGGAAGATCATTTAGTACACGTGGGGGTGGTGCTGGACAAGATTCGGGCCACAGGCCTGACCTTGAAGCCAGACAAGTGCCATCTAGGCATGGCAGAAGTGCAGTACTTGGGTCACAGAGTAGGATGTGGAAGCCAGAGACCGGAGCCAGCCAAGGTAGAGGCTGTAGCTAACTGGCCCACACCTATCACCAAGACCCAAGTGCTGGCCTTCCTGGGGACGGCAGGGTACTACCGACGCTTTGTCCCCGACTACAGTACGGTTGCCAAGCCCTTGACTGACCTGACTAAGAAGAATTTACCTAAGCAGGTCCTGTGGTCTCCAGCTTGTGAAGCCGCGTTTCAGGCATTGAAGCAAGCTCTTGTGAATGCCCCTGTCCTGGCTGCCCCAGTCCCTAACAAATGTTTTCTCGTTCATACAGATGCTTCCATGTATGGACTGGGGGCTGTGCTGAGCCAGGTCGGGGAAGATGGAGGAGAGCACCCTGTTGCATACCTAAGCAGAAAGTTACTACCTCGGGAAGTGAGTTATGCGGCAGTGGAGAAAGAGTGTTTAGCCCTGGTCTGGGCACTGAAGAAATTGAGCCCTTTTTTGTACGGGCAGGAGTTTTCACTTATAACGGATCACAATCCCCTTGTCTGGCTTAACCGGGTCTCAGGAGACAATGGCAGACTGCTGAGGTGGAGTTTGGCACTGCAGCCTTATAACTTCACCATCAGCTACCGACCCGGTAAGCAGAATGGGAATGCGGATGGATTATCTCGGCAAACAGACGTCCCTACTCCTTCCCAGTCTGGTCATCCCCAAGTTGACCCGCCAAAGGGTCAAGCCGTGTGACAGACCCATCTGTATGGACTAAAAGCACTGTGTTCGTCTGTTTTGCCGTTTGCATGAATTCCCCCATTCGTATGCTTTGTTTAAGGGAATGTCTGTTTTTTGTCGAACGGAACTACCGAACGGACGGCCACCCAGAAGAGAAGTGTGCTGCTGGTTAACCTATTGATCCCAATTAGAACGTTGCGGTTAACCATAGACATTTCTCAATTAAAACCGAATACCGAGTGGTCGTCGTTCGTATGTCAACCACGAGGCGGCGGACATTTTAACCATGCGAAAGACCAGCGGTGTTCGACGGTTATTTCATGGAACTGAAAACGGACACTTTTTCAACCGAGCACCAGCTGAAGCCGTCGACCTCCCCTTCTCAATCGACAAAAGCATACGAATGTCGGCCGTTCGGGAGAATGGACTTAACCCAGATAGCCTTCCCATGGAGTCAATCGCATACCGAAGAACTGTAATAGACTTTGACTCCATGGCGATTGAACTATGCGAATGGGATCTGAGCGCTATTCGCCAATAATATGCACTCAGATCCAGGCTATCTGGGGATGTGTTACACGAATGCAATATGTTCGGCAGTTATAAAGTTATGTATTTTTATGTGTTTTATGACTTGTACTTAAAATGGCGATTTTAAGTACGAATTACTTCCCAATTATCTCCCGAGCAGAGGGGAGGGAACTGTGATGCATGCTGGGAATATTGTGGGGATGTATGTCTGAAATGTCCCCATGTCCTTCTGTTATTCCAGTCTCCCATTTGGTCCCCTAGGGGAGTGTCCACCAAGTGGGAGACCTGCATAAATACCGGGCAGGTAGCCCACAGTAAATCAGTTCGTGTTTTACCCTCAAAGCGGAGCTTGGTCTCGTTATTGGGGGGATTTTATTACCGACGCCTAGAGACTGCTTATTGGAATTATTTGCCGCTTGGAAGATATTGACGTTCGGCTAATATTGGCAGTTTGTGGATTTGGAGCTCGTGAAGGGAAAGAGCCGTACAGGTACCGTTCGGGAGTTTGGAGTGTTCCCTAGCTGGCGGTTCGCATGGTTATACTGTACACGCTACAAGACCACATTATTGCGAATGGGGAGCATTCACTAAACGGCGGTTTGTACATTTATTACTGGAGGTACCGTAACAGGGAGTACACTGGACTAGAACAGATTGGGTTGGTGCTCCAGTAAGAGCGAATTGATGGCTTCTTTATTATCCCCATGAGAATTGTAAGATCCCAGAATTTTTTAAGTTCAGCGACATCTGTGGGATGCCAAGCACGCTCTTCCCTGACTGCATAGCTATCTGGATTGGTCTCAGTAAATTGGCTAACATATAGATTAGTCTGGGAAACAATTTCCTCCCAGATGGTATCCCCCTAAAAATAACTCCATATATTGTATAGGGGAGAAGTCAACCACATTCACATTAATGCCTGCCTTGGCACTAAAAGGGGGGATGTTGGGCTCAGCTGAATGTGGAAGTACCCCTTCCTCCTCCACATTCGGCGTAGCAACGGAAGCACAGCTTCTTTTAGCAGCTGGCTCACACACAATGACATGTCACTAGACGTGCCGCTAAACTGACTTTATTTTTTATTTTTGCTAAAACAGCGTAAAACAGACTAAAACAGTAATCCCTAAACTAACTCCTGTTAGAAGAATATAATGGAGATTTGGGGGAAGGAAACTTACTGACTACGACAGACAACGACAGACTAAGACACAGATTTAAAAAAAAATGTTAACCCTTAAGGGCAAAAAAAAATACAGACAGTACAAATGCACTGTCTGTAACAGATCTGATAGGGAAGGGGTTAAAAGGGGATTTTTATTCACTGGTGATACTTTTTAAAACTCTCTGGAACACCTGCTGCAACAAAATATCACGATCTCTGTCTCTCTCACCTCACAAAACGCTACAGAGGGGAGAGAGGCAGAGATCAGTGTCAAAGTGAGTGTTTGTACCCACTTTGACACCAGCCAATTGTGAGCGATCGCGGATCCTGAAGGGGTTAAAGTACCCTTTTAAGTAAGCATGGCTTAGTTTCTAAGTGAGAGGTTTGTTTACCACAGTTCTTCATTAAGCTAAAGTTGTTTTGGTGCTTAAAGTACCCTTTTAAGTAAGCAGGGCTTAGTTTCTAAGTGAGAGGTTTGTTTACCAAAGTTCTTCATTAAGCTAAAGTTGTTTTGGTGCTTAAAGTACACTTTTAAGAAAGCAGGGCTTAGTTTCTAAGTGAAAGTTTTTTTTTTTAACACATATTCTACATCTCTAAAAAAACAACTAAACATTCAAAGATTTGTTATTGTTTTGAAACTTTCATTGAAGATATTGCACTTCATAAAGTGCATTAAGTTGTTTCATTTTTTTAATCAAATATTTATATAATGCCAACTGATTAATTACAGTGACTGAAGCATGCTAAATATAACTAATAGACAGCAAGACACCAGTATATTATATTTGCCATAATTATCCATGTGGTTTAACAAAAAATAAAAAAAATTTGTCCCAGTCTGGGCCTGCGCATACCCATACAAAACAGCTTCCACCTTACTCTGTTGCAGTCACTTCACGGGCATCCACTCATCCCAGTCAACATCCAAAATCGAATAGATGGCTATCCCTATATTTAGTTTTTTAGATTCTGCTTCATGAATAGAGCTCATGGAATCACTCAAGTTTATCTTTGTAAGCATGCTAAAGGAGTGTTCTTCACAGATACCTTTCAGGCCCTCTTTATACAGGCCTACCCGTACACTGGTTTCGGCACAATACTACCAACTTTCTCCATCTCCTCTATTTTCATATATACGAATTTAAGTTTCGACCACAAGTAAAAGGCCTGAATTTGTGGGAGGAGTTTTCCCTATATAAACTCAGCCCACCTCTACGTACCTATGCCGTTTACCTGTTCGAGTGACCCCACCACTCCCTCTACTAACTTATTATCACATTATCCCTATTTTCATGTACGAATTTAAGTTCTGACCACAAAAATATATATGTATGTTATATAAAAAAATACAATTAGAATGAAATTACACAGGTAATTTATAAATAATATTATTTATAATTTTATTTTTACAATTATATATATGTGTGTATATATATATATATATATATATATATATATACAGATATATATATATATATATATATATATATATATAAATTAACGTAATTTTAATTGTATTTTAATAGTGGTGTATATATATATATATATATATATATATATATTTATCCCCCATGTGTTCCCTATTAAGGGTTAATAAGTATATAGGGGTGTATATAAAAATATACCTCTCTCTGTCTCATTAGAGATATCTCTGCCAGAAGCTCAAGGAAGCAAGGTGAAAGGTCAATGTAGGAACCCACCTGAGGGGGTCTGCCTTGATATTGGCAGGCGGGCATTCCCTCCAATGGCCATTGGAGTAACTAAATGACCTCCATTTGTTTAAATATACATAAGATTTAGGAGAGAATGCAGGTAACTTTTTATTTGGTTTTTACTGTATTATTGGGGCTGATGTGTACTGTGGTTGTTGGTGCCACCCAGGAGTGATGGGAGCGAGCGCAGGACTAGTTTTTTTTGTATATATATACATATATACATATATATATATATTAATGTTGGGACTAATACACTTTATCTATATACAATCCTTAGTGAATATACTCCTAGACAAGAGCTATCGAACATCGTGTAACAGGTGTTAGTGTTATTTCCTGTGTGTTTGTAGTGTTGGCCTTGTTTCCTGTGTTCCTCTCTTTGATTATAACTGCTTAGTAATGTGTAATTTAGAACTGCGTAGTTAATATCTTTTAATTCTAAGTGCGTAGTTGTATTGAAACTTAGCTTTGTGCAAGTCCTAAACTTGAAGAGACACCTGCAAGCTAGCTATAGGTTAACATGTTAAGGTAAGATATATATTTTTTTGTTTTTAGGATTGGATAATGCTTGTAAGACCACCCCAGTTTCCTGCCGAATATAACCTGTTACACAGCCCATTAAACATTAGACGTCACCTTGATCCTTACATTGTCTTGTCTCGTTCATTGGGGCTCCTCACAAGCTGGTTTGGGGACGTGAGGAGAAATACAGAGAGTTGCAAATTGCTTAGAAGTCCATGGCATGAGAAAGGAAAATTCCTGATGCAGGAATTCACTTACAATTAATAATAAAATACAATTAGAATGATAGTGTATGTGCATATAAAGGTGTGTGTGTGTGTATGTGTATGTATGTGTATATATGTATGTGTATAATCTGCCTCAAAGAGGAAGCAAGAATACATAATAAATATCTTGATTTAACAAGAAAAAGAACAAAGAAAGGAAAAATAGGTTGGAAAATTATATCAAGCCACATATAAGTAGATGGCAGACTGTTGGAAAGAGAAAAAAAAGGGAAAAAGGGAAGGAAAAAGAGAAGAAGAAACAAGAAAAAAAAATACAGCTAAGATTTAAATCAATTTATAAAATGGCCACCAAAAGAACACAAGATACTAAAACGCATACAAAAAAGGACAAAAAAGATCAGACTCAAGATAAAAGTCTAACTACGTATTTCTCGCCACAACAACAAAGAAAACAACAAAGAGAAAAGCACAGAGGACATATGGAGGACTCCACTGCAAGCTCTGACACACTGGAACCAGACATTAGAAAGGAAAAATAAATGGTTACAGCAGAACAACTCAGTGCAAGCTTACAAAATATGCTGCTGGAAATCAAGAAAGAAATCTCCACAAATTTACTAGAGATCAAACAGGAAATTAAATATGAAATAAATCAATTATCAATTAAGATTCAGAAATTTGAGGAACAATTTGTGGAAATAGACTTCCAAGTTAATAAATTAAAAGAAGAAAACAAGAAAACATTGACAAAAATGAATACATTAGCTCTAAAGATAAATGACTTGGAAGATCGTTTAAGAAGAAAAAATCTGAGATTTAGAAATATAGAAGAAACCAGTAAGATCTGAAACAGATTCTGAAGGAATATTTTATTGATTTGGGACTTTCATTAAACGGTCAAGATGAAAAGATTGAAAGATGCCACAGGTTGAGCAAACCTCAGAATATTTCTGTAGAATCCCCCAGAGACATTATTGCATGTTTTTACTCCTATGAATTTAAGGAAAAACATATTAAAATCCTTCACATAAAAAACAAATAATGTAGGACGGTATAAAAGGTAGTAGTACTCCCGGACTTGTCATACAACACTCATGAAAAGAAAATCTTTTGCCCCAGCCATCCTGATCCTCAGGAAACATAAAATACAGATGGCCTTTTCCAGTGAAAATGATTATTACCTATGAGAGCCAAATAGAAATATTTGATATAAATGATAAGCTAAAGGAAAGGCTAAAAATAAAAAAAATTAATTAACATCTTAAGGACTGAGCTAAATGTACAAGTTGTGAGCAAAACAAAATGCAAACAAACCACAGAATTTGACTATATGTTTGTTCAACAATAATTTACCTCTTTCATACTAAGTGCACCCACACTTATTATATATCATTTTGTTCAGAGCATGCTTTTCATATCAAACATTCATATATAAAACTCCATTTTATATGAATAAAATCTAAAAAAAATAATTGTTTTTGTTATTTTTCAATTTCTGCATGGCAATTTAATTGTTAATGTCAGAATACTGTTCAGTTTTCCTGCAATAAAACATACATATTTGTATTCAGAAATGTCTCATGAGTAAAACAGTACCCCCATGTATAGGGTTTATGGGGTTTTGGAAAGTTACAGGGTCAAATATACGGCTTGTCCATTATTTTTTTTTTTTTACATAGAAATTTGACAGATTGGTTTGCTGGGCGTAGGTTGCCTTTGAGACCGTATGGCATCCCAGAAATGAAAATTACTCCCATCATGGCATACCATGTGAAAAAGTAGACATTCCAGGGTATTCAAAATGGGGTATGCCCAGTCTTTTGTAGTAGCCACCTGGGCACAAACCCTAGCCACAGTTAGAGTTCAGTTTTTTTTGTTGTTGCATTTTTCACATAAAAACTGTACTTTCACTTATAATATTATTGTTAGTATATAGTTTACTGCCCTGAAACACTCCTAGTTCTGTTCAGTGGTGTCTCACGAGCGCCACGGTACCCCCATGTATAGGTTTTATGGGGTTTTGGAAAGTTACAGGGTCATATATATGGCTTATCCATTTATGCATTTACAATTAAATTTGGCAAAGTGATTTTCTGGGCCTATCTCGCCTTTGAGAGAGCATGGCAGCCTGGGTAATAACATTTCCACTATTATGGCATACCATTTTCAAAAGAAGGGAACCCAGAGTATAACAAACGGCATAATTTGAGATGTTTGGTCTAACCACTTTATCAGAAATGAAGGGTCCATATAGTGGTTATAGGTTTATTTGTGCTTTTTCACACACATGAACTCACTTTTCACAGGACATTTCATATTCCTAAAATGAGTTATTGCAACAAAGCCTCACTATTTTTATTTAACATTGTCTCGTGAATATAACAGTACCCCCATGTACTAGATTTTCTGTTTTGGGGGGGATGTCACGGGGACAAATATATTAGATGTCCATTTCAAAGTTGGAAATTTGGCAAAGTGATTTTCTGGGCCTATCTCGCCTTTGAGAGAGCATGGCAGCCTGGGTAATAATATTTCCACTATTATGCCATACCATTTTCAAAAGTAGGCAACCCAGAGTATTCCAAATGGTGCATTTTAAGATGTTTGGTCTAACCACTTATCAGAAATGAAGGGCCCACATAGCGGTTATAGTTTTCTTTGTGCTTTTTCCCACACATGTACTCACTTTCCACAGGACATTTCATATTCCTAAAATGAGTTATTGCAACAAAGCCTCACTATTTTTATTTAAAATTGTCTCCTGAATATAACAGTACCCCCATGTACCAGATTTTCTGGTTTTTGGGGGGAAGTCACGGGGACAAAAATATTAGATGCCCTTTTAGCTTGTAAGTTTGTCAAAGTCATAATCCTGATATTAGTTAGTGTAATAGAGACTTGGTATAAAAACATAGAAACATAGAATGTGACGGCAGATAAGAACCATTTGGCCCATCTAGTCTGCCCAATTTTCTAAATACTTTCATTAGTCCCTGGCCTTATCTTAGTTAGTGTTACGGTAACCTCAGCATCAGATGCACAAACCGCCATTTAGTAAATCCTCCCCTCTCGCAGTAACATAGGCTGTATGCGTATCAAGTACAATCATACGAACCGCAAGCAGGGGAACGCGATAAACTCACGAACGGGATCCGTACGGGCACTTCAAACGGGCACTTCGAGCTCCAAACTCACGAATCGCCAATAGTAGCCGAACGCATATATCTCCCAAGCGGCTAATAATCCCATTCGGCAGTCTCTAGTCGTCGGTAATAAATCCCCCCAATAACGAGACCAAGCTCCGCATTGAGGGTAAAACATGAACTGGCTTTACTGTGGGCTACCTGCCCGTATTTATGCAGGTCTCCCACTTGGTAGACACTCCCCTAGGGGACCAATTGGGAGACTGTAACAATAGACAGACATATGGCAGGTTAGGACCCACAGACACAGAATATTCCCAGCATGCATTAGTATTTCCTCCCCTCTGCCCTGGAGATAATTGAGAAGTAATTCAATTATCTCCAGGACAGAGGCAAATCGCCATTTTAAATTCAACACAGAAAAACATATAAAAATGCATAACTTTACATTTGTCGAATGTTACCCATTCGTATCACGTATCCCCAGATAGCCTGGATCTGAGTGCATATTATTGGCGAATAGCGCTCAGATCCCATACGCATAGTTCAATGGAGTCAAAGTCTATTACAGTCTTTCGGTATGCGATTGACTCCATGGGAAGGCTATCCTGGGTAAGCCCATTCTTGCGTATAAAACTCTCGAACAGCCGGTGTTCGTATACTTCTGTCAATTGAGAAGGGAGGTCGGCGGCTTCAGCGGTGTTCGGCAGAAAAAGTGTCAGTTTTTAGCTTCATGAAATCCATGCCGAACACCGCTGGTCTTTCGCATGGTTTAAAATGGCCGCCGCCTCATGGTCGACATACGAACGACGACCACCCTGTATTCGGTTTTAATTGAGAAGTGTCTGCGGTGAACCACAACGTTCTAATTGGGATCAAAAGGTTAACCAGCAGCACACTTCTCTTCTGGGTGGCCATCCGTTCGGCAGTTTTGTTCGGCGGAAAAGTCAATTCACTGAACAGGGGCATACGAACTGGTAATTCCATGAAAAGGCAAAATAGACGAACCAGCAATCCCAGTCTATACAGATGGATCTGTCACAGTTAGGATAGCCTTATGCCTATCCCACGCATGCTTAAACTCTTTTACTTGGTTAACCTCTACCACTTCAGCTGGAAGGCAATTTCATGCATCCACTACTCTCTTAGTAAAGTAATACTTCCTGATATTATTTTTAAACCTTTGCCCCTCTAATTTAAGACTATGTCCTCTTGTTGTGGTAGTTTTTCTTCTTTTAAATATGGTCTCCTCCTTTATTGTGTTGATTCCCTTTATGTATTTAAATGTTTCTATCATATCCCCCTGTCTCGTCTTTCCTCCAAGCTATAGATGTTAAGATCCTTTAGCCTTTCCTGGTAAGTTTTATCCTGCAATCTATGAACCAGTTTAGTAGCCCTTCTCTGAACTCTCTCTAAAGTATCAATATCCTTCTGAAGATATGGTCTCCAGTACTGCGTACAAGTGAGGTCTCACCAGTGTTCTGTACAATGGCATGAGCACTTCCCTCTTTCTACTGTTAATACCTCTCCTAATACAACCAAGCATGCTGCTGGCATTTCCTACTGCTCTATTACATTGCCTGCCTACCTTTAAGTCATCGGAAATAGTCACCCCTAAATCCCTTTCCTCAGATGTTGAGGTTAGGACTCTATTAAATATTCTGTACTCTGCCCTTGGGTTTTTACGTCCAAGATGCATTATCTTGCACTTATCCACATTAAATGTCAGTTGCCACAACTCTGTCCTTTTTTCCAGTTTACCTAAATCATTTGTCATTTGGCTTATCCCTCCTGGAACATCAACCCTGTTACATATTTTAGTATCATCAGCAAAAAGACATACCTTACCATCAAGTGCTTCTGACTGGGTCCCTGAGGTACCCCACTGGTGACAAGCCCAAGCTTCGAATATACTCCATTGACTACAACCCTCTGTTGCCTGTCACTCAGCCACTGCCTTACCCATTCAACAATATTGGAATCCAAACTTAAAGATTGCAATGTATTGATGAGCCTTCTATGTGCAACAGTGTCAAAAGCCTTACTGAAATCTAGGTAAGCAATGTCTACTGCACCACCCTGATCTATTATTTTAATTACCCAATCAAAAAAATCAATAAGATTATTTTGATTTAACACTGTCTTCTGAATATAACCGTACCCCCACGTACCATTATTTCAGATTTTTTCTAAGTCACAGGGCAAAATATATTAGATGCCCTTTCAGCTTGTAAGTTTGTCAAAGTGATTTTCTGGGCCTATGTTGCTTTTCAGAGAGTATGGCAGCCTGGGTAATAACATTTCCACCATTATGGCATACCATTTTCAAAAGTAGGCAACCCAGAGTATAAGAAAGGGCATAATCTGAGATGTTTGGTCTAACCATTTTAACAGAAATGTTGGGCCCATGTAGCTATTTCTACTTTTATTTTTGTCTTTTTAATCAGATAAATTGCATTTTCACTGGAAATGTCATAATCCTAATATTAGTTAGTGCAATAAAGACTTGGTATTTTGATTTAACACTGTCTTCTGAATATAACAGTACCCACATGTACCATGTTTCCAGATTTTTATTGTATTACAGGAATAGAACAGTATCCCCATACACTTTGATCTGAAGGCAGAGAGATCTTTGATGTAGATACCATCTTGACCAATGTGAGATAGGGGGAGTTGTACAGGAATCTGAAAGGAGCTGTTGACATGCCCGTACAAAACAATGGGTTGTGTGTGATTGGATACAGAGGCAGAGGTTGGTTGGATATCTTATATAATTCTTCTCTCACCACCAATACTTCCAATTGGTATTCTTTTTAGAGAAATCCACTCTGTGTTGTGTATTAATATTGAATGTGTCACCTCTTCCAAGAACTAACATATATCTTTATGCCCTTGTCCAGATAAATATATGACTAGCACTACTAAGGTAATCTACCCGATATTACATATAAACAGTCAACACCATAGTTCCTACCAGAGAGAAATCTTTACTTAGAATCTGTCCAGTTAAATATTACAGAAGAAGAATGTTTCAGAGTTATAGTATTACAGAGTATTACATATTATTACATTCATAACACTCACACATTCCAATTATCTAATAATATCTGCTACATTGTGTATGTGCTGTGAGATGTGTGCAGTGTGTGTGTGTCTTACCAACCTAGTGTGATGTCAGTATCTTCTATTTTTGAAGGAATTTGTTCCCATGTTATAAATAGCCAATTCCTCAGCTCAATTGCATTTATCCGAACGTCGGTCCATTCAGTACTTTCTCTGTGTGAACAGTGCTACCCCAGATAGCTATGCCATGTGCTACCCCAGATAGCAATGCTATGTATAATGAAAGACTATGTGAAAAACTTTGTCTCCATGGCGATTGAACTGTATGTATGTGATCTGAGCGACATTCGGTAATAATGTGCGCTCAGATCTAAGCTATCTGGGGATATGTGGAGCGTATATGTTTTATGCAGTATTTGTAACATTGTGTATTTTTATGTATTTTTGCTAATATGTGTGTAATGGCTCTGTCCTTGGAGATAATTGGATTACTTCCCAATTATCTCCAGGATAGAGAGGAGGGATTATACTGTACTAGTGGAAGTGTTTCACTATGTATGTCTGTTATTGGTCACTGTGCAATTTGTGTCGCAGTCTTCCACCAGGTCCCCCTAGGGGAGTGTCCACCTGGTGGAATATCTGCATAAATACTGGGCAGGTAGCTCCCATTAAAACCAGATCACTCATTGACCCTCAACACGGAGCCTTGTCTTGTTCTTGGGGGGATTTATTGTATGCTGTTCCAGTTTGACTGTTAGGAGTGTAAACCGTTCGTATGGTTTTTTTCTGTTCAGCTGTTTGAAGCATTCGTATGGTTCCGGTTCGGGAGTTTGGAGAATTTGTATGGTTTCCTGTTCGGGAGATTGGTGTATGGAGTAGCTGGGAATATCTCCTAAACGGCTTTGAACCCCTTTTATGCCTGGGGGTGCCGTTACACCTTCGATTTGGCTATTTAATCTATTGAAACTACTCAGCCCTATTGTATGTCATTAAAAGAAAGTGTTTCATTAATTGAATAATTTAAGAAGTTAGTGATTTATTGGCTTGATGATCCTGTGATGTGTGACACCCCTAGTATGTGGAACAATGATTGAAGAGATGATTATGTTTGACAACTGTTTAACTATTATTGATTGATTGTAGTAGTTTACATGTTTTATTCTTTTATTACTTGTTAATTATTTTATGCACCTATATATTGCTTGCAAAAAGATGTGTTCACTAGCTTGACAAAGGCCCTAAGGGGTCGAAACGTTGTGTGGTTCTTGGGTCCAATAAAAATTGCCCATTGTTTGGAACAATTTGGAGTGCCTGGATTATTTTCTACTATTAAATCTATAAGATTAGGCAGAAAGAGACTAAGCAAGTAATAAGAGCCTCCAAAGCACACAGGGAAGAGAGAATCTAAATGATATGTATTATCATCAGTCAGTAAGAAAGGGAGATAAAACATTTTTAGATACTTAAATGAGTAAAGGAAAGTAAAACAAGGATCAGTGAGACTAAAAACAAAAGAAGAAAGGTATGTAGAAGTGGATAAAACCCTGGCTGACTGCCTCCATTAATATTTTTGTGTTCAGCTGAAAAATGAAGGAGAGGGATTTTAGTTAATAAAAAGGACAAATGAGTAATTTGTTACAGACGTACAATTACGTACAGACGTACAAGGGCGTACAATTACGTCCTATTTTAAGCGGCTCTAAACGCCGCCGGGCGTAATTGTACCCCCTCCGGTTTTTGTTTACTTACCCGGTCGCCGGCAGTCCCACGCCGGCAATCGCGATGGGAGGGACTCCCAGGGAGCCCCCCCGCAGCAGATCCTCCTCCTCCGGTGCCCCCCGGCCATGTGAGAGTGAGGTCCTTGCGAGGACCTCACAATCACATGGCCAGGATAGCTGGCTTCTGTATTGCCAGCAGGGGGGCTGCCTGTAATTACAGGTGGTCCCCCTGCTGGCTAGAAATAAAATTAAAATAAAATTTATAAGTGTAAAAAAAAAAAAAATTATATACTTAGATCATATATATATATATACACATATACATACACACACGTACACTGTCTAGGTGTATTTTACTATTAATATATATATAATTATATATATATATATATTAATATCAAATTACACGTAGACTGATACTGATTAAATATATATATATATAATTATTAGTATATATATTTATATATAATATAAAAAAATTTAATATGTAAATACGTTAAAAAATAAAATTTAAAAAATAATTTAAAAAAATAATTAAAAATTATATAGATGTGTGTTATTTCGTTCTAACTGTATTGTGATATTAATATATATATTTATATCAAAATACATGTAAAACAAAATAATATATATTTACATACATAAATATATACGTATATATCACTATATATACCTATATATAAATACAAATATTTAAAAAAATTATATATATATATATATATATATATACATATATAGATTCACATACGTATATATATATACATATATTAATTCTACATATATATTTATGTAATATTTTTACATAATTAGGTATCTTAATTAATTACAATTAGCGGGACCTGCCTGACAACCCATGCCGAAAGTAAAGGAAATTTAATTTGCTAGCACTATATTTAACCCTATAACTTTCCAAGACACCATAAAACCTGTACATGGGGGGTACTGTTCTACTCGGGAGACTTCGCTGGACACAAATATTAGTGTTTCAAAACAGTAAAATGTATTACAATGATGGTATCACCAGTAAAAGTGATGTTTTTTGCATTTTTCATGCACAAACAGCACTTACACGGACAATATTATTGCTGCAATACTTTTTGCTGTTTTGAAACACAAATATTTGTGTTCAGCGAAGTCTCCCGAGTACAACAGTACCCCTTCATGTACAGGTTTTATGGTGTTTTCAAAAGTTACAGCGTCAAATATAAGGCTTGCGTTTCATTTTTTTCACATTAAAATTCGCCAGATTGGTTACGGTGCCTTTGAAACCCTATGGTAGCCCAAGAATGAAAATTACCCCTATGATGGCATACCATTTGCAATAGTAGACAACCCAAGGTATTGCAAACGGGGTATGTCCAGTCTTTTTTAGTAGCCACTTAGTCACAAACACTGGCCAAAATTGGCGTTTTTTGCATTTTTCACACACAAACAAATACTAACGCTAACTTTGGCCAGTGTTTGTGACCAAATGGCTACTAAAAAAGACTGGACATACCCCATTTGCAATACCTTGGGTTGTCTACTATTGCAAATGGTATGCCATTATGGGTGTAAATTTAATTCCTGGGCTACTATAAAGTCCCAAAGGCAACGTATCTGGCGAATTTCAATTTCAAATGTAACGTGCTATATTTGACCCTGTAACTTCCCAAAACGTCATAACACCTGTACATAGGGAGTACTGTTTTACACGTGAGACTTTGCTGAATACAAATATGTGTATTTTATTGCAGTAAAAGCAAACAGTATTATGACATTGACAGTTAAAATGTCATGTAGAACTAAAAAAATAAAACAAAATCTTATTTTCTCCCATTTTTTTCATATTAAATTGTTTCATAGCTAAATATTTGATATTAAATGAAAGCCCTGTTTCCCCTGAATATAATGATATATAATAAGGGTGGGTGTATTTAATATGAAAGAGGTGAATTACGGTTGGACAGACATATAGCGCAAATGCCAGGTTTTGTTTACATTTTGTTTCGTTCACAACGTGTACATTTGGCTCAGTCCTTAAGGGGTTAAAGAGAGAGAGGTTATTGTAACAGCACCCGCTGACATAAAAGGGTTAAAATGCCGTTTAGAGGATATTCCCTTCCAGATTCACAAGCAGCTACTGCAGAACACCAATCTCCCGAACTGGAAACACACGAATGCTTCAAACTCTCGAACTGGAACCATACGAATGCTTCAAACTCCGAATTGGTACCATACGAATACTGCAAACAGGCGAACAGGAAAAACCATACAAACAGTTTACACACCTGGCAATCGGTCTGAAACAGCAAACAGTAAATCCCCCCCAAAAACGAGACAAGGCTCCATGTTGAGGGTCAAGCAGTGGTCTGATTTAATGGGGCTACCTGCCCGGTATTTATGCAGGTCTTCCACTTGGTGGACACTTCCCTAGGGGACCAGATGAAAGACTGGGACACAATTGGTAAAATGACCAATCACAGGCATACAGGGTTAAAACACTCCCACAGTACATTACAATCCCTCCTCTCTATCCTGGAGATAATTGGGAAGTAATCCAATTATCTCCAAGGATTGAGGCAAAACTCCATTAACCACATGGCAGTAAAAAGACAAAAATAAATAACTGTGCAGCCATTGCATAGATCTGAGCGCACATTATTACCGAATGGCGCTCAGATCACATACATACAGTTCAATCGCCATGGAGCCAAAGTCTTTCACATAGTCTTTTGGTATACGAATGGGCTCCATGGCATACCTATCTGGGGTAACACTGTTCACACATTAAAATACCGAATGGACCGGCATTTGGCTAAACGACTGAAGGCAGGAGAAGGGAGGTCGGCGGCTCAGCGGTGTTCGTGTGTTTAACTGTCCATTTTGAGTTCCACAGGTTTGGAACTGAACACAGCTGGCCATTCGGGAGTTTAATATGACCGCTGCCATGTGTTCAGCTATACGAACAGCGGCCACCCAGCGTTCATCCATTAAGCTGCGGTAAATCACTGGCACTCTCCTTACCCAGGTGGTCCGTTCATTCGTGACTTGGTTCGGTAGATTCAATCTACCGAACACCGAGGCAGAAAGGCACGAACAAGCCTTTCTGCAGGGGAAGATAGAAGCTTTTAACATGGGGTCATAGTCCAGAGGCAGCAGGCGAGCAACTAGGCTTCTCCAGAACATAGTGGCGAGGTTGGTTCCGCCACAGTTATATTTCAACTGTTAAAAGTAAAGACAAATAGGTCGATGAGGCCTGATGGGATGTACCCAAAGTTATTAAAAAAAACTTAGTGGTTTACTAGAAAAAACATTTATGGATTTATTTAACCAATCATTGTTAACAGGAGTAGTCCCAGAAGACAAATTAGGAATCAGCAAATTAATGAATGTTGTACCCATTCACAAGAAAGGTAGTAGGAAGGAGACGGGCAACTATAGGCCAGAAAGTGGGGAAAGTGATGGAAACCGTGTTAAAGGATAGGATTGTTGAACATCTAAAATCACAGGAATTTCAAGATCAGAGACAACATGGGTTTACTTCAGGGAGATCATGCCAAACTAATCTTATTGATTCTTTTGATTGGGTAACTAAAATTATAGATAAGGGTGGTGCAGTAGACATTGCTTACCTAGATTTCAGTAAGCTTTTGACACTGTTTCACACAGAAGGCTCATCAATAAACTGCAATCTTTAATATTGGATTTTAATATGGTTGAATGGGGCAGTGGCTGAATAACAGGCAACAGAGGCTTGTAGTCAATGGAGTATATTCAAAGCAAGGTATAGTTACCAGTGGGATACCTCAGGAATCTGTGCTTGGACCTATTCTTTTTAATATTTTTATTAATGATATTGCAGAAGCTCTTGATGGTAAGGTATGTCTTTTTGCTGATGATACTAAAATTTGCAAGAGGGTTGATAAGGAGGGATCAGCTAAATGACAAATGATTGAGGTAAATTAGAAAAATGGTCAGAGCAGTGGCAACTGACATTTAATGTGGATAAGTGCAAGATAATGCATCTTGGACATAAAATCCCAGGGGCAGAGTATAGAATATTTGATACCCTACTAACCCCAACATCTGAGAAAGGGATTTAGGAGTAATTATTTCAGATGACTTAAGGGTAGGTAGACAATGTAATAGAGAAGCAGGAAATGCTAACATAATGCTTGGTTGTATAGTGAGATATATTAGCAGTAAAAAGAAAGAAGTGCTCATGCAATTGTATAGAACACTGGTGAGACCTCACTTGGAGTATTGTACCTAGTACTGGAGACCGTATCTTCAGAAGGATATTGATACTTTGGAAAGAGTTCAGAGAAGGGCTACTAAACTGGTTCATGGATTGCAGGATAAAACTAACCAGGAAAGGTTAAAGGATCTTAACATGTATAGCTTGGAGGAAAGACGAGACAGGGGGGATATGATAGAAACATTTAAATACATAAAGGTAATCAACACAGTAAATGAGGAGACTATATTTAAAAGAAGAAAAACTACCACAACAAGAGGACATAGCCTTGAGGGGAAAAGGTTTAAAAATAATTTCAGGAAGTATTACTTTACTGAGAGAGTAGTGGATGCATGGAATAGCCTTCTGTGGCGGAACAGACCTCGCCACATGTTCTTGGAGGGGGCTGCTTGCCCGCCTCCTACCTTCTGACTATGGCACTGGGATATATGGCATTTGAAAACACTATTTGTGCCCTGTGACAAAACTAGAGATTGTGCACAAATATGACTATTGTACATATTTTTTATGATTCCCCATGTGTTTCATCTGTTGGTTCGGCTGGATAGACTACCAGACAAACTGTGGAGTTACTGGGTGGACACCATTTCATGTATCAGAGGCACATGATGAGAACAATGGATGAAGCACATGGTGAGAACAATGGATGGCGGCCATTTTAACTCACAGACACTGTTTTGACTTTTCTACACGGTGCCATCTCGCCGGTATTTGGTGCACAAAGACATCGTTCAGTAGTTTTAAACTACTGAACAGGGGACACATTTCACAGTAATTATTTTTCATATAGCCTGTATAGGTTCTGCGGAATCTGCATTAAACTGTATCTTCCAAACTACTGAACAGATTTGGGTGAATTTTGGATATGTGGTTCACCCAGATCCCCCGGTTTTTATGGGGGTTATTGCATGTTTTGGGGTCCCTGTGAAATGTTTTATAATACTGTATTTTCCTGCCTGTGATAATTAAGTTAGTCTATTGTGTTAAAATAATTGTATCACAGGCAGAGGGGAGGATTTCTGACGTAATGAATGGAAGTGTTAGCTGTGTTGTAATGTGTTGATTGGTTGTTCTTCAAAACTCTGTGGGCAGTACTATGTTTGTAGAATATGAATAAAAGAGACTGTATGTGCCGGTACAGTCAGATCTTCTTGACCCTCAACACGTAGTCTTGTCTCGTGATTGGAGGGAACTGGGGATTGGAATCTGGATTATCTGCTGGGACAAAATTACAATTATTTATGTAATGCCAACATATTCTACAAAATTGTACATTAGGTAAAACAAGGCAAACATTCCAAACAAACATACAGCAGGAAAAGAGAGCACTTTCGAAACAAACTTAGAATTGAAGAGGCTGAAGGAAAAATATAGAGATTGAAGTGAGATAATCAACTCATCTGTGAACACCTGCAAGGATGGTGGTGCACAGTTAATGGAAGATTAAGTTTGTAAAGGACAAGGGGTGAGAGTGAGTTTTTTAAGATTCTTTTTGAAGGACTGTAGAGAAAGGAAGAGTTGCATGTGGTGTGGGAGGCCATTCCCTAAGGATGATGTACTGGAGATATAGTGCAGACGAGACCATGGGATGGGCATGTAAAAATGGGATAATAAAAGGTTGTTGACTTTGACTTGCGAGCAGAATGGTTCAGACCCCTTAATCGAACCAGATAAGATCATATTTGGATAATGATTCTGACTGTGTCACAGTTTCCTAGTTTTCTTTTTTTATCTGAACATTATTTGTTGTATTTTGTTTAGTACCTTTACTTTTTGATGGGAACTATTCCATGTTGATGGTCGTAGACGAGATCTAACCTGATTGTCTAAGGTGCTTAATAGAAGTATAAGCTTTTATGTATACTACTAAACAATGTACTTATTGCAGATGTTTTAATTAGACATGTGCAATTCGTTTCGGTCCGAATATGAATTCGGACGAATATCGGGCAATTCGCACATTCGGGTACTTCCAAATGTCCGAATTGCCGAGGTCCCAAAGTGCCGAAGCGTCGAAGTGCCGAAGTTCCGTAGCACAGTATTGCCTAAGTACTAATATACTTACCCAGTGAAAGAAAAAGAATGTTACATTGTATCTTATTTTAAATAAAAAGTATACAAACATAGCCATACAAAAATCAAGCAACATATATTCATATAAAATGTAAGTTACTTGACTAGTCGATGTAATGACAGGATTGAATAAGTAGATAACTCCCTCCCTGTTTTTCTCCACCCACTGCTCAGGGGCAGGGGCCAGATTGGAGGACATTAGGTCCCCCCCTTATTCCAATTTGGGGCCCCCACCCACCGCTCAGGGGTGGGGGCCAGGGGGGAGGACATTAGGTCACCCCCTTATTAGTATTTAGGGCCCCCACACACCGCTCAGGGGTGGGGGTCAGGGGGGAGGACATTAGGTTCCCCCCTTATTCCAATTTAGGGGCCCCACCCGCCGCTCAATGGACATTAGGTTCCCCCCCATCATTTTACTTTAGGGAGGGGGGACCCTATTTTTTTTTTTTTTAACAGTGAGCAGCCACAGGCTGCTCACTGTTTAATAGACATGCCCCTACTCGCGGTATAGTAATTTTTACTTAGTATTAGTAAATTTGGCTGAAAGACCAATTTAGGTCTTTCAGCATTTGGTAGATAACTCCCTAATACCGTGGAAATTAGGTAGTTATCTACTAAGCGGCTGCAAGAGAAGTCCCGAAGTGTTGCAGTGCCGACTTGCCGAAGTCCCGAATTGCGAAATGCCGAACCGAACCAAAAATGTTCCTCATGCACATGCCTAGTTTTAATACTATTTTTGTATTGACAATATAGCTAATGAGTTAAGGAATAGACATAAAATTGTTTCAAAATGTAGAACTATGTCTTATCTTACAGTTCTGTTTTTTTTTCTGCTGTATCCAATGTTTTTTTCAGTATTATGTTTCTTTATACATGATACTAATGAATGTTTAAAAACAACACTTACTTGAAAAGAGTTTATTGACAAAGCTCCTTCCAAATGGTCACAAGGTTAATGATCAACCAAGGAGCCACATATTAAAGAACCTACATTACCATACACTCTCCACTTTTCCCCAATGGATTATGAGGCAGAGGAGGGTCCTTCTCGACCACTTTTCCAAGCCACCTCTATTTCACAACAAACTACAGAGACAGTCTCCAATCTCATTAAATCAATCTTTAAATCTCAATTTAAGGATATCAAGGAGTCCATTGACAGTGCCTTCATCTTCTTCAAACTCATTCTTCTCAACTTACGCTGTTGGAAACAAGATAGAGTACCACTTCAATCTATGATCTAACCCCAAAATACCACATTGACTTCTTTACAAGACAACCTTAGATTTGTTGGCTTCCGGAGACCCTGCGACCAGTCAACATAATCCCCAATCTTTAGTCGTAGATTTTGGGCACTTTATAAATCGTATCCTCTTCATACACTCCTCCCATCATTGAAAGGGCACACAGGCTTAGCCCTGGCAGCCTGTAAAAAACTGATGATCGAGACCATGACCAATCATATCGAAATTCCTGACTTTCATTACACAGTTTGTATTTTATCAGTCTTTAAAGTCTCGGATAATCCTGCATACTAGGGAAGCAGAGTATTGATATTTAAGTATTACTCAGCGCAACTCACCCAACATCAAAGGCATTTACACCTATTTGCACAGCGCTATACAAGAGATCTTTCAGTTTTGCCCTTCTTTATCCTGCCACTCTTTACTTGCAAATTGCCAACAGCACAGTCTCCACCACGTCAGTGGCTGAGGATTCAAGGTTCCATCACTATGTCATGCATGACTTGGACAAAGGTTTGCTGGGCTTGCTGACCCACCCATCACTTAATCATGAGGAGCAGTAATGTCAACGTTTTCATACTATTTTAGTTCCAACCATTGTGTATAGTTTGGGAAACCAGGCCCTTTCTTGCTGGGCTTGCTGATCACACCACCCCTGGGATATGTCTGTCTTCTCAAGTTGGGACAAGTGGAGCCCAAAACTTATGCATTTCCATGCACTCCACTATGCTTCACATGGAGGTTTTGGCTAAACAAGGATGTCTCAATAAACACAAAATATTCCTGCTTCCTCTCTGAAGTTCCTTTCACGGAGTGTGACGGGTGCTAACATGTCAATCAAAAGAAAGAAAATACTCACCTACTTATTCAAACACAAAGACAAGATTACACTTTTTATGGAAACCCACTGATCGCATTCTGATACCACTCAACTTAAGGCTCCTTGGATTCAGTCCTGTATAACTGCTAAATACAACTCCAAGGTGTCAGAAGTGTGGCAATCCTGTTGCAGTCTAAATGGCAATATGTAATCCACAGTTGTACACATATCCTGATGGCCATTATCCTATGTCTCACTATCAACAATACTTGTTATTGCATTGTCAGTTACAGTATATATCCTAACATCTATGCTATTCAGTTCTTAACCAAATTACTAACATTACTCGCTCAACTGGACATTGACCAAATAAATGGGTCATTGACTCATTTAAAGACAGATCCTTATCGGGACCTGCACCTCACACAGACAGTGACTTTGGGCTCATTTACCTGATTAGCTCATGTAACTTGCAAGACCCATGTAAAATACTATATGGTGGGGATAGGGATTACATATTCCATTCTCAGGTACATGACTCTTTTTCAAGGATCGATAGATTTTTAGTTACCCCAGTGGTGTTACCCTACATAACTAGTGCCACTTTAGAAACGATTGCTGTCTCAGATCATGCACCAATCACCCCATTGATCTACACCACTCCCTTCCACCCATTTACAATGCATTGGTGTTTCCCAGTATACCTTGTTGACATGGACATGGATCCATTTGTCTCCTATCTTATAAGTCCAGTAGACATGCTTATAGCACATCAAACTTAGAGTCAGTTTTTACCCTTGGTTTCTTGTAGGGACATCTTCCTTAAGACTGCATTATGCTTACTATTCCCCCCATAGACTCCACCTCATAGCTAGGAAAGACTCTGCGACCTGTTTCAAATGCACACATGTGAGAGCTAACTTATATCACTGTCTGTAGGAGTGTGCGCTCATTCACACATTTTGGAGTGAGGTGAAAAGATACCTTGACAATGTGAACATGACCACTTTGCCACTCATCTGACTTCCTGCTATTTGGACCAGTGCCAGGTTAACCCCTGAACATCAAATGATTCCTTTTCATTGTAGCAGCTGTTGGATGCAAAACTATCCTCCAGGTCTGGAACCAGCTGGTTAAGGTTCCCACCTTACATTCTATTTCAAATAGATTAGCTAACAACTTTAACCAATAAAGAACTCCTTGCTAAAAAATTCTTTTGACATGGAGATCTTTACTTTGGATAACTCATTTAGATCAAAAGTGAGAAGCACCCTGGAGAACATGGCGTGGTTCACTGTGGGGGCTGTGGTGGGTCATGACCCCTTCTGAAACATACCTTAATGTCCAGTGTTTCTTTTTAAATCCAGACACGTCCTTGACTAGAGTGGGAAGGTTGTGGGGTTATGCGACAGATCGGCAGTTAGTTTACTTTTCTTTTATTTTGTTTTTCCTAGTCCCATCTCCCAGTTCTCTACACTTAGTGTGGCTCCACAAATTATTGGATCTCACTGTTATGGTTGCCACCAGGCTAGCTGAAAGTTAGACCATAGAAAGGATGCTCCTAGCGCTCACCAAAGGACCATCAGCACTGTAGACACCATAAGTACTGCAGACTCCACGAACCGCCACTGCTGGGCTGGGATTTCGCCGTCTGCTATCCACCCTGGACCTATGACCAGGCTCCAGTTTGCAGTGAGCTTCCTTCTGTAGAGCGAAGCAGGATCAGGAACAAGAGCTCTTACAAGAGCTCAGTAGCTAAGGGAGTATGCAGAGCATAGCAATCCCTGTAGTGATTATAGCTGTCCCCTACAAACACGAGTCGAGGCTGCGAGTTAGAGGGTCAAGTAGTTCTGTTTAATAAGCACCAAAGGACTTTCTTTAATGCAAGTTTTTAAACAAAGTCGAGGCTGCGAGTTAGAGGGTCAAGTAGTTCTGTTTAATAAGCACCAAAGGACTTTCTTTAATGCAAGTTTTTACACAAAGTTACCACCCACATGGTCTTGTGGAACAGCCAATCAAACACATGATAATACAGTCAGACACTCTCAGTAAGAACACACAAATCCTCCCCTCTGCCTGTGATATAATTACTGTACACAAGGGGTTTAACTTAATTATCACAGGCAGGAAAATACACAGTTTCATACAATATTCATAACTCCTAAAATATACATGCAATCACCATAAAAGTTACATTTTGAATCAGCATGCTCCATAAACAAACATACTCAAAAATCATACAATTCCCTCCAGTGGTTTAAAAGTTAGGTGGAAGTCCTATTTGACCGACCGTAAGCATGGCTTTCCTGCCCAAAACAGTTCCATAAATTTGACGCCACACACCGCTGACCGCGTTTGACTAAATAAAGATGGCCATCGCCACGTGTTCGACTGTACGAACAGCGGCCACCCAGCAGTCGGCAATTAACCTGCGGTTAACCACCAGCCTGGGAGGTAAATTGCCTGCACACTTCCACTTTCGTGTGGTCCGCCTGTTCGGTAATTGGTTCGGTAAGCCCCAATTACCGAACCATAGGAGAAAAGGACATTCACAAAGTATTTTAAAGGTCTGGGGACACAGTCTTAATGGGGCATTGTTCCCAAAAGTTTCAATATGCCCATATACAGCTTTTAAAGGGCCATACACCCCAGGGCCATAGTCATGAGGCAGGGCAGTTTGTCACATAAAGAACCAGTTACAAAAGGCAGTTTGTCTGCTCTGGGTTGTCTGCTCTGCCTCCCAATGGCTAAATGGTGTCTTTGCTCCTTTAACAATGCACCAGCGTTTCCTCCATTATCACAGAACAGGGTTATATATCTGCAATTCTGTTTGTGTGCTACACAACAAACCAATGGTTCAGGGGTTTTATGTGACTGCGATGGGTTCCACCATTGCCTTGCTAGGATGTTCTCAATGGTAGATGTTGTTGCAGTTTTCTCCCGATGTGATTTGGGGAAGTAATTTGATCTCTTTCTTACAGCCCTTGGGAACCTTTCTTATTGTTTCACTGCCTTTATATATGTATTAATTTTGGTGGGATTCTATTTTTGCTATTCTATTTCTCATGAAAAAAAGTGAATACCCACAATGTCATACACAACATAATTGTAATTTACCTGTTTTTCGTGCTTAATTCTACCTTGTACATCATATCGATTCTACCATGCATTTACAATAAAAATTGTAATTAAAAAAAATAACCCCTAAAGATGTTGGCAAACAAGCTGAAGTGCTTGTAGGGATTTTATGAGTATCTTTAATTTATGATGCCTATTTTTCTCAAGTAACACCTAACTTGATTCTACTATGAATCTAAATAAGTAATCTGCAATTATAGAAGTACTCATCACTTATGATATTCATTTTAAGGTTTGTATGAGAAATGTACTTACTTGCTCAGGCAGTTTTCATAGTTAAAGGTTGCCTTAAATCCATAAATGGAAAAAGTCACAATACTGGCAAATATAGATGTGCCACTGTTAATAAGAGAAACAATGATGGCATGCCGTTCACAATTGTTATTGGGTTCATTGTAACTTGCAAAGGCAATAAGGCTTCCAAAGCCAAGACCAAGTGAAAAAAAAATCTGTGTTGCAGCATTGATCCATGCTTTGGGATTTGCTAGCTGTTCCATCTGCCAAAAATATGGAGCAATTAATATTTATATCCACTGTTGTATTATACACATGTTTAATCATCATATTAATTTGCCTAAAATAATAACATTGCAAAGTTTTAACACTAAACCAGAAATGTTAGAGTACATGCAAATATAAGGCTATAAAAGTGTGGTAATAATTCAGTAAAGGAATTAAAAATTTTTTTTCCATTGGGGTCATATATCTAAAAACAATTATTTTATGTGCAGACTTTGCAAGTCCTCTTCTTCTCCCACAACCCAGATTTTCTCTGGCTGTCTAATCACAGACTTCCAAATACAGCACATGGAGAAGAACAACCAGTTACACGAAAAGAGACATGCGTCCATCAAGTTCAGCCTTTCCCCCATCTGTTTTTGCTGGTGATCGAAAAGAAGGCAAACATCCAGCAAAAAAATCCTTCTTGACCCTAGAATGACGGTCAGATCTTTCCTTGGATCAAGAAGCTATTCCCCTACAAATTAAAAAGTTATATCCCTAAATATTATGTGTTTGTAAGTATTCATCCATCTGTACAGACTCTGATAAAGCCACCTCTTCAGACATAGAATTACAGGTACTTACCACCAACTGAAGCCTGGACACTCATGACCCTGACCCATTTCACATCTCCACTTTTGGTTGATGCTTACCTTAAACACCCACAAGACTTGCCATTTTGGAGAAGCTCTGACACAGTTGTCTAGCTATCACTCTTTGGCCTTTTGTGTTTTGTGTTGTTTTGCTTCTTTTCAGTAAGGTGTTGGGGGTATTCCTTACTCTCAGTGTTTGCAGCTTAATCTACTGTTTATATAAAATGATCCCTTAGCGCTTATCTCACCTTTTGTACTTGCTGTATCATGATAGAAAGGTGTACAGCACAGTTTGGGGCAGACCGGTCACAAAGGTTGTCTGGTCTAATGAATCTCATTTTCTTTTCGATCAGGTGGATGGCCAGATGTGTGTGCGTTGTTTACCTGGAGTGCATTGGCAGCAGGAAAAGGGCAGGCTAATGGAGGCAGTGTTATGTTCTGGGCAATGTTCTGCTGGGAAACTTTGGGTCTTGCCATTCATTTGGATGTTACTTTGACATGTGCCAGCTACCTAGAGATTGTTGCAAACGTCTGTTGTGGTTCATGGTTTTGAATTAATTAAAAAACCGCTGTGTTTAAATTCACTGTGTTTACGTAGTTCCAAGCATCTGGCCATGTGGCTCGGAAGCTCCAAAATAGCCACAGAACATGTGCTTCCGGGAACACCAATATGGATACCAATCATGTACTTTCTGGAGCACCAAGATGGCCACTGACCATGTGCTTCAAAGAGCATTAAGATGGCCACCAGGCATGTGCCCTGGTGTAACCGGATTACTGTAACAATGGATATCAGCACAGTTACTAGAAGGCCACATACAAACGCAAACACCCCAATAGTCAAACCCTTTAATTTTGTACAACTATAAGTTATATAGTTAACTGCATCAGGTATTTTGGCAGAGATGTATCATAGCATTTAATCCCCAAATGACAATCACTCAGAGTGTATCAAATAATAATTATATATAAGTAATAAAAAAAGAAGTTAGAGAAAATGTAACAAATATTAATAAACATATTCTAGCTACACAATTGTAATACTAACTAGACAATTATCTTTAGCAATACTAATCATATATTTCCCATGATCACATTTAAAACATATCAAAGGAAATCAAAACAATTTAATTTAAACTCAAGTATATATCAAATATAAAGAAATAATACAGTTTTATACTTAGCATCCCAGAATCTTATATGAAATGAAGATGAGGGTTTCTGCTGCTCTGGGAAGACCAACCTTCATACTCCTGGATAAAAGATATTGACCTAGAGCACACACTTAAGATTGAATTAGTAAGGCTGCCAGGATCTGTGAAGAGGGAATTTCCCTGTACTGCTACATGCAGAAAAATTCCTCCAAAAAACTGACTATAAAAGAAACATGCCCCTCCTAGATTTACACCTTCCAGCCCATTCTCCTGCACCATAAATGCACCTCCTGACTCTGTACTAGTTAAAACTGTATTTTTAAGGTTATGCTCCTTTCAACCAAGTGAAGGGAATTCTTTTGTTTGAAATTAAAGGGACACATTTCTCACCAGAACAGCTACAGCTTTTTTTGCAGTAAACACTGACTTTTCAGAGAAAAGGCAGTGTTTACATTACAGCCTAGGGATACCTCAAATAGTCACTCCTCAGATGGTTACTAGAGGTGCTTCCTTGGGCAGTGTTGAACAGTCTGCAACACTGACATTCAGTGCCTCAGCCCTTTGCATGGAGACACTGACCTTTCCTCATACAGATGCATTCAATACTCTATTAGGACATGCTGAAAGGTAGTGCTGTGTTTTGCTTGAGCAGGCTCTGCCCCTGATCTGCCACCTTGACTGCCAATCCAATGCTTTCCTATTAGAAAGCATTGTGATTGGCTAAGATCACTGTGACAAGACCAATCTCACCACATTGCATTGGAGAAGCCTGGTTGCTCGCCTGTTGCCTTTGGATTATGGCCCCATGTTAAAAGGCTAGATTTTCCCCTGCAAAGACATGAAAGCCGGGTCATTTGGTGCTTGCCCTGTTTGAGCGGTGATACCCCAGATAGCTATGCCATTTGTATAATGAAAGACTATGGGAAAGACTTTGGCTCCATGGCAATTGAATTGTATGTGTGTGCTCTGAGCGCCATTCAGTAATAATGTGCGCTCAGATCTGAGCTATCTGGGGATATGTTGAATGTACCTGTTTTGTGCAATGGCTGCACAGTTATATGTTTTTATGTGTTTTATTGTCTTTTGCTGCCATGTGTTCAATGGAGTTTTGCCTCTGTCTTTAGAGATAATTGGATTACTTCCCAATTATCTCCAGGATAGAAGACTCTGTGGAACTGGTTTTGGGCAGAAAAGCCATGCTTCTTTTGGTCACAAAGGACTACGATCTATCTTTTGAACCACTGGACTGGATTTGGATGATTTTGACATATGTTTGTATTTGGAGTATGCTGATTCTGAATGTAAGTTTTATGTGAATGTGATGCATACTTTTCAAGTTATGAATAATGTGGAAAAATTGTATTTCTCTGCTTGTTATAATTACATTACCCATTGTGTAAGGTAATTGTATCACAGGCAGAGGGGAGGATTTTGTGTGGGAGTGTCTGAGTGTATTGTATGTGTTTATTGGTTGTTTTCCAAAACCCTGTGGGTGGTACTAATGTGTACATAAGAACAATAAACCCACAGCTCTGTCTGTTCACTGCTTGACCCTCAAAACAGAGCCTTGTCTCGTTCTTGGGGGGATTTATTGTATGCTGTTCCAGTTTGACTGCTAGGAGTGTAAACCTATTTGTATGGTTTTTCCTATTTGGCTGTTTACAGCATTCATATGGTTTCCTGTTCGGCGGATTGGTGTTCTGCAGTAGCTGTGCCTGTGTCTCTGGAAGGGAAGATCTACTAAACGAAAAGGTTTAGTAGAAAAAAAAGGTATTTTTCAGTTCCCATACCTTCCTTTAAATCATTCTGTTTATTTGTAAACCCCCCACACTGCACTTAAACAAAGGCAGAAGGGTGGTTTTGTGTTTTGCTGCCTGTGGGCATTTGTTGTATTGAGACTGGGAAGTTTTTTTTTTTTTAAATACAAGAGTTTGTTTGAATAGGTTAATGTAATTAAGTTTCTCAAATGGTTCAATCTCTTTGGAGCCAGTTTCAGTTTTTTTAAATTAATCCCATTGTTAAAAGCGTGTTGTTTTTTCTCCTTAGTCTGCTGGTCTATTTCGATTAAAGACCTAGGGAGAGCTCGGTTTTAAAATGTCATATCTAGGTACTAAGTATTTTTCTGCAGAAGTACTAGAGAACTTTAAGAATGACATTGACAAACATGATGGACCATATGAGCTTCCAGAACCAGCAGGCCCCAATTGTGGAAAATATGAAGGTTTCATGGATGTTTTGACACAGATTGTTACTAATAAAAAATGCCATATTAAGAAAAGGAAAAGCTTGGTGGCACAAGCGGTTGTTGCTGCAATAGGGTTTGGCAAGCATGGTACTCGAATTGCAGCAACCTAATTTAGTAACCACTAATGAAATGGAAGATGCTCTTGATGAAAGAGATTGTTTTAAAATAGCTTCCCTAAGAACAAACAAAATGACCGAGGGGTTGGAGAAGGAATTAAAGGAAATAGAACAACAGAGAGATGCATATAGTGCTAAGATCACTGAACTCCAAAACCTAGTTATGGAATATAAAATGAAAACTAAAGAAAACATAAATAAATGGGATAAGGAGATTCCTAAAGTATGCCCAGGCCAGTCTCATTTTATATCTAAAGGTACAGAACCAGTGCTCGGAACCAAACACAAGGGAAATGCGCCAGTTGTTAACTGTGTCCCACAAGCCCCTTTAATAATAACTGAACACTTTAATGCAAGAGAAATGCCTACTAGTTTCTCTAGACAGACAAGCACTATGTCAATCACAGACAAAGAAAATTTCCAGAAATGGTGGGGAAGTATGCCAAATAACAACTTTAATACTTTTACACACTGGTTTATGAGGGGAGCAAATAAAGCTAAAAAAGGAGGTTTTAACTTAGAGGAATGGACAGAACTTTTAGAATATGGTATGGGTCCTTTGGCTAGTAGACTATTGGGATTCAATAACAGTGTGTCTGATCAGGCAGGAAGAATTGCTGAAACTAATTTCTATATACTCAGCATAGAGAAAGAAATAGCGAATATTACGATGAGGCCAGCAGATGGTCCTAGAGAGGTAGCTCAAAGGATATTGTTCTGGTATACGCTACGCCAACCTCAACAGCCAACCTGGTGTTGGGCTCACCAGAACACATTGCTAAAGTAATGGAAGCTCTTCCCTGGGAGTGTCAAGAATTTGTCAGGCTTTTTGATCCAACACCAGCAGACTTAGAAATGCTACTAACTAGAGCTGACAATTGGTGGATTAAGCATCCTTCCTCAGAACAGGCCTTCTCTGTTTCAGCCATAAGAACATTCAAGGTTGACTCTGGTAGAGATTTAGATGGCAAATGGAGAAGCCAAAGGTGGGATGTACCCCAGAACAAGAGGGATAATGAGAACTGGAGACCAAAACAGGACTTTGACAAAAGATGGAGAGATTCACAGAGGGACCATAGGAATAGGGACAGTTCTAAAGGAAGTAATGTAATGGGAGATAATTGGAAAAATAGATGGGAGGAGCCTAAGGTAATCAATAATAATTGGAATAATAATAATAATACCTGGGAGAGGCTAAAAAGGAGATATAACTGGGGAAATCACAGATGGCAAGAAAAACAGAGAAACAACAGGAACAGTTATTGGGAGAATAATTGGAAAAGGAACCATAGATGGGATGAGCATCAGACCAATAGACGGAATTGGGATAATTGGAGGAATAAAGAAGGGAATAGAGACTGTTGGGACCTAAAGAGACAGACTGAGAGATTGGAGGCAGATGTGAAAGCGCTTAGGGAACAGATGAGGGAGGGAAATACTGATCAATTGGGGGTCCCCAGCAATGAATAACTCCTATAATTTTTTTCCTCTACATCTGTATGTATGTTTGTTTTTTCTTTTGTTTCTATATTTTATCTGTCTCACCATTATCTCGTAACACTCCAGTTTAAAGAGGACCTTAGTATGTATTGTTATATATATATATATATATATATATATATATATATATATATATATATATATATATATTTTTTTTTTTAGTCATATTAAGGATAAGCCTCTAAATTCATTCATTACAGTCAGGTGGGCCAAATTCCAAATAATTTTTGTTTTTATTAGTTTAGCACGCCTGCACTGCCAGCTATGTTTTATTTATTTCTTGATGCTGGATTAATAATTATAAATTCATAGATTAAGTGAATTGTTGCCAACGTTAGGCTTATATTTGATCACACTGGAGAGATGTGATAGTGTAACTTTCTGTTGTTTTGCAACAGTAAAAACATTAAAAGCATTTTTTTTATTTGGTTCCCAACAAATATAACCTCAAGTTGATTTTT
This sequence comes from Pelobates cultripes, assembly GCA_933207985.1. Lineage (NCBI taxonomy): Eukaryota > Metazoa > Chordata > Amphibia > Anura > Pelobatidae > Pelobates > Pelobates cultripes. The sequence continues at coordinate 121,028,791 of OW240915.1, forward strand.
GAATAGCAACAGATAGTTTTCTATAGATTGCATGCTGCCAAACTGTGTAATGGTAGCATTCAATCTACCTTTTTTTCTTTTCTCTCCATCTTTGATGCTTTGTTTTTTTTGTTTTGTTTTTTGTCATTAAGAATATAGGGAAATTAGATTGTTTTGAGTGAAGATGGCATAAATAATAAAGTGACAATGTATGCTATTTGTTCTATTTGGCTATCCGCAGGGGGTTAAATAGTTATGGGTATGAGAATTTGCACCTACGTTCAATTGCGAATACATTTTTCACCCTTACATCTTTCCCACTCACGTTCATGTATAATAATTTTCGGTTTAAACTATGTACATTTTGTGATTATTGCATGTATTCATCAGTAAATTATAAAATAACTAATATGGTTTTGTGTTCAACTCTCCATCAGGTGTGGAGTAAATGTCTAAACTAATCAAAATTTCAGACATTTGTGGGTCTTTTACATACCTCTAAAATGTAAACATAGCCTTAAGACACCACAACCAAATAGATTTTATTAGACAAAACTAAATAAGCCTTTGACACAAGACAATATGCTGATTACTGTTTTACATATTTCATTGTCTGTGTTTGATTCAAAGAACATTTTAATTGGAAGGCCCAGAGAGGCGAAGGTAACTGACATGTCCTGTCACAGTTTACTATACAGATGAAGAAGTGCTGGGATTACCAAGACAAACTATTATCCTGAAAATGATTACTATTCAGATGAAGAGGTGCTGGGATTACACGTCAAACTATTATCCTGAAAATGGATACTATATAGATGAAGAAGTGCTGAGATTACCAAGTCAAACTATTAACACAGCCCAGAATGAGGGTAAAGTAACAGCAGGAAGCAGGAATTTGTGTCATTTCAAGGTGGTCACAGAATGAGTTTACCCTACACTCATGAACTTGCATGTGTCATTAAACCTACAAAACTCAATCTTTGTAATGGATTGGCAAAGACAATATTCAAGGAGAGTTCATTCTAAAATCACAGCTATCAAACACACAGATCAGTCACAGTCTTCAGATTCCAGTCCCAGGCGAAATTAAACATCATATTGTATCATAAACTAGTGGTAATTACTGTATGGTGTTGATTGCGTCTAGATATTACTACTTCACATGAACACATTACCATATAATATTAATGAACAACTACCAGGGTTCTTACCAACCCACCTGGGCAGTGGTTAATTTAAAAACGGAACAACTGAAAACAATTGAAATTGGGGGAATGTGGGGTGATGCAACCTCTGTTTGACTATATTCTTTCTCTCACTTTTAAATGTGCTCAACATAAGAGAAAAAAAAGTGAGGGAATGTGGTAACATTCTGTCATCAAACTAATATGGTGACCATGGATCACGTGACCAAGTTCATGTACAGTGGGATAAGCTTTACCTTTTGATATGGTAATTGAGTAATTCAATACCTTTACAAGTCAGGAAAGAGGTAACCACTTCCCCCTATCTCCATTCCTCCCTGTTCCTTCTTGGCTGTGCTACTGAGCAGTCCCTTAAGCAGACATGGCCTAATTACTATCATGGTGAACTGTGAGTGGGATTTTATAAGATGTAGTTGTTATTGTTAGATAGGTTGTTGTTGCTGTTGTTGGTGGTATAGTTAGTTAGATTGTGTGTCATTATTTGTATGTTGTTGTTGTTTTGTCTCTGAATAAATATTTGTTAAAGTAGACAGACCAGAGTTTATATGTGTATGCGTACATAATAATTTATAGAGTTTGGTAATACACCACAGAGGGCAACGCATGTCCCAGTACAGCGACCCTGACAGCACCAGGATAGAACCAACAGTGGAGTATGATGAGGGTGTCATGGATGACCAAGATGCATTTCGCAAAGGCATCTGGTACCAGGCACTGGGTATTGTGGAGTACCAGCGGGGTGAGACACTCCCCAAGGAAGACCATCGATTGTAGAAGCGACTAGCCCTGCGGATGCCCTTGCTGGGAGAGCAGCCCCTGGATGAATGGGTGAAGGAATTGGAGCTCCGGGTATTGCAGGAGATGTGGCTGGAAGATGCCTACCAGGCGCTCTGGTGGTATGGGGCACAGTACCTGCCCTTGACAGCTGAGCATGACAAGCCAGAGGGAGTAGAGTTTGATGGTCCTGGCTTGTTATGGGAGGCTTTTTCAGAGCCTGAGTTTGGGAGCCCCACACAAGCCCGGTTCAGTGATCTCTTGGAGTGGAGGGAGAGCAGGTATGACTAGGACGACACTCATGAGATCGAGCAAGACCTGGTCCACCTAGTGACCCGAGAGATGGAGCTGGAGCAGGGCTACCAAGATCTGTTCCACTCAAGTGAGAAGTCTCAGCAGGGAAGCAGAGATACAGATCCAGACCCATTCAGCTGGGTAGATATTGCAGATTATTACTGGGAAGAACCCCAGGTGGTTGGTGGAGATGGGACCGAGGTCTTTCCACCGGTCCTGCAGGGAATTGGGAGCCCAGTCTCCATTCCCCAGCGGGAGATATTGCAGGGAATTGGGAGCTCAAGCTCCATTCCCCAGCGGCAGGCTGAGTTACAGGCTGAGTTACGCTGTTTGAGCGGTGATACCCCAGATAGCTATGCCATGGAGATAGTTGCTTCTGTCCCCCAGCAGCAGAGTGAATTGCAGGGAATTGGGAGCCCAAACTCCATTCCCCAGCGGCAGGCTGAGTTACAGGGGACAGAGATAGTTGGTCCTGTCCCCCAGCAGTAGGGTAAATTGCAGGGAGAGGAGAGCAGCGTCCTCCCTCCCCAGTGGCAGGGTGAGCTACAGGGATGCTGGGCAGTCGGCTCAGATCCCCAGCGGCAGTGTGAATTACAGGGAATTGGGAGCCCAGTCTCCATTCCCCAGCGGCAGTATGAGTCATTGGGAATTGGGAGCCCAGTCTCCATTCCCCAGCGGGAGATACAGCAGGGAACTGGGAGCCCAGTCTCCATTCCCCAGCGGCAGAGTGTCCTACAGGGAATAGAGAGCCCAGTCTCCTTTCCCCAGCAGCAGGACTCTGTATTGGGAGCAGAGACAGTCGGTCTCCCTCCCCGCGGCTGGAAGTATATATGGGAGAGGAGCTTGTTACCCCCTCTCCCCAGCGGCAGCTTAACGTACCTGGGGGGACAGTAAACCCCACAACCGTGCAGATGGGACCATGGTCTCTGCACTTACAACACAGGGGGTAGGGGCAGTCGGTTCTGCCCCTAGCGACAGGGCTGTTTAGCCAAAGGGGAGACAGTCGGTCTCCCCCTCCAGCAACCGAGCGGTGTAACCAAAGGGGAGACAGTCGGTCTCCCCCTCCAACAACCAGGCTTCAACCAGGCTACTCCCGTGGTAGCGCTGGCACCAGGGCAGAGTACCGCTGGTCTCTGCCCACTCAGAAACCCACCAAGACAGCTTACCAGTCACCCACACAGCCGTGCTGAGGCACCTGGACATGGACAAAGTTCTCCTCTACCCAGGTGTAGTAACCATTTATTGTGGGTGGGCTGTATTACTATTTGTGTGTTGTGGGTGGGCTGCTGGACTAACAAGGGCACTGACCAGCAGGAGGTCAGATACCCTGTTAGTCTGTTTGGAAAAGGGGAGAGATGTGACGAGACCAATCTCGCCACATTGCATTGGAGAAGCCTGGTTGCTCGCCTGTTGCCTTTGGATTATGGCCCCATGTTAAAAGGCTTGATTTTCCCCTGCAAAGACATGAAAGCCGGGTCATTTGGTGCTTGCCCTGTTTGAGCGGTGATACCCCAGATAGCTATGCCATGGAGCCCATTCGTATAATGAAAGACTATGGGAAAGACTTTGGCTCCATGGCAATTGAACTGTATGTGTGTGCTCTGAGCGCCATTCAGTAATAATGTGCGCTCAGATCTGAGCTATCTGGGGATATGTTGAATGTACCTGTTTTGTGCAATGGCTGCACAGTTATATGTTTTTATGTGTTTTATTGTCTTTTGCTGCCATGTGTTCAATGGAGTTTTGCAATGGAGTTTTACTTCCCAATTATCTCCAGGATAGAAGACTCTGTGGAACTGGTTTTGGGCAGAAAAGCCATGCTTCCTTTGGTCACAAAGGACTATGATCTATCTTTTGGACCACTGGACCAATTTGGATGATTTTGACATATGTTTGTATTTGGAGTATGCTGATTCTGAATGTAAGTTTTATGTGAATGTGATGCATACTTTTCAAGTTATTAATAATGTGGAAAAATTTTATTTCTCTGCTTGTTATAATTACATTACCCATTGTGTAAGGTAATTGTATCACAGGCAAAGGGGAGAATTTTGTGTGGGAGTGTCTGATTTTGTGTATGTGTTCCAAAACCCTGTGGGTGGTACTAATGTGTAAGAATGTGTACATAAGCACAATAAACCCACAGCTCTGACTGTTCACTGCTTGACCCTCAAAACAGAGCCTTGTCTCGTTCTTGGGGGGATTTATTGTATGCTGTTCCAGTTCGACTGCTAGGAGTGTAAACCTATTTGTATGGTTTTTCCTATTCGGCTGTTTACAGCATTCATATGGTTTCCTGTTCGGCGGATTGGTGTTCTGCAGTAGCTGTGCCTGTGTCTCTGGAAGGGAAGATCTACTAAACAGCGGTTTAACCCTTTTATGCCTGGGGGTGCCGTTACAATCACCACTCCGGATGATAGCAGCCAAGGAGACAGATAATGGACTGAGCCAGCACCAGCAGACTGGAATAAATGTAAGATTTTACTATATTTAGGGAGGCAAGGCATAGGGGGCTTGGGGCCTAGATAGTGATTCTAACTCTATAGGGTCAGGAATACATGTTAGTGTTTCTGACACTATAGTGTTCCTTTAATCATTCCGTTGCTACAAAATAGCATTAATCCAGGGAATAGCTGTTAAATGGTGAAACTCATAAACTAGTAACTTAGGGAGTTATGGACATAATAGCATGAATATTGTGGTAAAATGATAGTTATTTCTCCTGTCCACAACACTCCAACTCTTGCTTTTACACCATGGCTATACTGAATTTATCGTTAATCGGGGGTTTCTTCAAAATCCATATTTGCTATCCTGCTATACATACAAACCTGTAAAGAAACACATTAATACCATTATCAATATTCCATGTACAAGAGTATTTGTCCAAGCTTCCCATCCACCCCAAATAATTTGACTTCTGGTGTTTCAAAAAGCTTGTTTATTACTGCAGCCATCTTGATATACAGGCAACCTCTGTCTTCTTTAGTGGCGGGGAATTAGTATTCAAAGGGAGTGTACCCCTGGTCTTAATGTAATGTGTTGTACATTTATGGAATTAGAAGGGCTATACAGTCACTATCTACTAGAAGGACAATAGACAATAGGTTAGGAATCATCATTCAATAATACAGTTTTAAATTACATTGACTACAGTGCCTTGCAAAAGTATTCACCCCCCTTGGCATTTTTTGTGTTTTGTTGCCTCACACCCTGGAATTAACATGGATTGTTTGAGGATTTACATAATTTAATTTACAGAACATGCCCCCAACTTTGAAGATTGTTTTTTTTATTGTGAAGCAAACAACAAATAGGACAAAATAACATAAAAAGTCAATGTGCATAACTATTCACCTCTCTAAAGTCAATACTTTGTAGAGCCACCTTTTGCGGTCTCTATGAGCTTATCACATCTTACCAATGGGATTTTTTCACATTTCTCTTTGCAAAACTGCTCCAGCTCCTTCAAGTTGCATGGTTTGCGCTTGTGAACAGCAATCTTTAAGTCTGACCACAGATTTTCTATTGGATTGAGATTTGACTAGGCCATTCCAACACATTTACATGTTTCCCTTTAAACAACTCAAGTGTTGCTTTAGCAGTGTGTTTGGGGTCATTGTCCTGAAGGAATATGAACCTCCGTCCTAGCCTCAAATCACGCACAGAGAGGTACAGGTTTTGCTCAAGAATATCCCTGTATTTAGCACCATCCATCTTTCCCTCAACTCTTACCAGTTTCCCAGTCCTGGCTGCTGAAAAACATCCCCACAGCACGATTCTGCCACCACCATGTTTCACTGTGGTGTTCTTTGGGTGATGTAATGTGTTTTGTTTGCGCCAGACATAGCGTTTTCTTTGATGGCTGAAAAGTTAAATTTTAGTCTCATCAGACCAGAGCACCTTCCTCCATACATTTTGGGAGTCTCCCACATGACTTTTCACAAAATCAAAACGTGCCATTTTGTTTTTTGCTGAAAGTAATGGCTTTCTTCTTGCCACTATGCCATAAAGCCCAACTCTATGGATCATACGGCTTATTGCCATCCTATGTACAGATAATCCAGTCTCTACTGTGGAACTCTGCAGCTCCTCCAGGGTTACATTAGGTCTCTGTGCTGCCTCTCTGATTAATACCCTCCTTGCCCGGTCCGTGAGTTTTGGTGGCCGTCTCTTGGCAAGTTTGCTGTTGTGCCATGCTCTTTCCATTTGGTTATGATAGATTTGATGGTGCTCCTGGGGATCATCAAAGATTTTGATATTTTTTATAACCTAACCCTGACTTGTACTTCTCAACAACATTGTCCATTACTTGTTTGGAGAGTTCCTTGGTTTTCATGGCAGTATTTGGTTAGTGGTGCCTTTTTCTTAGGTGTTGCAGCACAGGGAAGAGGGAGTCAGACTAACACTAAGCCACTCAAACTGGGAACAATAGAGATTCACTAAAAACCTATATAAAGAAGCAGATAAAAACACTCTAAAAGACAGTGTGCAAAGTCCAGGAGCTGACTAATGGCTCAAATATAGTGAGTGCAAAATGGTATAGATAAAATACAATGAAGTGGGAGAATCAATAAAAAATTATTATAAAGATTGTTATGAAAATTATTGTGTACTGTGCCTTTAATTGCAATAAAGGGTCATGGATAAAAAAAAGTGGATGAGAGAAAAAATGGATAAAACCAGAAAACAGGAGTAATAAAGGTAGTAGAAAATAAGAAAAAAGAATGAATACGTCAAAGATAGTTAAAAAATGGATAAAAAGAAAAATAGAATAAAAATATAAAAATAAAATAAACTGCAATGAATCTAATGACTAGATCAGTATGCAGCCTATATATCTACAGAGCAAGTATCTCTATCCCTATTGTAATATAGGGTAGATGATGCCTGCTCCAAAATAATATACTTTGAAACGTCATAGATAAATGTATCTATGTATGTGGAACTGTTTGCTCTTGCAATACAAACGATGTATAGACTTAAGCAATATAAAAACTGGATGTGGATATAAAAAAGCCAGTTTATTAAACACAATATTAAAAATTAATTAAAAATGTAAAAATATAGATAAGAATTAGTTCATAGATGCATTACCAGTCTTATGTAAGTCAAAAGTAAGCAAGGACCTTCGGTTTGGCTGAGGATGGATCTGGATTGAGTTGATAAGTTTGCCGTCTGTATTCCAGCTGCCGGTGAAGATGGCGTGAGTCTGAGTGTACATCCCAACAGAAACCTCACTTCGAGGGACGTGCAAAAACAGACAATCCCTGCTGTCGAAGGTCCTGCACAAAGAACAAACTTTTGCTGGTAAACTCTGCCTCTGTATCCTGCTGAATGTATCTGTCTCACGCATTTCGTAGGAGGACGCCCTACTTCATCAGAGACGTGATAAATATCCATTGCTTCAGTCATTCTTTTTATACGCATTTCATTGATTGCCAATAAAGTATCCTTACATTATACAGACTAAGTATGTAATATAGAGGTAAGGAGTAAAGATAAAAACAAAATAAAAATGAAAACAAATATTTTATACTGTATAAACCTTGTACATTTAAATCAAATATTGAAATGGTTGAATACAACTAAATAATAATTCAGATAAAACATATGTGCACCAGGTAAAGGTATTATCTTACAGAAACATTATGTTACATAAGGGAACTCAGTCATGATTATCCATAGTAAAAGATATTTGAATTTCATGATTACATGGAATGCAAATACATAAATAAATGGATAAATATAACAAGTCATGTGTTATAAAAAAAAAAAAAACATCAAAGAAATAGAATATTAATACATCACCTTAGGAACTACCTAATGCAATACTGTTAAAAAATGGAGAGGTAAAATAACTAAGTTTTTACAGTTATAATTCTGAATCAACCCATGTTTTGGTGTTCACTTAAAACAATCATATCCGTCAACCTGCAGACTTAAATGATCGTATGAAAGAATATAAATAACTATAAATATATAAGTTAGGCTTGGGAGTAAAATGTATATATATAAAAATCAATGTGTGGTGAGAATGTATGCGTGATAAATGCAACTACATACGATACAAATGTTCCTAAGGAAAATATGTCTTTCTAAATAGCAAGGAAAAGGGGAATAGTATACAATAAAGCTCGAAATTCAGTGTTAGCAATACAAATGAGGAAGTGAATACACTGTCCATTAGATGTTCCTATTGCTGGTCCATTCTGGAATAAAGCACAAATGTTAATAAGATCGTCATTGTGTAATGCTCAGTTTGAGCTGCATCTGCGATATAAGTTATTCTTAAATAGTAATAGAGAATAGTGTAGATAGTAGAAAGATAGTGGGAACAGGGAATCTATATATATATATGAAAAATTGAAGATAGTCATAGTAGTGATAAAAATAATATCAATAATAGATATAAATGGTGTCCTTATTAAGGAGAATAAGTGTGTAAAGAGAAAAGATGTGTGCAGATATGGGAATGTGAATATGTGAAACAGGGGGAAGATGGGGGAAGACTATCTAACTCAGTGATATATAGAAAACCTCCTAGTTAATAATAAATATGTAAAAGAAGGAGTATAATATCTTAAAAAGAAAAAGGGACCAGATAGGGTGTGTACAAAAAATAATAAAAATAAATAAAAATAAATATAAAAATGAAAAACAATTGGAAGAAATAAATAGTGCACAAATATGAGTAATAATATGGAGGTAGCAATATAAAAGTGAATTGAAGAAAGAAATATATAGATAGTGAGTAATATATGAGGTTTCCTAAAAATGACTGCACATGAAAAATAGTGCAATAAAAATGCACTAAAAATGTTAAAATAAATAAGAGGAAATTAGTAATATGTAATGATAAAAGACATGAATTAGAATACTGTCTTAAGTTCCTTGGGGACTAGGATCTCTATAAAATAGGTCATATATAAAAGGTCCTAGAGGTAAATAAAACACTATAAAATAAACTATTAAAATAAAAGTACATTAGAAGTACACTAAAAACGTTAAGAGTAAGTAAGGGAAAATAGGTGATGTTATATTCATAAAAAGGATTTAGCTCAAAATCTATATTGAGACCCTTGGCCGAACGGCGACCACACAGGCACATACAATGTATCAATTAAGCTGCGGTTTGCAGAGTGTGAACGCTTAACGAGGCGCACACTTCTCATTGGAGTGGTCTAATGGTTCGGTAGTTTCATTCGTATGAAACTACCGAACAATCATACAAAAACTACATACATTTTACAGACATACAGGGAAACAATTACACGAATACATTTTCAATACGAATTCCTAAGGACAACCTTAACACAATCCGCTACAAAATGTTTCGAAAGGTTATGTGTAAAAAGTCCTTTCTTGATATTCCTAATTAGAGTTGAGTGAACCCGGACTGTTTTTTGGACCCCGGACCCGAACACTGACATATCACTGTATGTTCGGGTTGGAGTTCGGTGTTCAGCAATTTAATGACGTGTTTTGAAAGGCTGCAGGGCAGCCAACCAACAAGCATTTGACTTGTGTGTCCTTAGAAGCCATCACAGCCATGCCTACTAATTGCATGGCTGTGATTGGCCAGTGCAGCATGTGACCCAGCCTCTATATAAGCTGGTTACTTAGTATTATTAAATTATACTGCGAGTAGTATACACCTGCCCCCACCCCTGACTGGTGGGTGGGGGCCCTAAATATCAATAAGGGGGGGACCTATTGTTCTCCCCCCTGGCCCCCACCCCTGAGCGGTGGGTGGGGGCTCTAAATATCAATAAGGGGAGACCTATTGTCCTCCTCCGGCCCCCACCCCTGAGTGGCAGGTGGGGGCCCTAAATAGCAATACAATACTGTCCTCCCCCCTGGCCCCCACCCCTGAGCGGCAGGTGGGGGCCATAAATAAAAATTGGGGGGGACCTAATGTCCTCCCCCCTGGCCCACACCTCTGAGTTGTGGGTTGGGGCCATAAATAAAAATTGGGGGGGGGGACCTAATGTCCTCTCCCCTGGCCCCCACCCCTGAGCGGCGGGTGGAGGCTCTAAAAAAAGATTTAACCCCCCAGGTGACTTGGGGTCCCCAAACCCCTAGTCACCCCCCTCCCCCCAAAAAAAAATAACCCCTACCTACCCCCCTCATCCTAAACATAATGAGGGGGGACCTGTAAAAAAAAAAAATAGACTTACCATATGATGTCTTCTTTCTTCTAAACTCTTCTTTTTTCACCCCCAGAAAAGGCCAAATAAAAATCCATAATAACTGACACAATTAAAAAGAAAAAAAAAAAGTGTGCAAAAAGAAAAATCAATTTTCACCCATGGAGGGTTCCGCGCAGACTGAGCTCTGCAGGGCGGGGGAAGGCTTATAAAAATGCAGTGTAAAATGACACCGAGCTGTATAAAAACGCTGTGTAAAATGACACAGAGCACTCTGATTGGTTAGCTTGAAATCCATCCAATCAGAGTGCTCTGTGTCATTTTACACAGCGTGGGAAGGTTCTTTGGAATTTTCCCATGCTGTGTAAAATGACACAGATCACTCTGATTGGATAGCTTGAAATCCAGCCATTCAGAGTGCTCTGTGTCATTTTGCAGAGCGTGGGAAAGTTCTTTGTAATTTTCAAACGCTGTGTAATTTGACTCATAACTCTCTGATTGGTTAGCTCGAAAACCACCAATCAGAGTGCTCTGTGTCATTTTACACAGCGTGGGAAAGTTCTTTGGAATTTTCCCACGCTGTGTAATTTGACTCATAACTCTCTGATTGGTTACTTAAATCCACCAATCAGAGTGTTGTTATGAGTTACATTACACAGCGTGGGAAAATTCCAAAGAACTTTCCCACACTGTGTAAAATGACACAGAGCACTCTGATTGGTGGATTTCAAGCAAACCACTCAGAGTGCTGTGACAGGTAAATGTAGAGACTTACCTGTCAGAGCACTCTGATTGGATGACTTAAACCCACCAATCAGAGTGCTCTTCATAAGCCTTCCCCGCCCTGCAGAGCTCAGTCCTCAGCCCTCCATGGGTGAAAATTGATTATTATTTTTTTGCGCTCGTTTATTTTTATTTTTTTTAAGTGTGTGGGTTATTATGGATTTTTCTTTGGCCTTTTTTGGGGTTGAAAAAAGAAGAGGTTTTACAGGTATTTAGATAAGGGTCCCCCCTCATTATTTTTAGGATGACGGGGTAGGTAGGGGTTATTTTTGTGGGGGAAGGGGGGTGACTAGGGGTTTGGGGACCCCTAGTCACCTGGGGGGTTACATCTTTATTTAGGGCCCCCACCCGCTGCTCAGGGGTGGCTGTCGGGTGGGGAGGACAGTAGGACCCCCCTTATTCCCCACCCGCCGCACAGGGGTGGGGGCCGGGGGAGGACAGTAGGTCCGCCCACAATTCTTATTTATGGCCCCCACCCACCACTCAGGGGTGGGAGCTGGGGGGGAGGACAGTAGGTCCCCCCTTATTGTTATTTAGGGCACCCACCCTCTGTGCAGGGGTGGGGGCCGGGGGTTAGGACAGTATGTCCCCCCACATTCTTATTCATGGCCCCCACCCTCCGCGCAGAGGTGGGGAACAGGGGGGAGGAAAGTATTTCCCCCCTATTGTTATTTAGGGCCCCCACCTGCCACGCATTGTTGGGGGCCGGGGAGAAGGACAGTAGGTCCCCCCTTATTGATATTTAGGGCCCCCACCCACCGCGTAAGGGAGGTGGCCCAGGGGGAGGACAGTAGGTCCCCCACCCCTTATTGTTATTTAGGGCCCCCCCCTGCCGTGCAGGGGTGGGGGCCGGGGTGTAGGACAGTAGGTCCCCTGTAAGGAAACCAAGTATATTCCAACCTCATTCGGTAGTTTCCTCCCGAACCGCCAGAGCCTTAGTGATTATAGCCCTCCGTTCGGTAAATAGGGTAGACGAATCCTATAGTAATTCCAATAGCTTCACAAGATAATTCCCTTAGTGAAACACACGAATCCCCAAACAGCAGCCGAAGTCAAGAAGAAGGGTACAAAATGAACTGAGCTTCAATGGGTGCACACAGCTTTTATGCAAGTCCCCATGCAAGGGGACAGCCCTCAGGGAGGGACAAACAATAGCCAATCATAAGCAGTAAAATGTTAACACACACCTACAATTCCCTCCCCTAGCCCAGGAGATAATTTAGTCTGATAAAATAGTAACTTAATTATCTCCAGGCTGAAAAATTACTTTTTTCCCCAACTTTCAGAACACCCCTTTATACTGGGGGTATCCCCATAAATTATGTGTCCCCTGATAGCCCTGATCTGGGTGACCAGCATATTCGAATATCACCCAGATTGGTTCAGGGGTTCGCAAATTTTATGGAAGTCTTGTGTGACCGGCTCACCCTGGGCTGCATGCCCAAAACAGTTCCACGAATTTGGTGGGTTTTGCCGGTCACGTTCAAAAAACATAAAAACAAAGAAAAGTACCGAATGGATCCCTCTGGCTCCTAGCAGCATTCGTGCCCCTCTGTCGAATGCACCAAAGTACCGAATAGCGCTCTTCTAGCTATTCGGTAAATAGAGTTCCAGCGTTCGTCTGTTTGGGACCGGTGTTCGGGAAGTCGAGTGTCCGCAAAACCGTTCCATGCACTCGACGACCAGGTCCCGCTGCCTTTGTTCGCATGAACAAAGATGGCCGCGTTTTTCTCTGCCACGTGGCGTTTGACTAATGAACGCTGACCGCACAGACAGAGGTAGCAATTTCACTTAAATCGTTGATGTTTAATGAGCCAGAGGGTGGTCCTCATTCGGTAGTTTCATCTACCGAATGCAATAGGCAGTACATAACGAATAAAAAGGGAATGCACACTGTAAATCACATAGGTATAGGGGAATTTCTTCACACTGCTCCCCTATAAGTCCATAGGTCGGCATAACCGCCTAGACCCTGTTGGGTTGGCATGGGGATGTCCGAGAAAAGGTCTTTTAAATGTCCAGGTCGGTTTGGTGGGACAGACCGTCTGCATTACCATTTTGTTTGCCCGGACGGTACTGCATGGTGAAATTGTAGGGTTGAAGGGCTAGGCTCCACCGCAATAGTCTGGGATTGTCGCCAGCCACCCGATTTAACCACACCAGCAGGTTATGATCTGTCATAAGAGTAAATGGCCGACCATATAAATAAGGTTGACGTTTCTAAAGCGCCCACACTAGGGCTAGGCACTCTTTCTCCACGGTGGCATAGCTGACCTCTCTGGGCAAAAGTTTACGGCTGAGGTAGGCCACCGTGTGTTCCATGCCGTCGTCTCCCACCTGGTTTAACACGGCTCCCAGCCCAAACATAGAGGCATCTGTGTGGACAAGAAATTGTTTAGAGTGGTCGGGTGCTGCCAACACAGGAGCCTCACTTAATGCCGCTTTCAGTTTCTGGAACGCTTCCATGCACTCTGTGGTCCAGGTGACCTGTTTGGAGAGGGCCTTTTTGGTGAGGTCGGTGAGGGGTTTGGCCAGGGCGCTATACTCGGGGACAAATTTCTGGTAATAGCCAGCTGTTCCTAAAAAGGCTAGAACCTGGGTTTTGGTCCGGGGTTGGGGCCAGTTCGCTATGGCCTCTACCTTGGCAGGCTCAGGCCGCTGTTTACCTGAACCTACCCTGTGGCTCAGCCATACCAACATGACATTTGTCAGCCTTTAAGGTAAGCCCTGCCTGGTGAATGCGCTCGAGCACCCTGGATACGTGGCCCAGGTGATCCCCTCATGTGCGGCTGTAGACAGCTATATCGTCTAAATACGCACATGCGAAGTCCTGGAGCCCCTCAAGGAGCCTGTCAGCCATCCGCTGGAAGGTAGCCGGAGCATTCTTCATCCCAAAGGGCATAACCTTGAATTGGTAAAGCCCAAAAGGAGTGACGAATGCCAACTTGGGTATGGCTGCAGTCTCCAGGGGGATCTGCCAGTACCCCTTGCACAAGTCCAGGGTGGTCAAGTAGTTGCCCCCAGCCATACGATCTAGCAACTCATCTATTCTGGGCATCGGGTATGCATCCGTTATGGTGTGATCGTTGAGCCTCCGGTAGTCTACACAGAAGCGCGTGGTGCCGTCGCGCTTCGGTACTAGTACTACTGGAGATGCCCAAGGACTTTGAGAGGGTTCTATTACCCCTAACTTAAGCATGTCTCGAATTTCCACTAGCATACTTTCACAAACTGCCTCAGGAATACGGTAGGGCTGCTGCCGTAGCGGCGTTTCTCCCTGGGTTTCTACCCGGTGTACCGTAGCGGAGGTATAGCCTGGGATGGCGGAAAACATGTCCTGGTATTCCTGGAGCAGTTGTGACACTTCCCCTCGCTCTAGGGGTTTAAGGTTCTGACCGAGGCTTACCTGGTCAATACTACAAGGTGAGGGGTCTAACAGATAGGGGAGGGGAAGTCCCTCACTATCTTCTGAGGAGGGGGCACATACTGCGCCCACATCTTCCGTTCTCTCGTAATACGGTTTAAGCATGTTTACATGAAAGGCTTTGGTCAGCCTTTCATCTGAACATTTACTCACAATGTAGGTGGTATCACTGATCCGCTCTACCACCTTAGAGGGCCTCTGCCAGGCCGCCTGCAGCTTATCTTTTTTTGCGGGTCTCAGGGCTAGCACTTTCTGGCCTATGTCTAAGACCCTATCTCAGGCACCCCTATCATACCACTTCTTCCGGTAGTCCTGTGCCGCCTGCAGATTCTCCCGAACTGAGTCATTGAGGGTCCGCAGTCGGTCGCGGAACTCCAGAACATACTGAACGATAGGGACTCCCCCATCATCTGTGTTGCCCTCCCAGTGCTCCCGTACGAGATCCAGGGGGCCCCGAACTTTTCTCCCGAACAGGAGTTCGAAGGGGGAAAACCCTGTGGATGCCTGGGGCACTTCACGGTAGGCAAACAGAAGATGGGGAAGATACCTTTCCCAAAACCTGCAGGACTCTGCGAACGTTTTTAGCATTTGCTTGAGCGTGCCATTAAAACGTTCACAGAGTCCATTGGTCTGGGGGTGATATGGAGCACTAAATAGGGCTTTCACTCCACAGCTCTGCCACAGTTGCTGTGTTGGGAGAGCTGTGAACTGAGTCCCTCGGTCGGATAGGATCTCCTGGGGAAAACCTACCCGGGAAAATATTTTGACCAGGGCCTCAGCCACGGTCTCTGCCTCTATATTGGGTAGGGCTACGGCTTCAGTGTACTTAGTGGCATAGTCCACTACGGTAAGGATAAACTTTTTGCCAGACTGACTGGGCCGGCTAAGGGGTCCTATTAAGTCCACCGCTACTCGGTGGAAAGGTTCTGCTATAATGGGTAACGGGTGGAGTTTAGCTTTCTGGTGGTCACCCCGCTTCCCTATTTTTTGGCAAATGTCACAGGTCCTACAGTAATATTTAAGGTCTTGTGTGACTCTGGGCCAGAAGAAGGTTTGGGTCAACCGGTGTCTGGTTTTCTTAACCCCCAAATGTCCTGCTAAGAGAATATCATGGCTGAGTCTTAATAACTTGGCCCGAAACTTGCGGGGTACTACCAGCTGCCTTTTAGTAACTTGTGCAGTCCCGTGTCCCACCCTGTATGTCACCCTATACAGCAGCCCCTTCTGCCACTCAAACCTTTCGTGTGGGTTGTCTCCCCTATTACCATCTACTGCCTTCCTATACCCATCTAGCATGGGGTCTGTTCTTTGTTCCTGCTCAAACCCCTGGAGCGTATCCCAGAACGGGGAAGGGGGGTCGGGTAAAGGGGGTATTTCAACTCCTACCTGGGTTTCCTCAGAGTGCAGCGGTGCTTCCAGTCTGGCTTGAGTTCGGGTGTCTCATGCTAATTGTGAGGTTAAACAGCCCACATCATTTCCCAACAGTACTTCGGCTGGCAGCTCCTGCATAATGCCCACCTCCAATTGTTTTGATCCTGAGCCCCAATCCACAAGGACCTTGGCTGTAGGTAATTTGTGAATGGCACCCCCAGCTACTCTTACAGCCACCGTGCGACCAGTGTGAGTCTGGGCCTTGACTGTGTGTGGTTGTACCACGGTTAGAGTGGCCCCAGAGTCTCTCAAAGCTCGGGCCCCCACCCCGTCTACTGTAATCCACTGATGGTGGTGGTCCCGGTTGTCGCCTCCAGCTTTCACGGTGTTGACCTCATGCAACACACTCCACTGTTCTTCGTGGTTGGGAAAAAACAATGCACTCTCCTGCTGTACACAATGAGCAGTGGCCCTGGGTTATTGCAGTGGAGGTTGCCTTTCCCAGCTTCGCCGGTTCAACCAAGGGCACTGATTTTTATAGTGTCCCGGTTGTTTGCAGTAATGACACACTGCATGGGGTCGGGGTGCTGCTGCTGAGCTGTGAGACGGATTACTTAGGGGGCTCTAGGTGGTGCAGCTGTGGTTGGTGCTGAATAGGGATGTTTAAAAGCGGGTCGGCTCACCCCTTGTTCTCGCCTCCTGTTATCCTGGTGCTCATCTGCTAATCTGGCTGCCTCCTCCACAGTTTTAGGCTTCCTTTCTTTCACCCAGTCTTTAATGTCATCTGCCGTATGATTAAAAAATTGTTCCAACAGGATGAGTTGCAAGGCATCCTCCAGTGTAGTTCCTTGGCAGCCCTTCATCCAATATCGGGCTGCCCTGTGTAGCTGGAATGCCCATTCAGTATGGGAATCCCTTCCTGTTTTCCTCAACTCTCTGAATTTATTTCTGTACGCCTCTGGGGTTACAGCATATCTGGCCAACAAAATGTCTTTTTCTTTTTCATAGTTATGTATATCCCCATCAGGTACTGCTCGCAACGCCTCTGCTGCTCTGCCTGACAGCTTGCTGCTAAGTACTGCAGCCCATTTCATGGGATTTAATCCCTCTAGTGCACATTGTCTTTCAAAATCCTGCAGACCATTTCATTGTCATTAAAAATTTTAAATGCAGCATAATTACACATTCTTATTTAGGGCCTCCACCCATTGCACAGGGGTGGGGGCAAAAGGTTTTTAGTTTTTTTTTTTTTACAGTGTGCAGCCTTGGTAGGTCACTTGTACTTCCCGGGGAGTGTAGCAAATCCCCCTGCAGTGGTCTGTCTCGGTCATCTCGCTCCTTCTGCGATTGCCTGACTCGTGCCATGACCTGCTGCTGGATTAGGTCCCAATAAACTGAGCATCCATCTGATGTCCTTCTGCATCTCAGTTTCTTCTGCATTCTCCATTTCTGTAGTGCTGGTTCTGTCGCTCTGTAACAGCTCTGCAATTAACGTGGCTTTTGTCTTATTACTTGCCACTATGCCTCGAGCTTCCAGTAAATCCTTTAGCGTGGTTCTCTTAAGTCGCTGGTACTGCTGAGCCATTCATTCCTTTGCTTGTTTGAAATGTCCATTCGGGATTCGAATCCCGCCGCTTGCCAACAGTTGTAAGGAAACCAAGTATATTCCAACCTCATTCGGTAGTTTCCTCCCGAACCGCCAGAGCCTTAGTGGTTATAGCCCTCCGTTCGGTAGATAGGGTAGATGAATCCTATAGTAATTCCAATAGCTTCACAAGATAATTCCCTTAGTGAAACACACGAATCCCCAAACAGCAGCCGAAGTCAAGAAGAAGGGTGCAAAATGAACTGAGCTTTAATGGGTGCACACAGCTTTTATGCAAGTCCCAATGCAAGGGGACAGCCCTCAGGGAGGGACAAACAATAGCCAATCATAAACAGTAAAATGTTAACACACACCTACAATTCCCTTCCCTAGCCCAGGAGATAATTTAGTCTGATAAAATAGTAACTTAATTATCTCCGGGCTGAAAAATCACTTTTTTCCCCAACTTTCAGAACACCCCTTTATACTGGGGGTATCCCCATAAATTATGTGTCCTCTGATAGCCCTGATCTGGGTGACCAACATATTCGAATTTCACCCAGATCGGTTCAGGGGTTCGCAAATTTTATGGAAGTCTTGTGTGACCGGCTCACCCTGGGCTGCATGCCCAAAACAGTTCCACAAATTTGGTGGGTTTTGCCGGTCACGTTCGAAAAACATAAAAACGAAGAAAAGTACTGAATGGATTCCTCTGGCTCGTAGCAGCGTTCTTGCCCCTCTGTCGAATGCACCAAAGTACCGAATAGCGCTCTTCTAGCTATTCGGTAAATAGAGTTCCAGCGTTTGTCTGTTTGGGACCAGTGTTCGGGAAGTCGAGTGTCCGCAAAACAGTTCCATGCACTCGACGACCAGGTCCCGCTGCCTTTGTTCACATGAACAAAGATGGCCGCGGTTTTCTCTGCCACGTGGCGTTCAACTAACGAACGCTGACCACACAGACAGAGGTAGCAATTTCACTTAAATCTTTGATGTTTAATGAGCCAGAGGGCTCATCTACCGAATCTACCTAATGAATCTACAGAATGCAATAGGCAATACATAACGAATAAAAAGGGAATGCACACTGTAAATCACATAGGTATAGGGGAATTTCTTCACATCCCCCCCTTATTGTTTGACTGGGGTGTCAGAGTATTTATATCGGCAGACATTTTGTGCTATGATAGAAACTAAAAGTGTATATTCTGAGTCACTCTGAACAGACCAGACTCCATTTTGTTATTCCAAATTAACAAAGAAGACACTAGATTTCTTTCTGTAAGACTGGCCTCTTTGCCAGAGCTAAGGAATGTATAGCATAGTATAAACAAGTGATAAGAAGAATATAATCAAATCTAAACCCAGACAATTGTGACAGAGAAGATTAAATAATAATATTTAACTGTCTATATATATAAGGTACCATTGTATGGAAAAGGGTAAACTTAGTTCATGATCTGTCATATCAGAAATTATAGCAGATTTGCAGACACATAGTCTGGACAAAATTTAAGAACCCCTTTGATCTTTGAAGGATACGTAAGTTATAGCCACTATCTAGATAGGCCAAAATGACGTCAAAATAGCCACCAGGAAAAGTTAACTCTTTCCTGGATAGGTATGTTTAGTGGGACAAGACTGCCCTCTATAGACCAAATAACTAATTTGCGATCTGGAAGATAACCACACCTCTAGTGCTTCTATTGGGTTATCAACTGATGACGTACAGAGAGTCTGGCCCTTTAAAAGTTAAGACAAAGGAAGATAGAGAGGCAGGGGATGCAAGAGATGCAAAGAAAAAGAGGAGAGAGGAATTGGAAGTTTGGGGACTCCAACCTCCATGCAGAGAGAGACATCCAAATAAGTTCCTGAGACTACCAATCGGATGAAATATCTACTCAACTGGTAATTATACTGGTTTCATTTAATTAAATTAAATTAATTAAAATGTATTAATAGCATTATATATGACTGGATAAAGCACAGTCAGATTTCCATATTAAGAAATCTTAGTTAACTAAGAATATATAGTTATAAACATTCCATTCTGCAGGTGGAATTAAGAATAATTATATATTGATGTGATATTATCACGTGTGAGCATACCGCTGTTTTTATCCAGGTGTATTGATTTGCTCTAAATTAAGATAGATATCTTTTAGACAAATTAAAAATCTGCTTATATAATATGGTAAATTCTCTTATTGGATGATTTCAGGAAACGGCTAATGAACTGGTTAAATGTTATTTTATTTAAAAATTACATAAGAATAGATCTTAACTACCTAGGAGATCTAGCCAGCATTGAAAGGGTTATTCTAACTGTCTGCTAAACTTTACGACCTTACGCTGCACTCTGAGGAATTCTGTTCTTCTGTGAAAAGTTTTACTTTCAGTCTGTGTTAAAGATAGTAATAAATAAGTCTTGACAGATAATGCTGTTTTAGCCATTGAAACGTAATACCCATTCCTTTGTATTGCATATCATTTTATACTGGATATTCATTGATTATTGTCATGCATGTTGCATAATATTATTATTAATTAATTTGTCATATAAATAAAATCTATTTTTATACATTGTGATATTAATTATATGAAATACATTCCACTTAACACGATAAACGTTCTTTGGGATCTGAGAATTGAATTAGTGGGCAATTCTCACTGTTACTATTATTATCCCATAAATATCCCCACATATTGGAGGCACGGTGCTGAGATCGTTTAAGTTGAAATTGTATTTCATATATATAATAATATTGGTGTAATTCATGCAATTTAATTTTGATATAGAAAAGAGTTTTGTATTGAGATTAAATCACTGTATAGAAATATGGCTGAATCCAGTAATACATCTGTAACAGATAATACTGAAATAATTGAAGACCTAAGAAAACATGCTCTAGTTCATATTCATAAACATATGAAAAATGATGCAACCTATGAGGTTTGGTTGAAAAGCATAGAATGGGAAGCTAAACACACCATTCTAACTGATGAACACATCATCATATATCTTAAAGAAATTGCTGAACAAAAGAACATAGAAAGGAAAATGGCGTTCATAATACACTCTTGGCCTTTCTTTATGACAGCACTTCTTAAGGTGTGTGATGAAAACAAGTCATTGAATGCCAAATTGGACACGTACAGTGACGATTTGGGCATTCAAAATGGGAAATACCAAGATTTACTTGCTGAGCATAAAACTCGTCAGGCTGATCATGAAAAAGAAATGAAAGCTTTGATGGATAAATATGCACAGGAAATAAATCAGCTTAAAATGCAATTGGATGAGTATGAAAAGGAGAGTCAGAAATTAGACAGTGAGGTTAGTAGTCATCATTCTGTGCCAAAAAGTTGCACAAAAATGCAAGAAAAGACTATTTGTAAATCCCCTCCTTATTATGATTTTCCCACACCAAACCAGGTTTTCATAAAACAGTCTGTAAGAAAAGATGTGAGTAATTCTAAAAAATCACCTGTGGAACAAGATTCCCCATCTCATGACATTACCAAGCCATCTTGGCAATCTTGGGCAGAACAGTTTGAAAAAGCTGTCTTGGCCAAACTTGAGAGGGAGAGTCCAATTCAAGGTGATAGGAATGAAAACAGACATGGTTCTGTACACTGGCAGGATTCTGATGCTGATCAGAATTGTGACAGTGAACAAGAAGCTCAGAGTGATGGGAGTGAAAGTGATTGCACTGTCCACTCTGAAGGCCATGTAACTGATATGCCATCTGCACTGTTGTACGGGTCTAATTCCTCTTCAGCAGACAGATCGCATAGACGTTTACCCAAACACAGAAACAGAGGTCGTAAATCAACGATGCCTGTTTATGAAACACCAAAGGTCATCAAATTCCTTAGAGAGACTGTCCCACAATTTTCTAGAGGTTCAGGAAACATATCTGAACATCTGGAAAATTATGATAGAGCAATGAATTCATTGGGCATGTATGATGACATTCATAAGAAATGGTTCATTACATGGACCTTTGATTCAATGTGTCGTGTTTATCTAGAAAGTCTTCAAGCTATACAGTTAATGTCCTGGTCCAAGATGAAATATGAAATAATCATGGAATATGGTAAGTATAAAACTATTGCCTCTGCTAAGAAGGCGCTTTATAATTTAAAGTGCCGTCCAGATCAAAGCCCCAGAGAATTTTTAATAATTCTTAAAAATGCATACTCCGTGGCCCAAAGGAAACCCAGGTATGAAAGCACAGATTTCAAAGATCTGTATTTTCATGCCATGCCGGTAAACATACAAATGAATCTCGCAAGAGATTACGATTGTAGGTTGCCATTAGAATGGCTAGTCAGTCAGTGTATGAAGTTGTATACTATACACCATGCACATGATGAAAATCAGCTAAAGGTTAAGAAACCTGGTGATAAAATGGTGTCAGAGACTAAAATTCAGTTAGGTTTAGAAACCCAACAGAAAAAGAGGACCTATTCCGAGGTTTTGAAAACACCAAAACCTCAGAAACAGGAAAATGCCGGAAGCAATTCTGCAAATTCCTCTAATAACTCTGAAAAATCCAATGCCAATGGGAATAAACGCCCCTGGGTTAATAAAAACCAAGGCAATTCCCAATGGAGAAGGAATCCTCAGGGAAATAGGAGATATGGAAACAGAAACAACCAATCTGCTTCCAATAACTCCCAACAGTCTCAGCCATCCCAGCCAAATTCTAATGGGTAAAGACAAAACGGCAATGGAGGAAATAATTTGCGTCGTCAGGTTGGTCAATTGACAGACCAGATGGGCAAATTAATGGAGGGAATGACAAAGATTAACGAAATCTTTGCCAAAAATCCTTTTTTAGGGATAGCTCCAATTGCAGAACTACCTGTGCAACCGCAGCAACAACAACAGGTGCCGCAGCAATAATAGCCACTGTGACTAAGCAGGCTAGGTTATAAGTAGATGTAATGCCTAACCCTGTTTCCTTTCCAGGTACTAACAGTCAAACAAACAATAGTTGTGTAAGAAAACCTATTGCCTATACCGTCACTTCACTTCCGGGTGAAGGAGGCGCAACGTGTTCCTCTGTTTTTTAATTTCAGCCAAAGGCTAAAGAAGCCCCAGCAACCACTAGTTTCCAGGATCCAGACCTGAAAGGGTTAACTGATGTGATGCCGACCACTAGTTCCCACTTGACAGTTCAAGATATTCCTAAAAAGGATAGGCCTGTGGGTAAGACTGAGCATTCCTCAGTACAGGTAGAAACTACTGCTGTGACAGGTAATGTATGGAAAACAAGTAATATGTTGACACATTCTAAATTCTTATGTGAATTAGAAGAACATGAAGGAAGGTACTACATGTCTGTAGAAATACAGGATTCGCTACCCCAGCCTTTTAAAGGGTTAATAGATACTGGTTCACAAGCCACTATCTTATCCAATACCTACTTCCAGCAGGTAATGGACTTAGCAACGGATAAGCCGAAGCTAAGAGATTTCCCCAATGCTCTGTTGAGTGTAGGAGGAAATGCCCTTCATGTTATTGGCAATACCTGGTTAAAGTTTAAAATAGGTAACAAAACCTTTAGACACCCGGTGATAGTGGTAGATCTCCCCTATGACCGACTGATTCTGGGTATAGACATACTCAGAAGACTTAACACAATTATTGACTGTGTGAATGGAATTGTATGGTCACAAGCTAAGGTTCCCATAACCTATGAGAGATCACATGTACAATCTGATCGTAACTGCCATGTGATAGAAGAAAGACCTGACTCGATTGAGGTACATTTTAGAAATAGTCAGTCACCTGACGTGACTATCCTGCAGGTGAATGATGCAATCGCACCTGTAGATGAGCATTCCGTAAGAATTGCTCCAGAGAGGATCCAGAATGTCTCTCTGGAAGGTGATGTTTTAACCATTTCTCTCCACAGGGACTATGTTGAATCTGTAGATCTGGCAGGTCATGCTCAATTCCTTGCCAGAATTGAAAGGGTTAATAACAACCTATTCTTTCCTATGCAAATAAATGACTTAGGAAGAAGTAGGAATGCAAAGCTGGACTTACAGAGTGAGAACAGCTATATTAGCAGAAGTCTGTTAAAGCAGATAGCTAATCCTAAAATGATCAGGTACGCTTCCCCACATGACAGGTGGATCCAGAACCTGGATGGCGAATCAGAGAGTCACAATGTGATAGCAAAATGTTTACTATCTATTTTCATCGGAAATAAGACCGTTAAACATTTATTCCTAGTGATAAACGAACCTCGCTATCAGGTTTACGTCGGCAATGATGTCATACATCGTTTTGCCATACACCTTGACCTGATTAATTCCAATTTGTGGACAAGGTTAAAAGGTAATCCTTGTGGATACCTACACGAGGAAAAGGCCCTGAAATCAGGACAAATACTCCCATATGCGGTAAGTATCCAAGTTCCTGATGACATAACCATCCCACAGGGGACAAGTAATTTTCTTTTACCCCTACAGGTCAAGGAGGGTCAGAGATTGGAAAACTCTGATGCCCTAATCTGTTTATCCAACAGGATACAACAATTAGGGATGGTAGTAACACATACACCAATGGTAAGTATTGGTAAGGATCCCACCTATATCATGGTCAACAATGTTACACCCAATAGTGTTACTTTACCAAAAGGAACATTACTAGGTCTAGCATTGGATGCTGAGTACTATACATTTGGTTTCCAAAACCAAATTATAGGCCTCATCCCTGAAGAATACTTAACTGAGGACGAAATTGTCGATCAAATATTCCATTCCTCCCCAGAAGGATTATTCACTATCCTATCTGTATATCCCTTCAACGTTGAAGAAGGCTCGTGTAAAATCGAAGAAGCATCTATCACCTTCGATCATCCGCTCAATGAGCAGGAATCACAAGAGTATCACGACCAAAGAGAAAAGGTAAGTCAACACCGAACTGACCTAACTTCTAGGCTTGAAGAAGCTTATGAGATAGGCCAGCCTGAAATCTTTCCAGGATTTCAGGAAAGGCTAGAAGAGCAAATATCTTTAGCTGACGGTTGCTCCAACGATGCTGAGCGGCAACAGCTAAAGGAAATCCTTTTGGAATTCCAAGATATTTTTGCCAAAGATTCCTACGACTGTGGGTTAACTAACCTCCACATAGCCAGAATACAAACTGATCCAAATTTACCACCTGTATTTATCAAACAATATAGACTCCCATTAGCGTCATATGATGGTCTACAAGACATCATTCAGAATTTAAAGGAAAGGGGCATTATACGTCCAGTGCACAGTTCGTATAATAATCCGATCTTGGGGATTCTGAAACCTAATGGACAATGGCGTTTATGCGCTGACTTACGACAGCTAAATAAACGCGTCTATATGTCTGGTTGGCCAACGCCATACATAGACCAATGTTTGGTACAAATGCAGGGATCCAAAATATTCACTGCCATTGACTGTGCGCAGGGATATTGGACTGTACCAGTCCATAATGAAGACCAATACAAATTGGCCTTCACATTTGGAAAGCAGCAGTATACCTGGACCCGTATGCCTTTCGGTTATATAAACTCTGGTCATGAATTCGCTGTGTTCATGCATAAAGCTATGCCTGACGCACTCGAGAGAGGAACGTTATCATATGTCGACGATGTCTTGCTGAAAAGCACCTCCTTTGATAACCATATCTTAGAGATTAGACATGTTCTCACTCAGTTAAGGGAGGCAGGGATTAAACTGTCTTTACAAAAGGCACAATGGTGTCGCACCCATGTCAATTTCCTCGGACATGAGGTAACTTCTGAAGGATTAAATCCCCAGAGGAAGAAGGTTGAAGCCGTACTAAAGGCTAAAACACCTTCAAACATCAGGGAATTAAGATCGTTCCTTGGTATGACTAACTACTCCCGTAAGTTTATAGATAACTATGCAGAAATAACAAAACCACTCTTACACCTGCTTAAAAAGGAAACTACCTGGAACTGGGGGGAGCCTCAGGACCAAGCAGTAAGTGAACTGAGGAGGAAGCTCACTCAGGCACCCTGTTTAGCATACCCAGAGGGGGGTAAACCCTTCTATCTGGAGACAGGATATACCGATTTAAGCATAAGTGCTGTTTTGTATCAGAAGCAGGACAGTTTAAACAAAGTTATTGCATATGCTAGCAAGACTTTGTCACCTGTTGAAGTTAAATTCAACACGTGTGAGAAGGCGTTATTGTCGACTGTCTGGGCACTACAAAATTTTCGTAGCTATATCCAAGGTGAGAAAATAATTGTAGAAACAGCTCACCAACCTCTACAGTATCTGCAGAGTGAAAGAATTAGAGACGGTAATCTCTCTAACAGTCGGATTACTGCATGGACTCTATCCTTACAGGGATGGCCGTTAGAAGTCCGTTATAAACATAATAAGAGAAGCCCAGTTGCCCAAGGTTTAGCAGAATTACATGACTGTACTGCTCCATCTCTGGATGATAATGACACCGGAGATGACTTCCTAGAAGAGCAATTGCTATCTCCTTATAAAGTTTATGACGAGGAATACTGTCGACCACTACCGTGGGTATACATTGATGGTTGTTCATATCACCACGTCGTTGGTGCTGAACGGAAGTTAGTTGCAGGTATCGGAATCGCCTGGACAGGTGATTATCCTAATGTATCTATAGGATACAATATTGGTCCCAAAAGCAGTCAGATAGCCGAACTCTGTGCAGTATATAAGACCATTCAAATGGCAATAGAATATGGTATCAAAGAATTTGTTATTATAACTGATTCCAACTATGTTCGCAACAGTTTCGTCGAATATCTGCCTAGCTGGAAACGTAACCAAATGCTGAAAAGCAATAACAAACCTGTTAAACATGGAAAATTGTTTTGTAAAATTGATGAACTGGTTAAGGAAAATGGTTTAACCATATATTGGAAGAAAACCAAAGGCCATTCTAAAATAGAAGGTATTGACAAGGATGGTAATGACTTAGCTGATTCACTGGCAAAACAAGCTGCCATCAATGGTGAAACCCTAAACATCGATGATCTTATGGGTTCAATTCATGTTGACGCCATAACTAGACGTCAGGCTAGAGATAATGCCGACTTAAATGTCGTGCAATGGAGTCAAGAAGCTCCTAATCAGGACCTGATTACCAGTCAAAAGAATGATCCCGTCATAGGCATATTCTATAAACATATAGAAGACCCTACTGCCAATCCCATCACAGATGAGGATTGCAAAAATAATGAAGATTTACGAATCTTGATGAGATATAAAGTCCAATTTAGTATCATGGATGGGTTACTGGTCAGAACTTCTAAACATGGTATACAACAATGGGTAGTCCCAACTGTATACAGAGGGTTAATGCTCCAACACGCACATGATGCACCTACATCTGGGCATCGTGGTGATAAGATCACATATGAGATATTGCGTGATTATGCATATTGGCCACACATGTTAAGGGATGTTAAGACATACTGTCAGGGATGCTTGATTTGTCCGCAATATCAACCCCATGGTCCAACCCATCGTGCACCACTTCAGAAGAGGGGGGTGTCATTACCCTGGTCTGATATTCAAATTGACTTTATAGGTCCTGTAACAAGATCTTCAAGAGGTAACAAATACATGTTAACCGTTACATGTATGTACACAAAGTGGATAGAATGTTTGCCTTGTAAAGAGAACACGAGTACCGTGTGCGCCACTTTGTTGATTAACCATGTCTTTTCCAGGTTCGGTCTGCCTCAAAGAATTGAGTCAGACAGAGGTAGTCATTTTACCAGCGAAGTAATGGCTAAGATGTGGAACATTCTAGGTGTTAAACGAAAGCTACATATTGCATACCGCGCTGCGTCTAGCGGGGGGGTAGAGCGATATAACCAGTCTATCGTTAATATTCTGAAGAAATATGTTAAGGAGTCTGGTAAAGACTGGGACATTAAATTGCCCCTAGTTTTAATGGCGATTAGAGCTACACCTAGCACTGCTACCAAATTGTCACCTTTTGAATTGATGACAGGAAGAAAGATGGTTTTACCACAGCATTTACTATATCGTACTTCGGATCATAACTTGATCAATGCTGCCACTACGCATCAGTATATCGAAGATTTGCGCAAGCATTTACAGCATGCATTTGCTTTTGCTCAAAAGAATCTAGAAAAAGCAGCGACAGGGGTTAAGACCTATTACGATCTAAAAACCACGAAAAAGGAATATGAAATCACAGATCAAGTCTATCTGTATAACTTTGCGCGAAATCAAGTAAAGGAAAATAAATTTTTACCTTCTTGGAAAGGGCCATATGTCATTATTGACAAAATTTCCCCAGTAGCGTACAAGATAAAAATTCCTAAGGATGGTGATTTTATTGAAAAGTGGGTTCACATTAACCAGTTGCGTGCTTGTCATCCTAAATCTCAATTAAGGATTATAGGTGTGGATTCAGACGCAGAAGGGTGAACGACTAACCTGGATGAATGCTTGATTCACGTGGTATAGTATGATGTGAAATGTTGTGATGTGCCATGATCTCATGTACGTTCATGTCATTAACCATTTCCTTGCCATCCAATAACTACATTTTCTAAGCAGGTTACTAGCTTGTTTAACTGCTATAGGCAAATTACTGAAGAGTCAGTAATAAATGTAGTGAGGGATGAAGTTATAAAAATAGAATTAGACAGAATACATATGTTGATGAATCGTAATAATGTGTTGTCCTAGGCCAAGTGATGTCACACTGTTATAAGTTTGTATGCTTAACAAACCTTGAATCATTAGTAGATAAGTCTGAAACGAGTTCCTGATCCGTGACTGTCGAAAGATGTCCAAGAAGGATGTGGCGTGTTTCTGGATCGTACTGCTCCTGTGCCAAGAGCTACGGACCGACCCGATCGCAGAGATGGGACCATCCTCCGGCATCCTGATTCAAGAGACACCAGGGTTCATCTTGACAGAGAAGAGGATCCTGACCCGACGTGTGTTCGTCAGCTTGGACCCCAAGATTTCCATCGAGAAGGCATACAACATTTCATCGATGCAGCTTCCTGAGTTACAGACTTGGTACCAGATGCACCTCCAAAGAGCACAGGACCGTGTGCGAAACATCTTGGAGCAAGCCCGGAAACCATTTGTATCCAGTTCTATTCCGATGAGCAACCGACCCAAAAGGTTCCTCACCGCTATAATTGTTGCATTAGTTTGTGCCACTGTCGGTGCAGTTGTCGCAACTGGAATGTCTGCAGCCAACTCTATTACTGTCCAAAAGCTGGATATGGAAATCTATGCGCTAAAGCAACACATTAACGATATTCATCAGGTGATAAACCAGCAAAGAACACTTCTCCAAGACGTGTTAACTATTGTGGAAGACACAGTTGTTACAACAAATTTGCATTCGGAGTTAATTGCCAAATCCACTGAGTTGCACCAAAGTCATGACTTATTTAAGCGTGAACTTTTATTTCTGCATGACCCAATATTGTTCCACACACTTGCTTTTCTCGACGAAGTGCAAACTGGAATGATCGAATTGGCAGGGGGACGCATACCTCTGTACTTTGTATCCAAGGATATTGTTCATGCGATGCTTGCCAATGTGGATGGAGAGACAATTGAGCCTATGCAATTAAATCTGGCCTTTGAGATGGGGAGCGCTATACCTCTCTTAATTGATCCGGAACGTATGGAGATTTGCTTTTTATTGACCATACCATATGTAACTCCCAAGAACATTTTTCAAATGAAAATAATGTACTATGTTAATAATGATATTATGGTTGATTGTACTAAGTGTAAAGTTCAAAACTCTTACAGGTACAAATATATACAAAAATGTTCATTCCACGCACAGGCCTATGTTAGAAATGATGTGATTGCACAATATGTCTGGTAACTTCTATAGTGCTTATTCATAAGCTAAATTAATTTTGGCTATGAAATGCACTAAAGGGGGGTTATGTCAGAGTATTTATATCGGCAGACATTTTGTGCTATGATAGAAACTAAAAGTGTATATTCTGAGTCACTCTGAACAGACCAGACTCCATTTTGTTATTCCAAATTAACAAAGAAGACACTAGATTTCTTTCTGTAAGACTGGCCTCTTTGCCAGAGCTAAGGAATGTATAGCATAGTATAAACAAGTGATAAGAAGAATATAATCAAATCTAAACCCAGACAATTGTGACAGAGAAGATTAAATAATAATATTTAACTGTCTATATATATAAGGTACCATTGTATGGAAAAGGGTAAACTTAGTTCATGATCTGTCATATCAGAAGTTATAGCAGATTTGCAGACACATAGTCTGGACAAAATTTAAGAACCCCTTTGATCTTTGAAGGATACGTAAGTTATAGCCACTATCTAGATAGGCCAAAATGACGTCAAAATAGCCACCAGGAAAAGTTAACTCTTTCCTGGATAGGTATGTTTAGTGGGACAAGACTGCCCTCTATAGACCAAATAACTAATTTGCGATCTGGAAGATAACCACACCTCTAGTGCTTCTATTGGGTTATCAACTGATGACGTACAGAGAGTCTGGCCCTTTAAAAGTTAAGACAAAGGAAATACGAGGAGGCAGGGGATGCAAGAGATGCAAAGAAAAAGAGGAGAGAGGAATTGGAAGTTTGGGGACTCCAACCTCCATGCAGAGAGAGACATCCAAATAAGTTCCTGAGACTACCAATCGGATGAAATATCTACTCAACTGGTAATTATACTGGTTTCATTTAATTAAATTAAATTAATTAAAATGTATTAATAGCATTATATATGACTGGATAAAGCACGGTCAGATTTCCATATTAAGAAATCTTAGTTAACTAAGAATATATAGTTATAAACATTCCATTCTGCAGGTGGAATTAAGAATAATTATATATTGATGTGATATTATCACGTGTTAGCATACCGCTGTTTTTATCCAGGTGTATTGATTTGCTCTAAATTAAGATAGATATCTTTTAGACAAATTAAAAATCTGCTTATATAATATGGTAAATTCTCTTATTGGATGATTTCAGGAAACGGCTAATGAACTGGTTAAATGTTATTTTATTTAAAAATTACATAAGAATAGATCTGAACTAGCTAGGAGATCTAGCCAGCATTGAAAGGGTTATTCTAACTGTCTGCTAAACTTTACGACCTTACGCTGCACTCTGAGGAATTCTGTTCTTCTGTGAAAAGTTTTACTTTCAGTCTGTGTTAAAGATAGTAATAAATAAATCTTGACAGATAATGCTGTTTTAGCCATTGAAACGTAATACCCATTCCTTTGTATTGCATATCATTTTAGACTGGATATTCATTGATTATTGTCATGCATGTTGCATAATATTATTATTAATTAATTTGTCATATAAATAAAATCTATTTTTATACATTGTGATATTAATTATATGAAATACATTCCACTTAACACGATAAACGTTCTTTGGGATCTGAGAATTGAATTAGTGGGCAATTCTCACTGTTACTATTATTATCCCATAAATATCCCCACAGGGGGGAGGACAGTAGGTCCCCCCTCCACATTCTTATTTAGGGCCTCCACCCGTTGCACAGGGGTGGGGGCAAAAGGTTTTTAGGATTTTTTTTACAGTGTGCAGCCATTGGCTGCTCACTGTTTACAAGACATGCCCCTACTTGCGGTATAGCGAGTAGGGGCTGAATTTACTAATACTAAGTAATATTTACTTAGTATTAGTAAATTTGTCTGAAAGACCAATTTAGGTCTTTCAGCCTTTTGGTAAATAGCTCCCTAATACCATGGGAATTAGGGAGTTATCTTCTAAGCGGCTGCTTATTTTATGTATTTTATGTTATTTTAAGTGATTTTCCTATCCACATTTGTTTGCAGGGCCCTCTAGCCCTTTCCAGGACTTTTTTAGAGCCATTTTTGTGCCCAAAAGTTCGGGTCCCCACTGACTTCAATGGGGTTCGGGGCCAAGTTCAATCCCGAACATGGACTTTTTTCCGAAGTTCGGCCGAAACCGCCGGACCCGAACATCCAGGTGTTTGCTCAACTCTACTCTTAACGTTTTTAGTGTACTTCTAGTGTACTTTTATTTTAATAGTTTATTTTATAGTGTTTTTTTTACCTCTAGGACCTTTTATATATGACCTATTTTATAGAGATCCTAGTCCCCAAGGAACTTAAGACAGTATTCCAATTCACGTCTTTTATCATTACATATTACTAATTTCCTCTTATTTATTTTAATGTTTTTAGTGCATTTTTATTGCACTATTTTTCATCTGCAGTCATTTTTAGGACCTCTCATATTACTCACTATCTATATATTTCTTTCTTCAATTCACTTTTATATTGCTACCTCCATATTATTACTCATATTTGTGCAATATTTATTTCTTCCAATTGTTTTTCATTTTTATATTTATTTGTATTTTTATTATTTTTTGTACACACACTATTTGGTCCCTTTTTCTTTATAAGATATTATACTCCTTTTTCTACATATTTATTATTAGCTAGGAGGTTTGCTATATATCACTGAGTTAGATAATCTTCCCCCATCTTCCCCCTGTTTCACATATTATTCACATTCCCATATCTGCACACTCTTTACATCTTTTCTCTTTACACATGTATTCTCCTTGATAAGGACACCATTTATATCTATTATTGATATTATTTTTATCACTTGTATGACTATCTTCAATTTTTCATATATATATATATATATATATAGATTCCCTGTTCCCACTATCTTTCTACTATCTACACTATTCTTTATTACTATTTAAGAATAACTTATATCGCAGATGCAGCTCAAACTGAGCATTACACAATGACGATCTTATTAACATTTGTGCTTTATTCCAGAATGGACCAGCAATAGGAACATCTACTGGACAGTGTATTCACTTCCTCATTTGTATTGCTAACATTGAATTTCGAGCTTTATTGTATATACTATTCCCCTTTTCCTTGCTATTTAGAAAGACATATTTTCCTTAGGAACATTTGTATCGTATGTAGTTGCATTTATCACGCATACATTCTCACCACACATTGATTTTTATATATATACATTTTACTCCCAAGCCTAACATATATTTATAGTTATTTATATTCTTTCATACGATCATTTAAGTCTGCAGGTTGACGGATATGATTGTTTTAAGTGAACACCAAAACATGGGTTGATTCAGAATTATAACTGTAAAAACTTAGTTATTTTACCTCTCCATTTTTTAACAGTATTGCATTAGGTAGTTCCTAAGGTGATGTATTAATATTCTATTTCTTTGATGTTTTTTTTTTTTTTTATAACACATGACTTGTTATATTTATCCATTTATTTATGTATTTGCATTCCATGTAATCATGAAATTCAAATATCTTACTATGGATAATCATGACTGAGTTCCCTTATGTAACATAATGTTTCTGTAAGATAATACCTTTACCTGGTGCACATATGTTTTATCTGAATTATTATTTAGTTGTATTCAACCATTTCAATATTTGATTTAACTGTACAAGGTTTATACAGTATAAAATATTTGTTTTCATTTTTATTTTGTTTTTATGTTTACTCCGTACCTCTATATTACATACTTAGTCTGTATAATGTAAGGATACTTTATTGGCAATCAATGAAATGCATATAAAAAGAATGACTGAAGCAATGGATATTTATCACGTCTCTGATGAAGTAGGGCGTCCT
Source organism: Pelobates cultripes (assembly GCA_933207985.1). Classification (NCBI taxonomy): domain Eukaryota; kingdom Metazoa; phylum Chordata; class Amphibia; order Anura; family Pelobatidae; genus Pelobates; species Pelobates cultripes. The sequence continues at coordinate 121,062,069 of OW240915.1, forward strand.
CCTACAAAACGCGTGAGACAGATACATTCCGAAGGATACAGAGGCAGAGTTTACCAGCAAAAGTTTGTTCTTCATGCATGACCTTTGACAGCACCTGTGAATCGAAATTGTCTGTTTTGCACATCCCTCGAAGTGAGGTTTCTGTTGGGACGTACAATCAGACTCACGCCGTCGTCACAGGCAGCCGGAATACAGACGGCAAAGTTATCAACTCAATCAAGATCCATCCTCAGCCAAACCGAAGGTCCTTGCTTACTTTTGACTTACATAAGATTGGTAATACATCTATGAACTATTTCTGATCTGTATTTTTGCATTTTTTATTAATTTTTAATATTGTGTTTAATAAACTGGTTTTTTGATACCCACATCCAGTTTTTATATTGCTTCAGTCTATAGCTATACATTTTATTTTTATTTTACTTTTTCTTTTTATCTATCTTTGACATATTCATTCTTTTTTCTTATTTTCTACTACCTTTATTACTCCTGTTTTCTGGTTTTATCCATTTTTTCTCTCACCCACTTTTTTATCCATGATCCTTTATTGCAATTAAAGGCACAGTACACAATAATTTTCATAACAATCTTTATAATAATTTTTTATTGATTCTCCCACTTCATTGTATTTTATCCCATACCATTTTGCACTCACTATATTTGAGCCATCAGTCACTAGTCAGCTCCTGAACTTTGCACACTGTCTTTTAGAGTGTTTCCATCTGCTACTTTCATTATTAGTCTATAAATTTCCTTCCAATATTTAGACAATTTGGGGCCGAACCACCAGATATGAGCCATGTTACCTACACCTCCGCAATCACTCCTCCTGGTGTTGATGTTGTGTTATCGAGAGGGAGCTAGGTACTGTGGCGGACACCCAAATGGGAAGGGAGGTTTCACCACCAGAGATGTTCTATTCCCCCCAGTGTGAGTAGAGCTGCAATATTCCTGGAAGCGATAATCCTAAAACGCAGTGAAATAACTGTTATAGCTGTTCCCTACAAGCACGAGACAAGGCTCTGTGTTGAGGGTAAAACTGGAACTGTTTTAATGGAAGCCACAGCTGGCCTTTTATGCAAGTCCCCATGCAAGGGATTTCTGATGAGATATTCCAGGGGCATTCCCAACTGGACCTGAGAGGGGACAGCAACATAAGCACACATATAATTAAATTAACTCTCGGGTCCAGGACATGCATAATAAAAATATCTCAAAATACATACCTTCAATTCTATATCCCTAGGTAGCCTGGGTCTGAGTGCCCAACATATCCCAAAAGCACTCAGATCCCACGAACGCAGCCGAAACTCCACCCGGTATAGTTTAGAATGACCGCACAAAAGAGGCCTGCCCAAAATAGTTCCATGAAATCAGGCTGTGCGGTCGGTCTCTTTCGGGAATACAAAATACACAATATACATATGAATAACCATTCATGCGTACATTCACAGAGTATCTATGGTTTGGGAGATGTTTCCACCAAACACCGCTTTGTTCGTATGAATAATACCGTATAACTCATACGCTTTGTTCGTATGAATAATACCGAACATAGTTGGAGATGGAAGTCTCAGCTGTGTTCACGCTGTCGAGTGTCTGACTTTAGTTCCATACATTCGACGACCAAACACCACTGTCTGTGTTCCAAAGATGGCCGCCGCCATATGTTTGCACACACGAATGGTGACCACCCAGCCTACCGGTTAATAGGGTCAACAAGCTGCACACTTTGCATATGGGTGGTTTGTCGTTCGGTAGTTTATTCGTTATTCAAACATGTTAATATGTGAGATGAATGTATTTCACCCAACAAACAGGTGAAGAGAACAAAGAGCTGTATAGTCCAGGGACAGGGAGTTCTGTCACAGGTACCATCTATAAAGGACCTTATAATGGTTCTCAAGATGAGTTGTGCAATAGGTAATGCCTTTGAGAGCTGTAAAATATCCAAACCATTCCTCCAAACTGTATTGTGTATCTAGCTCACTCTACCGCGACAGCAAGTGTCGTAATTTAAATGATGGTTTAACGTTGTGTAACGTAGCATAAGGATAATGTTACGGTACCCTCAGCATCAAATGCACAAACCGCCCTTTAGTGAATCCTCCCCTCTTGCAATAACACCGGCTTCATGCGTATCAAGTAAATCATACGAACCACAAGCAGGGGAACGCTGTAATCTCATGAACGGGATCCGTACGGGCACTTCACGAGCTCCAAACTCCCGAATCGCCAATAGTAGCCGAACGCATATATCTCCCAAATGGCTAATAATCCCATCCGGCAGTCTCTAGTCGTCGGTAATAAATCCCCCCAATAACGAGACCAAGCTCTGCATTGAGGGTAAAACATAAACTGGCTTTACTGTGGGCTACCTGCCCGTATTTATGCAGGTCTCCCACTTGGTGGACACTCCCCTAGGGGACCAATTGGGAGGCTGTAACAATAGACAGACATATGGCAGGTTAGGACCCACAGACACAGAATATTCCCAGCATGCATTAGTATTTCCTCCCCTCTGCCCTGGAGATAATTGAGAAGTAATTCAATTATCTCCAGGACAGAGGCAAATCGCCATTTTAAATTCAACACATAAAAACACATAAAAATATATAACTTTACAATTGTCGAATGTTACCCATTCGTATCACATATCCCCAGATAGCGTGGATCTGAGTGCACATTATTGGCCAATAGCGCTCAGATCCCATACATATAGTTCAATCGCCATGGAGTCAAAGTCTATTACAGTCTTTTGGTATGCGATTGACTCCATGGGAAGGCTATCTGGGTTAAGTCCATTCGTGCGTTTAAAACTCCCGAACGGCCAGTGTTCGTATACTTCTGTCGATTGAGAAGGGAGGTCGGCGGCTTCAGCGGTGTTCGGCAGAAAAAGTGTCCGCTGGTCTTTCGCATGATTTAAAATGGCCAAAGCCTCGTGGTCGACATACGAACGACGACCACACTGTATTCGGTTTTAATTGAGAAGTGTCTGCGGTTAACCACAACGTTCTAATTGGGATCAAGAGGTTAACCAGCAGCACATTTCTCTTCTTGGTGGCCATCCGTTCGGTAGTTTGTTCGGCAAAAAACGTCCATTATACGAACAGAGGCATACGGATGAGTAATTCCAAGAAAACGTCAAAACAGGCGAACCAGCAATCCCAGGTTATACAGATGGATCTGTCACACGGCTCCCCCCTTGTGAAACACTCCGGCAGACCCGGCTTGACCCTGTGGCAGGTCAACTTGGGGATGACCGGACTAGGAGGTAAAAGGGACGTCGGGACAATCCATCCGCATTCCCGTTCTGCTTACCGGCTCGGTAGCTGATGGTGAAGTTGTAAGGTTGTAAAGCTAAACTCCACCGCAGCAGTCTACCATTGTCTCCTGAGACCCGGTTAAGCCAGACAAGGGGATTGTGGTCAGTGATGAGCGAGAACTCCTGCCCGTACAAATAGGGGCTCAATTTCTTTAATGCCCAGAACAGGGCCAAACACTCCTCCTCCACTGCCGCATAACTCACTTCCCGGGGTAGAAGCTTTCTGCTGAGATATGCGACAGGGTGCTTCCCAGACCTGGCTAATCACAGCCCCCAGTCCATACATGGAAGCATCTGTATGAACAAGAAAACGTTTGTTAGGGACTGGGGCAGCCAGGACATTGGCATTCACAAGAGCTTGCTTCAGTGCCTGAAACGCGGCTTCACACTCTGGAGACCACAGGACTAGTGATGTCGCGAACACGAAATTTTCGGTTCGCGAACAGCGAACGCGAACTTCCGCAAATGTTCGCGAACAGGCGAACCGGGCGAACCGCCATAGACTTCAATGGGCAGGCGAATTTTAAAACACACAGGGACTCTTTCTGGCCACAATAGTGATGGAAAAGTTGTTTCAAGGGGACTAACACCTGGACTGTGGCATGCCGGAGGGGGATCCATGGCAAAACTCCCATGGGAAATTACACAGTTGATGCAGAGTCTGTTTTTAATCCATAAAGGGCAGATATCACCTAACATTCCTAAATCACAATGGATATGGATTGATACCTGACATATGACATATTGACACAGAGCAGAATAGGGACTGTTCCCCCTACATAGGGTCACTTGGCAGATATGGATTGACACCTATCCTAAGGATCCCTGATGCACACTGACACAGAGCAGAATAGGGACTGTTCCCCCTACATAGGGTCACTTGGCAGATATGGATTGACACCTATCCTCAGGATCCCTGATACACACTGACACAGAGCAGAATAGGGACTGTTCCCCCTACATAGGGTCACTTGGCAGGTATGGATTGACACCTGTCCTCAAAGACCATGATACACACTGACACAGAGCAGAATAGAGACTGTTCCCCCTACATAGGGTCACTTAGCAGATATGGATTGACACCTGTCCTAAGGATCCCTGATACACACTGACACAGAGCAGAACAGGGACTGTTCCTCCTACATGGGGTCACTTGGCAGATATGGATTGACACCTGTCCTCAGAGCCCCTGATACACACTGACACAGATCAGAATAGGGACTGTTACCCTACATAGGGTCACTTGGCAGATATGGATTGACACCTGTCCTCAGAGACCATGATACACACTGACACAGAGCAGAATAGAGACTGTTCTCCTACATAGGGTCACTTGGCAGATATGGATTGACACCTGTCCTCCGAGATCATGATACACACTGACACAGAGCAGAATAGAGACTGTTCCCCCTACATAGGGTCACTTGGCAGATAGGGATTGACACCTATCCTAAGGATCCCTGATACACACTGACACAGAGCAGAATAGGGAATATTCACTAAATGCCAAACATTGTTATACAGGGGAATATTCAGTAAATAAGGATAAGGGGGGACCTACTGTCCTCCCCCCCGGCTCCCACCCGTGAGCGGTGGGTGGGGGCCATAAAAATAATGAGGGGGGGGACCTACTGTATGATGTTGTATCAATCAGGTAGTGTAAGGGATACGCCCGCTTCACAGTGACAGACCAAACTCCCCGTTTAACGCACCGCAAACAACCACAAACAGTCCATTTGCACAACCACAAACTCCCCATTTCCACAAGGTTGGATACCAAGCTAGCCATGTCCCGTTCCTTGTCCTCACTGATGTCATTGAAGGTCTCTTCCTCCACCCAGCCACGTACAACACCAAGGGTCCCCGAAAGGTGACAACAAGCCACCTGGGACGCCTGCTGTGTTTGGTCTTCCACCTCCTCAAAGCCACCTTCCTCCTCTGACTCCTCTTCTACAGACTCCTCTCTCTGCGTTGCCTCTCTCTGCGTTATTATAAGGTGTGTTAAGTAGTATTATTCTTATCAGTTTAATCCCTGTTACGTGCCTTTTTTTGGTTTGGTTTTTGAAACCACAGTGCAGCACCAGAGGCCCGAAAAATTAGGCATGTACACATGCCTGAAAAATTAAGTATTGTTGCAGCCACTGCTGTAGCAGCGGCCAGAAGAATTGATTTTTGTTTCCCAGGCAGAAAGTGCCCTAAAACAGTGTTCCCCAAACCCCGGGCCGAGGACCGGTACCTGGATCAAACGGTACCGGGCTGCCAGAGGAACTTTAATTTCACTGTGGCGGCCGAGGCGCAGAGCATTGCGCCCTCCCGAGCCCGCCCATTGTGTGACAATAGTGAATGAAAATTCCATACTGTTATACTGATCCTCCTCCTGGGTCCTCCCGTTTCCTGATTGGCCGGAAGGCAAACCCCACGCCATTGGCCGAACTCAATCTGGGCCTTCAGGGGAAAATGACAACTGTTTTCAAGTTATCAGACAAAGTAGCTGCATTTAAAGCCAAACTGGAGTTGTGGGGACGGCGCATGAACAGAGGCATTTTGGACATGTTTCAGACATTAGCGGGGATTTTAGGCGAGACTGAGCTTGAACATTCATTCTGCCAGTTGGTGCACGATCACCTGTCTTTGCTTTTAAAAGAGTTTGAGCGCTACTTCCCAACCACAAAAGACCCACGAACTGGTAAGGAATGGATCCGCGACCCATTTGCCAACAAATCAGGCGAAATCTAGCATGTCTATGCAAGAAGAAGAACAACTGCTGGAGATTGCAAATGACGGTGGCCTTAAAACTATGTTCGAGACATCAACATCAAACTCTGGATTAAAGTCATGGCGGAATACCCTGAGATTGCCACCACAGCACTTAAATCCCCATTGCCATTTCCAACAACCTATCTGTGTGAAGCGGGGTTTTCTGCAGTGACAGCAACCAAAACAAAACAGCGGAATAAACTGGACATAAGCAACACACTTCGGGTGTCATTGTCTCCTATTACCCCCAGATGGAACCGTCTCGTTGCGAAGAAACAAGCTCAGGGTTCTCATTGATTTGGCATTCTAGTGAGTTAAATACAATAAATCACTTTATATTCATTTTTTGGTGTAGCTGTATTTTATTTTGAAGGCATGTTTAAATACAATTAAATTAAAATTATTAAATCAAAACAAGCGGGCCACGGAAAAATTATCAAACGTTTACCGGTCCACGGCGATAAAAAGGTTGGGGAGCACTGCCCTAAAACATTGCGCTTGAACCCTAGTTGGTGGCGGATAAGTCACGCAAGTCAACCGGCATTCAGAGCTAAAATACAGCAGCGTGTGGACCATTTTTAGCCCAAGGTAGCTCATCTCATCAGGCCTTTTTTAGTCGAATGTATCGCCCACTGTCAGTCCCATCGGGATCCATCCCTCATTCATCTTAATAAAGGTGAGGTAATCTAGACTTTTTTGACCTAGATGACTTCTCTTCTAGGTGACAATACCTCCTGCTGCACTGAAGTTCCATCGCAAATTGGGATAGCTCAGGCCACAGGTCAAGCCTGCACACCCAGTAGTGAAGGGGTTCATCGCTCCTCAGAGTGTCGATATCAGCAGTTAAGGCGAGGTAGTCTGCTACCTGTCGGTTGAGTCGTTCTCTGAGGGCTGTGGCGATGCGTAGGACTTAAAAAGCTCTGCATGTCCTCCATTAACAACATGTCTGTAAAGCGTCCTGTCCTTGCTGGCGTGGTCGTGGGAGGAGGAGGATTACTTTCACCTCTTCCCCCGTTATATTCCCGTTGTGCTGTGACATCACCCTTATACGCTGTGTAAAGCATACTTTTTAATTTATTTTGCAAATGCTGCATCCTTTCCAACTTGTTGTAATTTGGTAACATTACAGCCACTTTCTGCTTATACCGGGGGTCTAGTAGCGTGGACACCCAGTACAGGTCGTTCTCCTTCAGCCTTTTTATACGAGGGTCCCTCAACAGGCACGACAGCATGAAAGACCCCATTTGCACAAGGTTGGATGCCGAGCTACTCATTTCCCGTTCCTCCTCCTCAGTGATCTCAATGAAGGTATGTTCTTCCCCCCAGCCACGTACAACACCACGGGTACCAGATAGGTGACAACGAGCACCCTGGAATGCCTGTTGTGGTTGGTCTTCCTCCTCCTCCTCAAAGCCACATTCCTCCTCTGACTCCTCTTCCTCACAATCCTCTTCCAGCGTTGCCGCAGGTCCAGCAAGCGATGCTGATAAGGCTGGTTCTGGTGGTGATGGTGACCACAACTCTTACTCTTCCTCTTCACGCTCATCTATGGCCTGATCCAGCACTCTTCGCAGGGCACGCTCCAGGAAGAAAACAAATGGTATGATGTCGCTGATGGTGCCTTCGGTGCGACTGACTAGGTTTGTCACCTCCTCAAAAGGACGCATGAGCCTACAGGCATTGCGCATGAGCGTCCAGTAACGTGGCAAAAAAATTCCCAGCTCCCCAGAGGCTGTCCTAGCACCCCGGTCATACAAATATTCATTAACGGCTTTTTCTTGTTGGAGCAGGCGGTCGAACATTAGGAGTGTTGAATTCCAACGTGTCGGGCTGTCGCAAATCAAGCGCCTCACTGGCATGTTGTTTCGCCGCTGGATATCGGCAAAGTGAGCCATGGCCGTGTAGGAACGCCTGAAATGGCCACACACCTTCCTGGCCTGCTTCAGGACGTCCTGTAAGCCTGTGTACTTATGCACAAAGCGTTGTACGATCAGATTACACACATGTGCCATGCACGGCACATGTGTCAACTTGCCCAACTTCAATGCCGCCAACAAATTTGTTCCGTTGTCACAAACCACTTTGCTGATCTCCAGTTGCTGCGCAGTCAGCCACTTTTCCACCTGTGCGTTCAGGGCGGACAGGAGTGCTTGTCCGGTGTGACTCTCTGCTTTCAAGCAAGTCAAACCCAAGACGGCGTGACACTGCCGTATCCGGGATGTGGAATAGTACCTGGGGAGCTGGGGGGGTGCCGTTGATGTGGAGCAAGATGCAGCAGCAGAAGAGGACTCAGCCGAGGAGGTTATGGAAGAGGATGGAGTAGGAGGAGTAGAGGAGGTGGCAGCAGGCCTGCCTGCAAGTCGTGGCGGTGTCACCAACTCCTCTGCAGAGCCACGCATTCCATGCTTGGCAGCCGTCAGCAGGTTTACCCAATGCGCAGTGTAGGTGATATACCTGCCCTGACCATGCTTTGCAGACCAGGTATCAGTGGTCAGATGGACCCTTGCCCCAACACTGTGTGCCAGACATGCCATTACTTCCTTTTGCACAATCGAGTACAGGTTGGGGATTGCCTTTTGTGAAAAGAAATTTCGTCCGGGTACCTTCCACTGCGGTGTTCCAATAGCTACAAATGTTTTGAACGCCTCAGACTCCACCAGCTTGTATGGTAAAAGCTGGCGGGCTAATAGTACAGACAAGCCAGCTGTCAGACGCGGCAAGGGGGTGACTTTCTGACATTGGCTTCTTACTCTCAAACATGTCCTTGACAGACACCTGACTGTGGGCAGATGAGCAGGAACTGCTCAAGGCGAGAGACGGAGTGGCGGATGGTTGAGAGGGGGCAAGGAGGACAGCAGTGGTTGACGTGGCTGAAGATGCTGGACCAGGAGGAGGATGGCGGCTTTGAGTTTGTGTGCTGCTTGTACTCATGTGTTGATCCCATAGGCGTTTGTGATTTGCAATCATGTGCCTACGCAAAGCAGTTGTACCTAGGTGGGTGTTGGACTTCCCACGACTCAGTTTCTTTTGGAACAGGTTGCAAATGGCATCGCTGTTGTCAGAGGCAGACACACAAAAAAAATTCCACACTGCTGAGCTCTGCAATGACGGCATTCTGGTGGTGGACACAGCATGCGTTGATTGGCGTGCTGTCGGGCTGACCCCGGGTGTCGATGCATGCTGTCTGACTGTGCCACTAGCTCCTTGCGACGACCTCCCCCTGCTTCCAACTCGTCTCCTCCTCCTCCCTGTCTCCCCATCTGAACTTTCGCCCTGTTCTTCTTCTTGACGAGCGGGCACCCACGTGACATCCATGGACGCATCGTCATCATCAACCGCTTCACTTGTATCTGACAACTCAGCAAAGGAAGCAGCAGCGGGTACAACATCATCATCATCACAACGTACATGTGTAATGCTGCCTGACTGGGACATATCCCTGTTATCTACATCCTCTGTCAATAATGGTTGCGCATCACTCATTTCTTCAAACGGATGTGTAAATAACTCCTCTGACATACCAAGTGAAGCTGCTGTGGTGCTAGTGTTGGTGGTGGCGGCAGGCGGGTGAGTGGTATCTTGAGAGGTGCCCGAAGCTAAGCTGGAGGAGGATGGTGCGTCAAGGTTCCGAGCGGAAGCTGTAGAAGATTGGGTGTCCTGTGTTAGCCAGTCAACTATGTCCTCAGAACTTTTCAAGTTCAGGGTACCTGGCCTCTGAAAACTGGGCATTATTCTAGGGCAAAAGGGAATCACAGCACCATGACCACGACGGCCCCTGCGGGGTGGCCTGCCTCTGCCTGTCATTTTTTTTTTGATTAGTGGAAGCTACTGTGACACCAGATATGAGTGGCACTGAACTGGCAGAGGTTGGCATAGTACACGCTGTAGGGCTGACACATCCGCTTTGAGACAACTAACTGCTATTCAATCTATAACAGTGAAAAAAGTTTTTTGTTTTTAAATGCAAGCTATTATGACACCAGATATGAGTGGCACTGTGAACTGGCAGAGTACACGCTGTAGGCCTGACACACCCGCTTGAAGACAACTAACTGCTATTCAATCTATAACAGTGAAAAAAGTTTTTGGGTTTTTAAATGCACGCTGTTGTGACACCAGATATGAGTGGTGGCACTGGGCAAGTGGGCACAGTATATGCTGCGAGCCTGACACACAGACGCTTGCAGACAACTAACTGCTATTCAATCTATTACAGTGAAATACATTTTTTTTTTAAAATGCAAGCTATTGTGACACCAGTGAGTGAGTGGTGGCACTGGGCAAGTGGGCACAGTATCCACTGTGAGCCTGACACAGAAGCTGGCAGATAACTAACTGCTATTCATTCTATTATAGTGAAAAAAAATATTTTTTTAAATGCAAGCTATTGTGACACCAGTGAGTGAGTGGTGGCACTGAGCAAGTGGGCACAGTATACGCTGCGAGCCTGACACACAGACGCTTGCAGACAACTAACTGCTATTCAATCTATAACAGTGAAAAAAGTTTTTGGGTTTTTAAATGCACGCTATTGTGACACCAGTGAGTGAGTGGTGGCACTGGGCAAGTGGGCACAGTATACGCTGCGAGCCTGACACACAGACGCTTGGCAGACAACTAACTGCTATTCAATCTATTATAGTGAAAAAAATTTTTTTTTTAAATGCAAGCTATTGTGACACCAGTGAGTGAGTGGTGGCACTGGGCAAGTGGGCACAGTATCCACTGTGAGCCTGACACAGAAGCTGGCAGGCAGGCAACTGCAATTACATTACACAGAAAAAAAAGCAGACTGATGTTCTAGCCCTAAAAAGGGCTTTTTGGGGTGCTGTCCTTACAGCAGAGATCAGATGAGTCCTTCAGGACTGTAGTGGACACTGTATACACTAACCTAGCTATCCATTTCCCTATCAAATCAACAACAGCTACACTTTCCCTCCTCTCACTAAGCATGCAGCTTGAGAATGAATGTAAAATGGATGCTGTCCAGTAGGTGGGAGGGTCTGCTAGGGAGGGTGTGCTGCTAATTGGCTGGAATGTGTCTGTTGACTGTGAGGTACAGGGTCAAAGTTTACTCAATGATGACGAATAGGGGGCGGATCGAACCGCACATATGTTCGCCCGCCGTGGCGAACGCGAACACGCAATGCTCGCCAGGAACTATTCGCCAGCCAACCGTTCGGTACATCACTACTCCTCAGCTGTTATATCACATTATAAACTTTTCAATTTGTCCATGGATATCTTAGGCAATACCACTTTGTGGTAAAACCGCTGCCTGTTTGTGAAACTCCCTTCTCTTTTACATGTGTTTGCCCTGTATGTTCATTTATTTTGCCCACTCCTTGTTCAGGAGTGCTTCCACCTCCCGAACGGGGACAACCCCAATACCTCATTTAGAATGTTAGGTTAAAATGTTCACACCTCACAAAATAAGTGTCAAAACCAGAAACTGCAAGGGAAACAATTAATGAGCGCTTCTCAGGGTGGCTACTATTTGTTCAGATGAACACTGTTACGGTTGCCTCCAGGCTGGCTGGAAGCTGGACCGTAGAAAGGATGCTCCTAGCGCTCACCAAAGGACCATCAGCACCATAGACACCATAAACACTCCACGGACCGCCGCTGCTGGGCTGGAACCTCTCCACCCTGGACCTATGACCAGGCTCCAGGTTCCAGTGCTTTACAGCGAAGCAGGATCAGTGAGCTCAGTAGCTAAGGGAGTATGCAGAGCATAGAAATCCCTGTAGTGATTATAGCTGTCTCTTACAAACACGAGTTGAGGCTGCGAGTTAGAGGGTCAAGTAGTTCTCTTTTAATCAGCAACAAAGGGCTTTCTTTTATGCAGGTTTTACACATACAGTACTGCCCACAGGGTTTTGTAAAACAACCAATAAAACACGTAATATACAGTAAAACACTCCCATTCATTCCCACAAAATCCTCCCCTCTGCCTGTACACATTGGGTTAATTATTATTGTAATTATCACAGGCAGGAAAAATATACTTTTTACACATATAATGTATCTTTAAAAATATACATCCAATATCCATAAAAAGCATATATTCTTACTCAGCATACTTCAAATATAAACACTCTCAAAAATCATACAAATCCCTCCAGTAGTTAAAAAGTTAGTCGGAGATCCTTTGTGACTGACCACAAGCACATTTTCCTGCTGTGACGAGAGCAAACTCGCCACATTGCATTGGAGAAGCCTGGTTGCTTGCCTGCTACCTTTAAACTATAGCCCCATGTTAAAAGACTTTGTTTCGCCTGCAGAAAAGCTTTATTCGTGCTTTTCTGCCTGGTGTTCGGTAGATTCAATCTACCGAACAACCGCACGAATGACTGGAACACGAGGTCGCGGCCATTTTAAACATGCAAATGCACAACGGTGTTCGACGCTTAATTCATGGAACTGAAATCGGACACCGCAGAAGCCACCGACCTCCCTCCTCGGTCGGTGAAAGTGCACGAACGGCCCGGCGTTCGGTAGTTTTACTGGAATATGTTATACCCCAGATAGGAATCCCATGGAGCTCATTCACATGAAACTGACTGTGTAGACTTTAGCTCCATGGCGATTAAACTGTATTCGTGTGGTCTGAGTGCCATTCACTTAATAATGTGCGCTCAGACCTGAGCTATCTGGGGATATGTTAAATGTATGCTTTTAATGTTATGTGTCTCACATAGTGCATTTTAATAGTAATTCCTGTGTTAGTATCCCCACATACATAATGGCCTTTGTCTTGGGAGATAATTGAATTACTTCTCAATTATCTCCAAGGCAGAGGGGAGGAAGCCAGGATGCATTGTGGGAATACAATGTGACTGTGTGTCCTATTTGGCTACTTGTCTGTCCCTTGTCACATTCTCCCATTTGGTCCCCTAGGGGAGACCTGCCTAAATACTGGGCAGGTAGCCCTCATTAAACAGACCACTGCTTGACCCTTAACACGGAGCCTTGTCTCGTCTTTGGGGGGATTTACTGAATGCGGATAGAGACTGATTGCTTGGAGTGTAAGCCGCTAGGATGCTTTTCCTATTCGTCTGCTAGCAGCGATTCGTATGGTTCCTGTTCGTGTGTTTGGAAGTGCTATATTGGATGCCGTTCGGGAGTTTGGAGCATTCACTTATTGGCGGTTCATGTGTTTGGTGTTCTATAATAGCTGTGCCTGCATCTCTGGAAAGGGGGACGATCGCCTAAACGGTTTTTACCCCTTGTGTGCAAAACGGTCCGTTACACCTGCCCAAACAGTTCCATAGATATGGGCTGTGCTGTCGGTCTATTTTACACTGCAAAAGTCCTGTTCGAATGCATGAACGGGCTCCGTTCATGCAAATGGCTCAGTATAGCATAGCGTTCGAATCAACGAACGCACTTTGATTCCCCGATTTTAGTTCCATAGATTCAGGGGCACACACCGCTGACCGCGTTCGACTGAATAAAGATGGCCGCCGCCACGTGTTCATTTTTGTACGAACGGCGGCCACCCAGCGGTCGTCAATTTACCTACAGCAGCCTCCCAGCCTTTGAGGTAAATTAGCAGCACGCTTCCACTTCTGTGTGGTCCGCCTGTGTAATACTTGGTTCAGTAAGCCCCATTTACTGAACCAATTGGGACAAAGCACAAACAATTTATTTTACAGGTCTGGGGACATAGTCTTACAGGGGCATTGTTCACCAAAATCATAATGTGCCCACAGATGGTTCTTAAAGGGCCATACACATCAGGGCCATAGTCATGAGGAAGGAGGCTGGTAAGTAGGCTTCTTTATAATCCAGGGGAACAGGGCAATTTGTCACTTAAAGAAACAGTGACAAAAGACATTTTGTAACAAACGCCACCAGGGGGGCATTCGTTGATTGTTTCCCGACTTGTTCATCTCCCGAACGAGGACCTCCCCGGTGCCTCATTAGAACGTTCACACCAATTAATCGCACTCGCAACATAGGTGTGTAGTTAATGAGTGCTCCCCTGGGTGGCATAGGAAAGTTGTTAATGAGTGCTCCCCTGGGTGTCACCCATTTGTATAGATGAATGCCAGTCAGGGGGAGCATTCATGCCGTGAAATGAGCCATTTCCCTCGTCTGGGTTTCACATCAGGACCTCAAAAACAAGGACTAGTCAATCAAGGTACCGAGGCGAGGGTTTCTGAGATTGGTGTGGGCACTTTTGGGGCACTGGCGAGTTTGGAAGGGAATTAGCGAAGGTAACCGGTCGGGTTACCCTGGGTCTGCTACAACTTGTGGCAAGCGGCAGGATCACACTTCCCAGCCGTACGGAACCAGCGTTCATGAGCCGAACATACCCATGACCTACACGAATTCTGAACCTGAGGAGACCAGTTCTTTTCCCACAGGCGGGCTTTTCTGTACCTGGGAGACAAAGGCACAGAGGATCTTGGGATGAGACCCCAGGGAGGGGGAGGATCTTGGGATGGGACCCTGCATGACTGTGTGGTAGACTCCTTGCATGAGGTTATGCAATAAACCAGTGTGTTGCCAATAAAATTGTGTTGTACCTCCAGGACTGTGTGTCGTCCAGTTACTGGGAGGAAAATATGTCTCTGTATATGTAACGGCCACCCTGCTAGGAGGGGTTTCCGCCGCCAGGGATGTCCTTTACCCCTTATAGTAGATAGCGCTGCAGTATTTCAAACCATCAACCCAAGCAGTGAAGAAGTAGATATAGCTGTGAAGCTCTTATAAGATCTAATGGTTAAAGCGTGTATAGCTACGCGAGGCAAGGCTCTGTGTGGAGGGTAAAACTGGTCTGCTTTAATGCAAGTCTCCAAGCAAGGACCTTGTTGGGGACTGTGACACAAACTTACAAACCAATAATGACAGAGTTACAATGTAACAAACCTAAGTGATGCTGGAAGTCTCAGCGGTGTTCGGGCTGTTGAGTGTCCGAAAATAGTTCCATACCGATGACCAAACACAGCTGGACACATTTGACAAAAACAAGATGGCCGCCGTCACGTGTTCGTGCATATGAATCGACGGCCACCCAGTGAACCACTTAGAATGTTCCGAGTTGAGGTTGGTAAAATGTCAGTAAGGTTAACTGGCGGCACGCGACTGCTTTGGGTGGTCTAATGGTTCGGTTATTATTCGGTATATGAACCAAATGGGGCAAACCTGTTCGGTTGGGTGCATATACTGATCCAGGAAACCCAGGTGAAATAAAACGTAATATTTAGCAACAGGGCATCTGTTACAGTATACTTTAAACTGTTCCCGACCAGCTGAAGGAAGGGAATTAGCGAAGGTAACCGGTCGGGTTACCCTGGGTCTGCTACAACTTGTGGCAAGCGGCAGGATCACACTTCCCAGCCGTACGGAACCAGCGTTCATGAGCCGAACATACCCATGACCTACACGAATTTAAAGATGGCAACATTACACGATTTGCTGGAAGCCAGAGGGCAATCAGCCGGCACTCGCACCGAGGAGTTGATTGATGCCCTCATGGAGGACGATCATCATGGGGCAGCTGTACCACAGCAGGAGTGCAAAGAGAATACCTTTCACAAAGAACTGGCCTGGCGCCTTACCTTCTACAAAGAAACCCCCTCAGAGGAATGTATGAACAATATCTTCTCTGAGGTGCAAGCCTATGTCCTAGCTCAGAAGAACGGGACGAACCCCACACAATCCAATGAACGATGGGCAGGAAAAAGGTCCCCTGGGAGTCCGGCAACCCCTGCCCGAAAACACAAATGTCCCTACGATGCCTTAAAGGAGTTTAAGGAAGCGGAGGAGTGTATCATCAACTTCGAATGCCAGTGCAGGACTTTGAATGCCAGTGCCTCCTACAAGAAGTAGCCCCCACCGACTCGGTCACCATCTTGGCCAGACAGCTAGTGGGTAAGGCGTCAAATGCCTACCGGGCTGTACCTGCGGACAAGGTCAGTGAGTACGACCTTGTAAAACAGGTCCTGCTAGCCAGATATGCCATCACCCCGGAGGAATACCACAGAAAGTTCAGGGAGAGGAAGAAGGGGGAGAAGGACTTCCATGCAGAGTGGGCATGTCACATCACCCAAGCTACCGAGAACTGGATGAACTTCCAGAAGGCAAAGTCTCCCGAAGAGATCCTCCAGAGAGCTAGTATTTCATAGCCTACCTCCACTTGTAGATCCCAGTGGGCTCAGGAACAAGTAATTATAAATCCATAGGCAAGGTATCCAGCAGGTAAAACAATGTAGTAGTATCCCAACAGCACTCCCAATAACTGGACGACACACAGTATCAGGAGCAGAACTCAAGATTTATTCAGACAGTGGCCTTATAAAGCATGCTCCCATGCAAGGGAGGGATTTCCATTCATTAATACAGTAGCCAATCCTGTTCTGGTAACCTCCCACACATCCCCTCCCCTCAGCCTGCATCATAATCCCCTTATTCAGGACACCAATTCCCTCCGTTTCTGGATGTACCCCTAAACCTAGGGGTACCACTTTAAATTATACATCCCCTGGTAGACCTGATCTGGGTGAACAACATATCCAAAAATCACCCAGATCAGACCAGGGGTTCGGGAAATTCATGGAGGGAATAAAATGACCGACCGCGCTGGAAGGAGTAGCCAAATTGGGCTCCATGCGATGGGGCCCTGCGGTCGGTCCTGGAACAAGGGAATAAATCCCACAAAAGCCTCTAGTTACAGAGACTGTTGTTTCTGTCTACCAAACGGGCCGGGCTGGTGGAGGTCTCAGCGGCATTCGCCTAGTCGAGTGTCCGTTTTGAGTTCCAGACACTCGACGGCAAAACACCGCTGTTCGGGAGTTTTAAAATGGCCCGAGAACAAAGGACTACTGTACAGCTAGTCAATTACCCGTTCGCAACAATGTTGCAATGGGTAATTGAAGGCACACTTCACACCGGGGAGGTCTGACTGTTTGGTAGTTTCATTCCCTTATTTGTTAGAATGATTCTACTGAACAATCAGACGAATACAGTACATTATTACACATACAACTTGTCAATTAGACGAATGCAGTAAAAACCAATACAATTCCCAGGACAGCCCAGTGCCATCCGCTACACAGCTGTTCATACTGGAGCACTTTTATAATAGGCTCCCTACCAAGATGCTGGGATGGGTGAGAGACTGTCAGCCCAAGACTTTAACCAAAGAAACCCAGTGGGCCGACGAGTATGTAGATATCCAGTGGCCCCAATGCCCCACTACCTCGCACAGCTACTGACCCTCCATGCGACTTTTCCCACAACCTAACCCCGCTTCAACCATTCCACTCAGTCGTCCCCCGGCTCAGACAGCCTCTCAGCAGGCACCGGCCAGGGTGGACCAGCGATTCTTCCAGTGCCAGCAGCCCAGTCACATCAAACAGAATTGCCCCAGTCCAAAAGCCGATCCCAGTGGGTAAGCTCAGTGGTCCCTCCTGCTCCGCAAGCAGCTGCCCTCTGTTACCAGTGTGCCCCCATGGAACCCCAGCACCCCCACGAGGAAACCTGGACCTTCGTGCATAAAAAGTGAACCTCGAGGGGCGGGGCCTGACTGCAGAGATGAGAGGAAGCAAACCTCAACAGCTCCTGCTGCAGGCAACGATTAAAGTAAACTTTCATTGCCCAAACGACAATTTATTGAAGCAAGACAGTCACCAAACAAAAGGCGACAACCAGCAGCACAAATTGATACCACTTACAAGCCGTTTGGAGCAACATTTGCCTGACAGGAGTCTGAGGCCTACAAGCATGGCGAGTGCAGGGGAGACGGCCGCTCCTCTGCCACCACGACCGACTGAGCTTCTGTATCAGGGTCCTCGTTCCCCCCCCTATGGACCGGCGGGGGTCATCCCGGTCTATCCCCAAAATGTGAGCACTCACCCACAACTTGAATCAGGTCGCAAGGCTGACTGGCGGGAGACACAAGGACTCACTAAGATGGCTGACTGCACCGCCGCCCACACAGCACAAGCACCCACTGACTGGGCCATAGCCTTTCAGACGAGGTTCGACGCCATATGCAGGCAATTCTGGGACCGTCTGGAGCATCAACACCAGTCGTCAACGCCACCACGGGCCAGCGGAGGGACCCAGACACCCGCAGCATGGGAGCCAGCCAGAGCTCCATACCCAGACCGGCGCAAGACCAAGGCGCAGCCGGAGGGGCCCCAACCGGGCAAAGCTACAGCTAAGCCGACGAAAAACAAGAATGACAGTCCGCTTGGGATGAGAGTCATAAGGAGTAAGACTGCTTATAGCTTGTTTTTATCCATCTACATAACCTGTGACGGCGTACCTAACCTGTTGTTATACTCCTAGCCAGCATGTTATGCGATTAAATCAGCATCCGCAAGTCTAGCATGATCTACACATATGTGAATGAGTCTCACCAATTCCTGCTATCATATTTTGAATTTTCCTGCATGTTTATCTACTTACTATAAAATTGTACACACAGGCCCTCTAACGCAAAGTTTTGTTTAAATGTGTTATATGACTGTTTTGCCGCTTGAATACCGGAAGCATTGACAGTTAGATTAGCCTATCTTAGAACAGTTAACTGTATAGCATTATCCAGACTAGTCATGATGCCAGATCATACGCAACATTCAGTTGCATCACAGTTACTCTTCTAATGCTCACTACATTATGCATACTGATGTTACCGCTTATCACTCTGATGACTTACAATTAGATGTGTACCTAGCTTGTTTATCCTCTTACAAATACAAAAATGTGCCAATAATTCAATGCCATCTATGTGAAATACCTTTCTTTAATGGGCTTGTACTATGCTGTTGTGGCATCGTCAGCTTTTATGTTATCTCGTGCACAAATAAAATAAAGAATAAAAAAAAAAAAAAAAAGTGAACCTCATCCATGCTGCCACCGATAACCGGGACCACCACAGCCACCCTAATGCTAGTTCGACCCCAACTTGTTACCAAGGAGGAGAAGACCAGGGGTATGGTTGCCATCCAGGTAGCAGGTGGGTCCATCCTGCCACTGCCCACGTCCACGTCGACTGGGCCGCTGGAGCCCAGAGAGTGGAAGTCGGGCTCATGGACTGGCTACTAGTGGAAGTGCTACTGAGCAATGACCTGGGCCACCTTACCTCCACCTATGTGACCCTCCCGGCTCTGGAAGAAACGTTCCACATGGCTCATACTAAGGTAGGCACCTATTCCCATACCTCTGTCCCCTGCAGACCCCATCAGGCTAGTTCCCCTACCCCAGTTGCATGTAGTCATCCCTGTAGACAGGCCCCTCGGGCAAGCCCCCTCACCGTGGTGCCCCGTAGTCCCCCTCTTTCCACGGTTCCAGTGTCTTGGGATACCCCGCCGAGTTTGGGAGGGAGGTAGTATCCTTCCCTACCCTCCAGACTTATAGGAATATGGCAGCCACTGGTCAGTGGGGAAGGACGGGGAATGATTTATCCACATAGCGGAAAAGGGAAAGTCAGGGACAGCTCCTACTACCACCAATCAGTTAGTGGCCCCCAATGAAATATTGGCATGTGCTTTTGAAGATAGCTCACTGGCAGGGCATTTGGGAAAGGGCCGTACTCAGCATCGGCTCACACAAAGCTTCTTCTGGCCAGGCATCTTGAAGGATCTGAAACAGTATTGCAAGACTTGTGATCTCTGCCAGAAAGTAGGGAAGCGGGGCGATCGGGGCATGGCCCTGCTCCAGCACCTACCCATCATTGAAGACCCCTTTGGCAGAGTAGCTGTCGATATCATAGGCCCCCTGGCTAAGCCTAGCCCCTCTGGGAAGAAGTATAATCTAACTATTGTGGATAACTCTACTCAGTGCCCGAGCAGTCGCCCTGAGCAACATTCAGGCAGAGACTTTGGCCGAAGTCCTGATGGGTTTTCCCTGGGAGATCCTCTCGGATTGGGGCTCCCAGTTTACTGCCGAGATGACTAATCAACTGTGGAGGTTATGTGGCTTTAAGCCAATC